>VXAC01008060.1:1828615-1981701 GCA_013399225.1 Rhipidura dahli
GGCCCCCCGGCGCCCGCCCGCGGTCCCCCCGCCACAAGGAGGCACGACTTAGGCAGGGGGTCCGGGAAGGGCGGGCAGGGGACCTCAGCCGTGAGGCGGGGCCCTGCCGAGCGCCCGGCAGGTTCCTCCGCAGGGCACTCTCCGGGCATTGCCCCTTCCCCTCAGCCCGGGGCCTCCCGAGCCGCGCGGGGCCGNCCCTACGCGGCCGCCCGGCGCCGGGGCGGCGCTGCCTCCCCTCGCCCCTCCGCCTCCGGCGGGCTGCGGACGGAGCTGGAGCGGGCGCCGCGGCCTCTCCGCGCGGGTGAGTGCCCTGAACAAAAGGCCGGCCGAGCCGGGCTGAACCGAGCGAGGGGCGGCTGCCGGGCGGCCAGAGCCCTGCCCGGTATTGTTTTGGCGGAGGGGAGGGTGGAGGGTGTCGCCCGCCGCCGCCCCGCCCGCGGGGTCACGTGCCGAGTGCCGGGGCCGCGGCGGCGGAGCCCTGCCCCGGAGCCCTTCCCCAGGCCCCGCACGGGGAGGCTGGGAGGGAGAGCCGGGACGGCCGGCAGAGCTGCCCGGTCCCTCCTGCCGGGCCCCGCTGCCGGTCCAGGCACTCTTCCGCGGAGCCGTGTCCCTGCAGGAGGCGGCGCCCCGCGCCGGTGCGGAGCGAGGTGCGCGCTGAGTGCCGGACCGGGCCCGGACTTAGACTGGAGTCGATGATCCCGGAGGTCTTTGCCAACCTGATAGATTCTGTTGGTTCTGTGAGTCGGGGGTTTCGTTGTGCTGGGCAGTAAAATAGGTCAGGAGCATTAGCCGTGGCGGCGTCACGCGTGGCGGAATCCCCTGGCCGAGCCGGCGCAGCGCTCTAATTCCCAGGGCGATGTGCAGCGCTTTAATGTGCGGCTTCGCCCCTGCGGATGTCAGTGCTGTGCCCGGCCGGCCTCGGTCACTGCCGGCGGCAGCCTGAGCGGAGCCGCACGGGTGGTCACGGGAGCGCAGCGCGGAGCACCCAGATTGAAGTAACTGTGTGTTCCTAGTGGGAAGTGCTTTTGTTTCTTTGTGCTTGACGGCCTCGGCTCAAGTGTTTGCATTGCATCCCTTCGGAATGTTAAAAGAGGACGTGAAATGTAAAAACGGGTCCCGCTGTTGGCGGGGTACGTGTTGCCGCCACTGAAAAATTGTTGTAAAATATTAACTAAAGGCGAGGTTTTTGTACGAACAAAACAATCGGAATGGTGAAATAGTTATTAAACTAAAATTGTGGGAGGTTTAATCTTCTTACAGCTTTTCAGTGATATGCCTGAGCAATGCTGTAGGTTTTGTTACTGGTGTGTAATATGCAGCTATATATTAACAATTACTAGGAGGAGTAGGGAGCAGAGCTTTAAAATGTTTTGCTTCTGTCAGGTTTGTAATACTAAAAATCCAATCCTTCTCTCTTTGTTAGCTGCTGCTTCTGGATGGTGGGCTACTTAAAAATAGATTCTGAAGCATCTCTAAAAATGCAGTACCAAAAATTACAGTGTGTAATAGTATTGAAGACATGGTGAAGTCTGAATCTTTATTTGGTAATTTTAAAGTATTAAATATTGAATGTTTTTGCAAGAACTTGCTATATAGTCTTGTGTGGTTAATACTGTAGTTTCTGTCCAAGTGTATTGAAGTGCCAGTTGTTTAAATTGCTATAATGCAAAATCTGTAGTGAGTGGAAGAAAAAGTTCTTGTTTCCTTCAAAATATATTGCATCAATGTAGATGTAATTGAATTGTCATTTATTTAGAGAGCTGGAACTGCAGTATTTTTATAGCCCATTGAAGAGTGGGCCCCAGGAAAAGCTTTCATATTGAAATTGATTTTTTTTCCTCTGTTCTCTGCATGTTAATCAAGTGTGTGTGTGTATATATATATATTTACACAGAGATGTCCCCGTACTTATTGCAGTTTCTGAAGCACTGGTAAGTTAAGATGAACCAGCTTCTGCTGCATTTTTTGCACACTTTTGATTTGAGTGAAAAATAAACATTTTTCTTTGTTGAATAGATTGAATTAGGATACATGCTCAAAATTCAAGATCAGTGCTCCAATTGTAGTAGGGGAACAATTGTAGCATAGGGAACAACCTCATTTTCAATAGATGTAGCATTTTAATACTGAAATGGCTGACTGTTCTCCACTTGACTGTTCTTCTATGATTCAGTTCCAAATGTACAGATAAATGTTGGGTATTTATTAATGTTCAATAGCCAGTGTTAAGGAATGATAGGCAACTTGAAGCCTCATCACAATCAGCAGTTCCTGAGAATATTCTAAGAAACAGATACAAAAAAGTAGATAAACACAGGAAACAGTAAGGTTATTTATCTGTTGTGCTATCCAGTGCCAGGGACAGTTTTAAACATAAGACTCAGTACCTTGAGCTGGTAGTGTATTGACAGTAGCAGACCATCAGACAGGAGAGTGATTTTTCCTGTTAAATAAAACAGCCACCTTCTTTCTTCCCTCACTGTCTGGCTCATGGTGACTTGGGGGGAAGGGCAGAATTTGGGGGATCTTTTTCCCTTCCTACCCCCCCCCTCCCAGTTGAGTTACAGATTAGGGAGATTGATGGAAAAAGACCCAAGTATTTAATTACAGAAGAGCATTTATTCCTGTGAATTAATACTGTAACTGCTGAGTTTTCAAGGGGAGAAATGATGAATTTGAGATAGCTGTTTTAGAATAATCTGTATGGAGATGTAGAATTCATGAGATTTTATCATTTCAAGTAGGACTCAAAAAATAGTCTTCACATGGTGTTAGTTGAATTCACCAATGTTTTGCAGTTGTTCATTTTTAATAAGGTAAGATATTACTTATGGAGGAAGCTTAAAACTGTGGGCAATTCTTCATCAGTATATAGGAGTTGGCTTTCCAGATATGTTTTCTTCTGGTTTTGGTGTGGGTGAGTTGTTTGTTTGTTTGCTTGTTGGGTTTTTGGTTTGCTTTTTTTTTTTTTTGTAATTGTTGTTTCCCCAAAGAAATAAGGGTGGAAAATTTGTGCTGGATGTGATCATATACTGGGTCTCATGGTTTAATGAGCACAGTTGACTGAGCTGACATGAAATGGTTTCATTCTGTCTTGGCCTAGTAAAAGCTTAACATTGTTCTTAAGGAGAACCCAAAGTCATTTTGGGAGATAGGTCTGGTAGGAAGTCCCTGACTTCAAAATCCTAAGTTGTGGAAGAAGTGGACATGACTTCTCCCAGTAAGCATCCCAAGAGACTTTCAAGGGGACAGAGAGAACTGTTCTATGCTGGCTGAGTCTCAGTATGGATGGGGATGTTGCCCAATTTGAATTCTTGTTCCTGATGAGCAACATTGTCCTCCTGTGTGTTCCATCTTTAAAGTTTCAAAATCAGTGTGTGATGCTGGGGGTTAGGAAGGGATGGATACCTGCAGGCTGCTGCAGATAGGGTAACTCCTCATACTACAGGAAAAAGAGAAAATTAATTGCTAAGTATAGAACAGCTCTTACCTGGGTGACCTCAAAGGAGGAGTCATCATCCAAAAAGGGATGCGTGTGTAACCACAAGTGTCTGTCAGTCCATTCAGTAGAGTTTTCAAGACTGGCTTATTAAATAAATAATGCCATGAAACTTAGAGGTTACCTGATGAACCTCTGGTGAGGGTGTGAACTAGTTCTTTTCAAGAGCTTTACAGAAATTGGCAATTTGCCTTACCACAACCCTGTAATTATGCCTTCCTTGGATTCTTCTAGGTATGATTACATACCTTGAATATGTGCATGCATTTTTATTTCCTAAGAAATCTCTCAGAACTGACCCAGCCTTTTTCTGCCATCTCCACATAGCATTTGGTTTGATGATGTGCTACTTCTAGTAGTGGATTGTGAGAGTAGTAGATAAAAGGTTTCAGGTGATACCTATTGAAGTAACAGAAAGCAGCTACCAAGATGAAGGCTGAACACCACACCCAGAGCATCAAGCTTGTTGCAGCTGTCACTTTGATCATAAAAAACATAGTATCTTGTCTCAGTGGATTAGTAGAGCCACAATTCTAACGCGATTGCAGCTCGTGGTTTCAGATTGATGTGTGAAGAAAGGAAAACTGCTAGAACTATGAAGGGAGAAAAGGTGTGGATACGCTTGTTAATTTTTGCATTTTTCTTTTGGAGTTCATTCTAAAAATATCTGCACAGAATGTCACATGCAGCTCAACTATAAAGAAAATAACATACTTGAGTAATGCTCCATGTACTGAAGTCAACGGAACACTCTGATATCATTAATGATAAATGTTTGCTCATTTGATGAAGGCCTGTAGCACAGAACACTATAATGCTCCATGTTCTTTCAGGGACTTACGACTCTGACTTCACTCAACTTTTACATGTCTGTTCTGTGCTGTGTTTATGCTGAAATTGTTCTTTCCTTGAAGAAATTGAAATCAAAGAGGTGATGTTCTCAGATCTGCTTCAAATCATTCCTGTGTATAATGTTTTGCAGCAACTGGGAACTGTAGTTCAAAATGTTTAAGAATCATCCAGAAAGCTGCAGACCAGAAGGAAGATGTGACTCTGTGGCTCATCAGTCTTTTTACAGAGGATTCACTGAAGGTGGTTCTCTTAGGTCAAGACCTTCCTGTTTGGGGTGTGAGAATACAAGGGTGATGGTTTCCCTTCCCTTTCTGAGTTTGCAGATTCCTACTTTGCTACTGTAGGAACTTTTTATTTATTTGTTAAGCACTTCGTGGTTATTATTAAGTTGTGAAATGACTTGGCTCAGATTCTGGTTGGTGGCATTCACCAAATGTGTTGTGACTGACATTATCTGCTATCTTGAAGAGGGGTGTATTACCTCTGCATTGTGGAGGCTGAGTTGCATCCTTGTCCTCTTTTTTAGAGATCATATGCACTCATTCCATTGCTTGGAGCCCATCAGAACATTTTAAAGAAATAGAGGAAGGTCCTAGTTAATTTCTGTTGTTGCTTGTTTACCTTGTTAAGTATCAAATGTAGGTCATAGAGTTTGTTTATAAGCTGGTGTGAGGACATACATATGTGGATTTATAAAGAAGAAAGTGCTGAATGGTTCTGAGGTTCATTTGTTAAATGAATTCAATGATCTCTGTAAAAGAGGACAAGGAATCAAGGCTCTGAGCCTTGAAATATAAAGAGGCAGATTTCTGCTTGAAATATGGAGAAGACCTGGGGGAAATCAGCTATTCATGTGCACTGTTTTTTCCTCAAGTGTGTGATACTAGTCTATGTCAGGACAAGACACATGGCTAGACGGTCCTTTGGAATGGTGTGATACAGATAGTTTTATAAACAGCTTTAGGAAGCCATTGTGACTTTTTAAATTTTCTAAATATAAGGGATCATTTATAAGAGGTTAAATTTGCATAAACATAACATGCTTGCAACTTTGGTCTTGTTTCTCCTTTTGTGCTACTCTTTTTGTGAGGTCACTGTATGGAAATGAGCAATTAACTTACTACAGTTAAAAATAATTGCCTTTTATAATGCTTAAAAGGAGATGATTTGTTTAAGCCAGACATCAAAATAAAATCTGTGGATCAAAATTGATGGTTGCAAAAAATGAAGCGGAAGTCCAGTGGTAGTTTTATTGAAAATAGCCTGCATCAAGTAATTAAAGCATAGTATTTTCCTTTCTGTAACAGAACCATGGCACTGTACTTTGCTTGCTCGTACCTCTGGACAACCTTGTAATGGTGGTATTATTTGCTTTCTGTTAGTTTGCAGAGAAGCTGAAACGCTGTAGTGTACCACTGAGCAGGACAAGTCAGGAATGAGCCAGCATTGGGAAGGAGGACCTGCCATCCTAGCTGGAGACGTCTGAAGAGAGGACATTTCAGTCTTGTGACATGCTTCAGTAGAAATTATTCAGAAAAAGTAAGCTGTTGTTTTGTTAATGAACTTAAACATGTCAGCCCCTTGATGGACTGCTTAGTTGCAGTTAGGATTTGATCTGGAATTTGAAGTGGTTTTGTGTGGATTTACTTTTTCTTCCATTAAAGTCCAAGAAGACTTTAATGGAAGAAAAATACTTCAAGGTCTTTTCATGTAGTTGTTACACATCACCTCTTCCATACTTCATGTATTGATGAAGCTTAGAAATTAAATGTATTATTTAGTATTAAAAAATAAAAACCACAAGAGGTGGGATCTGGCAAGATTTTAGACTAATTCCTTCTCAGTTTTAGGCTATATTTATGCCAAAATGCAGAGTTCAGGTTCTTATTGCTCCCTTATTTATACCTGAATTAAGGATCTAAATACTTCACTTAAAATTATTTTTAGAATTTTTCCTTGAGTTTAATTAATTTGTAGTCAAGTAGTCAGTAGTCAAGAATATGATTTTCCATGATGCCAGGAGTGTCTTAAAGAGAACCCAAAAAGGGAACCCTCTAAAAAATAAAGCTTTCCTGTTTGATAACAGTTCTGATATAAAGCCTGTTTTGATTGAACCTTGTTACAAAATATAACTCTTAATTTCAGGAAAAATACTGTGTGGTCAGTTTAAGTTAACTCTTCATACCATGAGGTTGCAGTGCAAGTGCTTTCACAGCTGTAACATAGCAGAATAGCAGTCTGAGATGTTTGTCCTCGGTTCTGAAGGATTACCTTCAGTAAAAACCTACGTATGTGCACATCCTCCTACCAGCTTATAAGCAAACTCTGACCTAGATTTGGTATTAAAAAGGTTAATTAGCATCATGCTTTAAAAACAAGAAGCGAGACAGTATCAGTGTAGTTGGTAGAAATCTTCAAGTGCATAATTGTCCTGCATTCTGAGCACACGCCGCTGCAGTTATGCTTATCTTTTATAGGAGTTTTATGTTCCTGGATAGCACTTTAAGAGATAAGGGTTTGCTCTTCCAGCTCTATTTATTTTATACATAACATTTTCCTTAGAGTCATTAAAACTCAAAAGATAATTTCAAGAAAAGGCATTTACACCTTTTCGTATCCTGCATTATTATCTTGATCTAGTAAGAAATTAAAGATCCCTCAAATTAATGGGCGACCTATTGAGCACAGTTCAAATGTTAGCATTTTTGCTTCCAGTAAACAGGTGAGAACTTTTGATTCTTCTTTTAGTTTACCTCCGGGTAAACTCTCTTTAGTTTAGCTCACAGTATCAGAATTTGGTTTGTCAAAGTGCATTGCCTTTTTAATCCCTGCACTGCATTTTAATCACCTCCAAAATCTTAATTATGATACATGACTTGTATAGAAGTGACTTACCTACAGGTTGTTCTAATCTTTTATTTGACTCTGAAAAGGATAAGTTTATAAAGGATATTCAGGGAGAAGCATCCTTTTTTAAAACTGTAGCATGGAAGTAAAAATCTCTGCTGCTGTGCCTTTTTGCACTGTAGTATCTCAGTGTGGGGGCACTTGAAAATTAAGATACTTTCCCTCAGCCATAGTTAGCACAAATTAATCAATAAATGGATTTCTCTTTCAGCTCTTCTGTTGTGAAATGATGGGTGGGTTGTGTTTGTGGGTATTCTGAAATCTCAAAATACTTCCTTCTCTCCTTTTTCTAATAAGTTTCTTGGTATAAACCCTGACATTTGCTGTAAAAATCTGTTGCAAAATACAGCCTCAGAAGCGTGAGGCTTCCAAAAAGCAACTTGTTCACAACACTGTTGGAATGGATCTCACAGATGTGTACTGTGCAGTAAAAACACAGTTACCAGCCGGTAGGTAATGCTGTGACTGTATCTGGCATGCTGATTTAAGAACTGTAATGCAGATTTGTCATTAATCTCAGAAAAAGAAATTCAGATGTGAAACTGAAACATAGGTGGATACAATTATGTACTACTTCAGGAAAAAGCATTTGACCTGTAGAGCTTTTAAAAGAATTACTTGATTAAAAAAAGGATTAAAGAGGCATTGGTATTTCAAGAGGAAATTATAGTGATAGAAGGGAACAGACAGCATAGAGAAAAATATTTTAAGTAAACAGCAGGATATATTTTTGTACAGATACTTAAACATTTTTTTTATTCCCAGCAGATATTTATAAGATTTTTAAAACAGTGGGGGCTTTTACAGTAATAATAGATATTTTGTCTTGAGGCGACACATTTTGTTAGAAATGTGTGTAACATTAGAACAGGCTGTCCTGGGAGCCTGTGGT
Organism: Rhipidura dahli; assembly: GCA_013399225.1. NCBI lineage: Eukaryota > Metazoa > Chordata > Aves > Passeriformes > Rhipiduridae > Rhipidura > Rhipidura dahli. The sequence continues at coordinate 1,836,766 of VXAC01008060.1, forward strand.
ATCTCCATCCTTGCAGGTTTCAGAAAAACTCACCTAGACAGCTGATAAGCCACAGCTGATCTAATCTGGTATTGTTGTTGGTGCCATGTGTAGCAGGAGACTGGACTGGGTGACCTTTAAAGGTCCCTTTTGACCCATGTGCTTGTGGTAGTTTTGCATGAGCTATTCCTAGCTGCCTGTACAACAAAGACTACATACACTGAAAGGCTGTTTTGTTGAATATCAGTCTTGAAGTTCCTTGGGGATTTTAAATGGAAAAAAGCACCTTTTCAGGCCCCATTCCCCAAAGCCCGTTCTTCTCCCTCATTTGGTATCTGGTGTTTGGATTTGATTGTTAATAAATTAAAAGAAAATTACCATGAAACAGACCATGAAAGATTGCCATGGCAAAAATGTAGTTGAGAAGGTATTTGCATATTTAGGCTAAAATTTTTTAACTACTTAAATCCTACTGCCAAAGTGACACAGTTTTGCATTCCCCATTCTCTTACAGTTACAAAATCATCTTTATTAACAGAAATAAGATACGACCAGAGAAAGAAAAGGCAATGACTTCACAAGCCAGTCAAGTCAGAGTTGTGTGTCTTCTGCAATACAACTGCTGCTTCTGCTGGTCTGCAGTGATTCCTTTCTAGAGGCACTCACATATATTAGGGGATTCACTTAATGTTTAAGAAAAAGGAATCCAAGGTATCTTTTGAAAAGGCCCCTTCAGTTTTCAGATCTGGTTATTTCTGGAGCCCTGAGGCTGTTCTGAGCTCAGTTTGAGGGATAGTGTACCATGGTGCATGGTAACTAAGGAACAGAGTGGGGGAATTCTTCAGCTGGGTGCTGCTATCAGGTATATTTTCTACTGTGTAAACCTAGTCCAAGATACTGTTCAGGCAGTCCCTTAATCAAGCAGACGATCACCTGTAGTCTGAAGAGGGATTGTTTCAGTTCAGTTTGCAGCCATGTCACCTCTTGTGGAAAGAACCATCATTTCTTTCAATTTTCTGAGGAGGCACCAAAGTAACTGGCTGGCTGAAGGTTCATTAATCAACCTTCAGAGGATGAACAGAGGAAATAACAAAATTTGTTTTCTAACTTGGGATGTTAACATGCTGGAAATTAAGCAGATAAAATATTGGTGATTAGCAAAAGAAATTTTTCCAGTACTCAATTTAGTGTGTCATTTCAGCAGACAGTAATTTACCTTAATTTGAGGTAAACATCTCATTCCGTGGATGCTGAGGTGAAATGTGATGCGAGGTGCTAGTTTAAGTAGACACAATTAACAGATTTAAATTTCTTTGATCCTCTGCAGGATGGCTGGCTGTGGTGAAATAGATCATTCGATCAACATGCTTCCCACTAATAGGAAGACAAATGAGTCATGTACTAATGCAGCACCTTCCCTGCAAGTCCCTGAATGCGCTATCTGTCTGCAAACATGTGTCCATCCAGTAAGTCTGCCCTGTAAACATGTTTTCTGCTATCTGTGTGTGAAGGGAGCTTCTTGGCTTGGGAAACGATGTGCACTCTGCCGGCAAGAGATTCCTGAGGATTTTCTTGACAAGCCAACCTTATTGTCACCTGAAGAACTCAAAGCAGCAAGCAGAGGCAATGGAGAATATGCTTGGTACTATGAAGGTAGAAATGGCTGGTGGCAGTATGATGAACGTACCAGCAGAGAGCTGGAAGATGCCTTTTCCAAGGGTAAAAAGAGCACTGAAATGCTAATTGCTGGTTTTTTATACGTAGCAGACCTTGAAAATATGGTCCAGTATAGAAGAAATGAGCATGGGCGTCGCAGAAAAATAAAACGGGACATAATAGATATACCAAAGAAGGGAGTGGCTGGGCTGAGGCTGGACTGTGACAGCAACACTGTCAACTTGGCACGAGAGAGCTCCGCTGATGGTGCGGACAGCACACTGACTCCAGGGGCTGCAGCTGTGCAGCCTCTCACATCCATTTCTGTGAGGCCCCTGCCAGCTCTAGATGGTCAGCTCGTGAGTCCTTCAACACCATCACCCGATGCAAGCAATTCTCTAGAGAACTCTTTTGCCCACTTGCAAATAAATGGAGACAGTATGGCTGAAAGGAGTCACAGGGTAGAGGGAGAAGAAGACCATGAATCGTCATCTTCTGGTAGGATGCCAGCCCCCGACACCTCTGTTGAGGAGACCGAATCGGATGCCAGCAGCGACAGCGAGGATGTGTCTGCTCACCTTCAGCACCGCCCGTCCTCTGGTCAGCAGAGACACTTGAATGCCAGTGCAAGTCAGCCAGGAGCAGATAGACCAGGGGCAGGGGGTGGGGTGGCAAACACAAGTGTAAGATCTAGAAGGCCAGATGGACAGTGCACAGTCACTGAAGTTTAAATCTAGAGCCATGTGAAAAAAATACTCAGTTGTAATTTTCTGTAAATTTTCTGTCCACATTGGCATTGCACTCAAACCTAGCAGCGTGTTTGGTGGGAGGGTGGGGTGACAGGGAGAAACAGATTTGGCCTGTTTTAACTTAAGTCTCTTAACATGTCTCAGCTGGAAGACTGTTTAACTCTAGGAAACTGGGTTGTCCTGTTAATGGTTTGAAAGCTGTTTAGCAATGCCCAGTTTTCTTGAAAATGTCTTGTGTTTATTTTGTAGCATTTTCCCCTTGAAGATACTCTATCCCTTTTTGGCCAATGTATATCTACTGTACAACTTGAACTGTCTTCATTCTCTTGACTGTTGCATTAAGTGTCTTACTACTTTCTGCATGGATTGATGTATGAAAAGAACACTAAAGCAATGTGGAATCAGGCAAGGTGTTGGGTGTGACCAGGATGCTTAATTTAATGTGCGAAAATAGATGTGAGTTTGGAGTTAAAATGTGTTTTTACTAGACAAGAGCAATCATTTACCTTTTTCCAATGGTAATGTAAAAATGCTGTTAACTTGTGTTGCAAATCCTTACCTTTACACTCTCCATGGCTTTTTCACTGGCTTTGCCATCTAGTCCTTGTAGTTTTGTTTTTTGAGATCTTTCTTGATCTGTCTCGTTTTTGTTACAGAATTTATAATTTAATAAAACTACATTTTATCAGTAACAATCTCAGATATGTTTCCAGTTTAATTGAACTTCACTGAAGGAATTTCAAAGGAAATTATCATAAAACAGCTTACTGTATTTACCAAAAGGGAGGACTCGTTCTGAGTGGCATCCTGAAGTTCTTGCATCCCTGACTGGCTGTCTCTCAAACACAATGAATGCTCTAAGAGTATCATCTTTTACTGAAAACTCATGAGTTGCAAGCTTTAAAATGCAGACATCTGAAGAGCTGATTAACTCACTTCACTGCTGATGGCAGGCAGAAGCATCACCCAGCCTTATTTTAACAGCAGAAATGTTGAAATAAGAGTGTAAGTTATTGAAGTTGACCCTAAAACAAAGGCCATGGGCATTAAGGACTATAGTGCTGTTTATCTGTTCATAGCAAAACTAGTGGCATCTCAGAAAGGGTAGTTTTGTGCTTGTATTAACAATGTAGGAGCTGCATTTTTACAGACTTCTGAACATTAGAAGCCAGATTTTGAGAAACACAGTGTGTCTTTTCTGTCTCTGGCAGTTCTACATTTTTTTCAGATTGAGAAATGGCATTACTTGATTGTGGACTCAGTCATTAAAATAAAGCTAATTAAACTCCAATTCTTAGTATCCCAGAATAGGACAGTAGCTGATACATAGGTACTACTGATCTTAAGACAAAAGTTGCTTTAGGCAAACAATCATTTGAAGGGAATTAAAAGGGCTGATTTTTAAAAAGGGTGGATTTAAACTTCTATAATGTCCTTAATGCAATGATGGATGACATGCCTGATCTTGGACAAAGTTGTGCTCCCCCTCCTCTGCCTACAGGTGAGATTAGTGGGTCAGGAAAGTGCAGATGAGACTAGGATGGAATAAGGAATGTTTCCTTCATTCTCAGTGAGAAATAGATGCTCTTGATCACAGATTTTCACTATCATCCTCTAGTCCCATAAGGAAATAAGCCAATTACATGGACTTCAGAAGGATACTGGATGGAATGCTTTTTTCTGTTAGTTGCTAGCTATCTTATTTCTCTGATTTGAGTTAGTATACAGTGGCTCTAACCAAAGTTCGACTTTGTGCTGCAAATGCCTTCACTAAGAAAGAACACTTCAGCTGTGTGCACACACTTTACTTCAAGAAGAGTACAGGTTGAAAAAAGGAACAAAATAGAGGAACATGACTCACTAAATACTTAATTTTAGAATTTACAGCCCAAACAATCCACAAATAATTCTATCACTGGTTATCTTTGGGGTTTTTGACCCAAGTAGAGAGTTCAGCCCCACACCCGTGATGCTGCTTTTGGCTCCTGCTGGCTGACTGCAGCTGTGAAACAACTAAAATTAAAGTGGAGCTGGTGTGAGCTTAATAGCCAGTCATCAGAGTGGCAAATGCACTCCCCAGATCAAGCTAGGGAAAAGTAGTAACTGATAATTCCCATCTTACATGTAAACCATTACTTTCGGTAGGAAATGTGTTCTCTGTCTATTTTAGCAAAGCCACAGCCACACTGCATTATGTGGTTGACTGTAATTACATGCACTAAGTGATTTTTGACTTGTACAGCATAGCCAGAGAAATGCACAGTGGAGCAGAAGGGAAAATGAAAAAGGAAATTTGAATGCTATAAAATCTACAGCATCTCATGATTTTCCAAACAGATAACCACAGATACAGGAATCCTGTTTCATGGCTTAAAAAGATATAAATCAGATAGTGAACCAAGCATTCTGCAAGAACACCTTCCTTATCTAGATTGACCATTTGGTAAATATATTTCCATCAACAGTAAATAAGATAGAAGTATCTGTCCAACCTTTACAAGCTTGGTACAGATTCCACACCCCTATTAAACCCTTGGGTTGTCCCAGTACACAGGAAAAACAAGACAGACATTTCACAATGTAATAGGAAACTTAGTTTGCTGAGGAGGAAGCTGGCATGCTATTTAATTAGGAGAATGGGACTATCAATTTTGATGTTTCTAATTTATTTTGCGCATTTAGTGCTTGCTTGTCTTTAAGCCATTTCAGAAGGGAAGAAAGCCCCTGAGAGGAAGCTCGGCATCTTTAATAATTGTAAAGAAAATACAAACACTTCTCAACTGCTGGTTAAAGGTATTTGTCACTTCAAGATGGTAAGAAAGTATTCTGTGAAATAAAGCATTTAGCTTTCAAATGGGTAAAATGGGATTCCATTTCATCTCCATCTGGAATTCTCATCCTAGCTATTCATGGTAATTTAGTTGGACTGGCTTTTGTGTGAAGGACTCATCTTCCTTTTAGAAGAAAATAAATCAGAGAATATGGTATTAGACTACTCACAGAATCCTCGATCAAAACCTGTAATGATCTTCCGAATGGCCTGTACCTGTGTTTGGTATATTTATGATATCAACAAAATGGGTTTCATAACTATTTCTGAAACTGTTCTGCATATGTCTTGGTCTGTACTAGTTAATTATTTCTCCTGTTTGCTTAGAAGCAAACACTGGCCTTTGATACAAATCCGAGAGGGTGGCTGGGGAGATTTGCTGAAATGAGAAGTAAGCTCATTGTCTATAAATCAAAATGGAAAGAGATGCCCCATAGGTGTACTGACCATTCACTTACTGCCAGCACAAATCTGGTTCAAAATGTGAAAGAAACCAGATTCTGCCTTTGTCCTACAATTTCCTTCCTTTCAAATTTCTGTTACCCCGTACACAGAATACACTTACAAGCCTAATACACTAAAGAAAAAAGATTCAAGGGTCTTGCTCAGGTTCTAAGTAATTTTCACACAAATTTTAAAAACAACAGTACTGGTACATTAATTCTTGCTAAAGGCAAAGACATAACCAGTTGTCCTTTAAAATACATTTTTTTCACTCATAACAACATGATGTGCTATTGCTTCAAAAAGCTGCATAAGTATGGACTGGAGTGTCCCTTGAAGGTTCAGTGATGCTGCTGTCTGGAATCCCTCATGAGTCTTGAGAAAATTCATGAAAAGCAGAACAGCTTCACTACTAAATGGTCAAGTGCTGGCTGACTATACCAAAACATAGGCACTTGTGAAATAATGGGTTTGAAGTTCTTTAGGGCATGGGAAATAATCCAGTTTAACAGGAGTAACAACTGGGCTACTGGATTAAAAGGAGCGGCGGGGGGAAGGCACAAACCTAAACACTACTCGCTTCCCCATGTACTCATTCCTGTCTCTTCTCTAACCTGAAAGTAAAAATTGAACTCTATATTTGGGGAAGAGAGATTTGAAATCTTCCTCCATTAGTGCTTCAGATATAAAGGCAAAGGTGCAGGATCAACAGGGCCGAGGTAAGTTCCTTATCTTCTCTGAGATGCCAACTCGAAACACATCCCTTTCTTCAGCATTTCTCTTGGTTGCTTCAGGCTATATTCATTGCTGTGAAAAACCATACAGTAAAACATCCCCAGCATGTCAGAGAATCTGCTTGAAACCTGCAGAATCTTAACAGGCAATCCAAGCCTAATTCCCAACATTGATTTGTCCCCAAATCCTCAAACATATGTAGTTACCTCTCTGTCTAAAACTCATGAATCCTGCCACACTCTAGAAATCGTAACATGGGTTTCCATCCAAGATATTGCCTTCTTTTCTTAAGGAAACTTGTTCCATGATCTAGAGCTAGTTATGCCTGGTCAGAGCAAGAATGCACACCAGTGGCACACAGCCCAGAGCTTCCTTCTTTCCGTGCCCCCACAGAGTGCTTAGGTCCTTGGCTCAGATCTCAGTCCCTGCTGGATTTAGCGACAAGTGCATCCTAACCAACAGTACAGGAAACTCTCAGTCACAGATACGTCTCTATGGTTTTGCTCTCACAGATGTTTATTTTTAAAGCAGGCACTCTGTGTTAGTTTCTAATTTCTAAAGGGAAAACTTTCCCCATTGACTTATCCAATTACTTGCATAGTCACTGGCATGAAGTGGAGACTGAGTTCCAAATCTTCTAGTCACCCCAAACACACATTACCAGCAAAAATGCATTGAAGAAAGACATAGATATATCCACACATGTCTTACCAGAATGCTGAAGTACTCACATCACCCAGTCACTTAAGGACAAGCCATTTTGGGGCATGATACATCATGGCCTTCCAAGATTTCAGCTAGATTCTGTGCAAAGAACCAGGCCAGCAGCTTTGCACAGGTGCAGGATATGGGAATGTGCAGATGCATGTGTAGGTAGTTGATTCCTTGAGCAGTGAGAAGATACCAAAATACATTTAAAAACCTGAATCAGTGTCAGTGAATGAGTGCTAGAAGCTTCTCACTAACTTAAAGCTTCTCCTGTAAAAGCACCATTAAAATTGAAGTATCCAAGGATACTTTCTCAGCAATTATATGAAGAACTAGAAATGAAAAAATAAAAGCTATCCTCTCACTAGTTATCATCTTTTCCAACCTGCTTAAAGACACTGGTTGGGAAGCTCATATTTTGCAGCTATAGATGCACCTGTTCCACAAATGAATAAACCTCATTGCTTTCAAGTAATTAATATCGGTACCAGTTTAAAAAAGCAAAATTAACACCAAATAAAATAATCTTCAGCCTCGTTCCAAATGAATTATAGTTCTATTTTCAGCATAGTATTTACCTTTACATACTAATTTCACTAATCTCCATTCACTGGGTGATTAAGACAGTAGAGAATCTGCCCGGGATTTCTCTGTGGTTGCACACCAAATACGCCTGCCTGACCTAAATGGCAGGAATGTTAAAGCCATTTTAAATGGACAAGTCTTTAAATGATTCCGTTTAATGGCTGCTTTACTGAAAGCCTTGTTTTCAAAAAGGTCAGGCCCATTTCTCATGCATAAACCATCATTTATGCTTCGGTCTTCTAACCAATGCCTGTAAATTGGCAGGCCCACCCCATACAGTTCCAAAAATGTCCTTCTCTGTCCTTAGGGCAGCTTCCAGTGGGAGCTCTCTTCCTGCTGTCACCACCTTTTTCACAGCCCGAATCACACTGGTCGGACCCTCCGTGTACTGACTGAGCCAGGCTCGGGCTTCTCCCAATGCTGCGGCTTCGTCCGAGGACGGCAGCGTCTCCTCGGAGAGCCCCAGGCGCAGCGCTCTCTCGGGCTCCACCCGAGCAGCCCCGCCCAGCAGCTGCAGGGCTGCCCCGCTGCCCACGATCCGCACCAGCCGGGCAGCTCCTCCCCAGCCCGGCACCAGGCCCATGTGCTTGTGGACAAACCGAATTTCACTTCCAGGCGTCATCAACCTGTCAATGAAGAACAAACACACAGAGGTCAATCCATGCATCGATTTAGTTCAGCTCAACGGCCCTCGATTTTCTATTTCCTCCTTCCCTCTGCTTCCAAAGGCTGATACAACTTGACAGCGTGCTCATTACAGCCGGAGCTGGAGTATCTTAATTTTTACATCACATGTTGCCATAACTGCTGCTTTCGGCCCTTCTAAAAATTAGATACATAGGCTGCTACAAGATGCTTAGCGCCCATACTGATACCTGTAGTCAGTTCTAAAAAGTGTTGAAAATAGAATTGCAGACAGAGGATATGTTACATTTATTCCCAGTGCAATACTGCCTTGCTAATTCATGCCTAAACCAAGGGGTGTCGGGTCAAACACAAGCAAACTAATGTACAAAACATTTCTCAAGAGGATGGATTATGGTTTTAGTACTGATGTCAGCTGGGGAGGTTCTGTCAGCACCGTGGTGATTATAGTATGGGTGGGGCTTTTTCTTTCTGTATTTTAGAGATCCGTGTGAGTTTGATTTCTAACTGCTTATTACAGTGAGGGAAATCGGGAGGGATGCTCAACTTATGGCTCACAATGCACGACAGAACTGCTTTCTATTTATGCTTGCAGTGTGTAATAGAATTGCTCCCCTCTACAAGATAAGTAACATTCCTCTTTCCGAAGATTTCACACCTTTCTTTTCTATGCTTCTTTTCTACAGCTTCTCACCCCCTTTACTTAAGAAGTCACTCTAGGGCTCCTTAAGCTATCTCCCTGGAGGAGCTCTGCTGCAGCAGATTGCTCTGGCTTCACACAGTGGTCACACTGACACGTTAGGTTAGAGGAAAAAACCCCTAGAAACACAAACACATAGAAAAAATGTACAGAAACAGACCAGTACTTGCGCTTTCTCAAGGCGATGTCCTGCAGTGTGGTTGCTTGCTGCTGATTGTAAGGCAAAGGATGGAAATTACACCTGTGAAGTAGATTACCTTCTACTTCAAGCACTAATTGGCTTTTTGAAGACAAATCTTGTGATACTGAGGTCTACACACAAGTCTGTCCTAACAATGCAGTTTTCCATAGTGAAAATACCAAGGTGAACAGCTTTGAAAGGGCAAAGGAAAATCTTTAAAAATGCAACTACTTCTAGGAACTCACTGTTCTCATATCTGCTTAGTTATTGTTAATTGTAAGCTTGTTTGGTTGCTTTTTTCTTAACCAGAGCACCATCAGCATTCATGCCGCACAGTACAGCATCAGAATTGAAGAGCTTACGCTTTAGCCCAGATCCAGCACAATGCACAAAAGCAACAGCTGACGGGCCAGATTGCATGAAAGCCTTTTTGTAGAGATAGCACAGGAAGGTTATGTGACAAAAGGAAGAAAGCAGAGTATTGCAGGGGAGGAAAGGCTTTAAGCTAACATTATCAAGTGCTTCCCAGACCCAGCAAATCCCAGGGAGTTCAGGTCTCTTCTCTCAAAAGAATGACTCTGCAAGTATTCCAAAACTCCTTTACAGGCTCAGCTTATTCTGCAATTTGCTCACACTCAGTGCCCCACTGGAAAGCCATAATGAAAACATCATTATGGGTTTAATTCTAGCTGTGCCAAGTGATGTGAGGCACTAGAAAAGATCATAGGCAGCAGGCATCTGATGCCAGACAACCTGTAGGCAGTCTCACAGGACTGCCACCACAGGTCAGGGAGTCCATGTTGTACTTGTTTATTGAATCTGAGATTGTTTCAGACAGTGTTTAGTATGTGGGAAGGGCTCTGTTTCTCTGCAGAGTCTTTGCCTCCCTCCGAGAAAATGGAACTAAATACAATGAAAGGAAAATAAACCACTGATAACATAACTCACAGAGAGACTGTGAGTCACCTTCCAGTACCTTACTGGGATTCACCTCTTCCCACAATGCACCTTTGAACAAGCTCCACAGAAAATACTGAGATAAGTGGCAGTCAGTGGAAGGTGTAACTGCAGTATTGGACTGCCTTCAGGCCTAAAAAAGGTATCTACGTTTTCCCAGACTTTTCAGCTATGAAGTCACACCAGTTCTTACAGAAACCACCCATCGTACCCTGTTTTAGATTTATCACTCACTTGCAGTCCCTGTGCCCAGGAAGCATGGAGACCTGAGCTCATGTCTGAAGTGGCAGAAGCAGCTGCCAAGCCAGCCTGGGATCAGCCTCTGAATGCTCCCAGCTGCAGCCTCACATACATATTTCCCTTTTCATTGTATGAAAGGAATTGAGTCTACCTTCTGAGACATGGCAGATCTGATCTCCCATTAAAAGAATTTATGTAAGTGTGATAAATAGAGGCTGGAATATTGGCTTTCTGCAAATGTTGAGTAATGTTAAAAGTAGTGGCTTTGTCACAAATAAATGTTATAATGTAGTTTGGTTATAAGGATGAAGTTTTTTTTTACCTTTTTATTCAACTAGAGACTTAGAAATAGCTATAAACTATTTGCTGGGACCAGCAAATAAGATAATATTCGTCGCCAGGAGGCCTATCTCCGCAGCAATCACTGATTTTAGGAAGAGAAGAACTGTTCCTGGAAGGGTGTTGAATATTCGTCGCCATGAGGCCTATCTCCACAGATCACTGATTTTGGGAAAAGGAGAACTGTTCCGAGAAAGGGTGTTGAATATGTATAATTGTTTATGAATATGAAATAAGTCGATGTGTATGTAAAGGGAGTCCTCAGGACAGCAGGTGTGCTCTTGGCAGAGTGCCAAAGCACCCAGCGCTGTGACTTTTTGCTTTATTATCTCTGTCCCTTATTGTCCTTTATTAAACTTCTAAATCTTAACAGGAGAGTGAACCTCGTTTTTCACAGTAAGAAAAGCACATCAACCATTACTTAATGTAAAGAAGCAGACATCAAAAAGCTGGAAAGACCAAAGTACGATTCCTGAGCTGTTTACACCTTATTCACCTAGTACTGGCCCTGCCTGAGACAGAGTAGTAGGTGAATACAAAATTAACCCTGATTTGAACAGTATGCCTGTTCTTGTCTTTCACGTCAAAGGGATTAAAATCTGGGTCTCCTGTATCCCAGGGGAAGGTTATATTGCTAGACTCCTACACATATGCCTTCTCTGCTCTAATAAAGAAAATCTGTTGCATGACAGAACCAAAAAAATATTTATTCAATGTAATTAATGTACAAAGTGACAGAAGACCTTATAGTAAGCAGGGGAACATCCTTCAGAAATGTGAAGGGTAGCAAAATCCTTACAATTTGTATTGGAAATATGAGGTTAAGGTAATATAAGCCCCAAAGTGCAGCTGAAACCTTCTTTGAGAACATTTTATCTCCATGTTACGAACACTACAACCTCCCTAGGAAGAAAGCACAGCCACCATGGGCCACATCCAATTTTGTGTTAGTCATCTAAAGCAAACGAGCTACAGCAAATGTTCCTGCCGTACATTTTAAAATGTTCTCAGCTGCACTAAATGTTACAAATCCTCCCCCTTTGATCTGAGGATCACTTCATTCTGTGACATCTCATTGTACCCACAAACAACTGACTGTCACATTGAATTTCATCACATCACTGGCACAGCACGTGAGAAGAAACCTTGTTACTAACATTTCAGCCTAGCAAATCCCAGCCTTGTAAAGGTACACTTGCTCCCCAAAGGCAGCATTTGCTGGGAGCTAACAGATACGCTTTCTTTGCTAAATATTTCCCAGCTACTCAAAGCCAGACCATATGCAATAAAAGCAGAAAATGCAAACAAAAATATAATTTCTCAATTTTTCATACCTGCTTATTAAAAATACTAATGTTACTGAGTGTTCCGATGGGTGTAAGCAGTTCCTTGGCAGAACTAAGATTATATTAAGATCTGTGCTGGCCTTCACCTCATCATTTCCTGGACTTCAAGGTTTGAGCTATATTCAGCATTCTGACAAGGCAAAGATACTAATCAAGTTTACTAGGGAGGGGCAGATATTTTATGCATTTTAAAAGCTCCTACAACTATGCTTTTGAAACCCATTATAGGAAAAAAAGACACCTAAAACAATACATGTGTTGTTGGCAGCCTGGATTTTGTTCCCGTTCCCTGTTTGACTTCCAATGTCACATAAGGACACAGCTCCTGACTTCTGATCTTCCCCTTTTAGCTGGCCTGAGACTGGCACACCATGGAGGGAGGCAGCCAGCATCATGCAGTGCTGCAGCACCTGGTTCCCAGCTATGGCTGTACCAAGAGAGGGCAGCCAGAACTGCAGGAGATGACTTTTACCTCCGCCACAAATACTTTGGCATCCTGCTCTCAAAACACCAATATGAATATAAATAAAGAGAGCTTACGTCTTTGGGTCACAGTAAGTTCCCTCAATAAATCTGCTACCTTCTTCTACAAATTTCAGGAATACCTTGTCTGCAAGGTGATCGAACCAGCACAAAGTGGAATATTCTCCAAAAATGAGAGTCAAAGGCCTTGGGGTACAATTAAAAGACATCCATGTTTTTAGCATGCTGTAGAGCAAGAGCTACAGAAATAATAATAAATCTTCAAGCACAGCTACCTATTTTGCAAAACACAGATGCAGAACACCCAGAGAGATGAAAAGCACTGTCTCTAGTCAGCTGCACACCCACTTTGGTGCAGGGAGATTGGGAGTGGGGGTTATGGTCAGTTCATCACATGTTGTTTCTGCCCCTGCTCAGGGAGAGGAGTCCTTCCTCTGCTCCTGTGTGGGGCCCCTCATACAGGGACAGTTCTCTGCAAACTTCTCCAATGTGATTCACTCTTCCAAAGGCTGTCGTCCTTCAAGAACAGCCTGCTCCAGCATGGGTTCACAAGTCCTACCAGGAAACCTACTCCAGCATGGGCTCCTCTCTCCACAGGTCCCTGCAGGACCCCACTCCAGCACAGGCTTCCCACAAGTTCACAGCCCACTCTTGGGCATTCATCTGCTCTGGTGTGGGTCTTCTCCAGGGGCTGCAGGTGGATCTTTGCATCCCCGTGGTCGTCCCCAGGTGGCAGGGGCACAGCTGCCTCACCATGGGCTGCAGGGGAATCTCAGCTCTGGCACCTCAGGTACCTCCTTCCCTTCTCCCTCTCCTTCTCCACTGACCTTGGTGTCCGCAGAGTTGTTCCTCTCACATATTCTCACCCTGCTCTTCTCTGGCCACAATTACAGGCTGTGCAGTAACTTTCCTCTCCTTTTAAAATATGTTATCACAGAAGCATTACTATCATTCCTGATTGGCTCAGCCTGGGCCAGCAGCGTGTCCATCTTGGAGCCAGCTGGCATTGGCTCTACCTGACACGGGGGAAGCTTCTGGCAGCTTCTCGCAGAAGCTGTGCCTACCCCTGCAGCCCCTCTGCTACCAAAACCTGGCCATACAAACCCAAAACCACCACCCAAACCACATGTGGAACTATTGCAGGTACAGGAAAAGAGAGATATTAAAGAAAAAAGGAAACCACTGGGAAAATGGTAACAGCAGGAAGGTTATGAAGAGCCAAACATTTGTTCAAAGAACAGAAGAACAAAGTTGATGTACAGTGCTGCCATACACTTTGCCCAACATGCATGCCTTTCTAATACACTCACCAATACAGCATCAGCTTAATTAACTCTTTTAAAATTAAGTAACAGCAGTGTTATGCTGATACATGGCCAAAAGAGCTTTTTAAAATAAACACTGCTGGGGAGTGCAAGTTCAAGAAATTGTTAAGAGGTCAGGTATGACATTATCTGCAGATGGTGTTTATCATGCAAATTGAACTTCCTTTGCCAGGTGGACATGAAAATTTAATGATCTTGCTGGCAAGTGGACAAAAGCTCATCTGTATCTAGTTTAGGATTTTGTAACTTTGTTTGGGGAGTGCTATCAGGACTATTCGCAACAGCAGCAGCTCTCACATGCATGCTGGACCTTAAGTGAGTAAGAAAGCCACTGTCCACTTCTTCCCTGTTTTCCAGCTGCACCTTCTCAACACCAAAAATACAATCCCTGTCCCATCACTTCACACGCAAATTGTACCTCATAATCTCACTCCATTGTCCTCAGCATCCCAGGGGACACAGCAGATCCCAGTATTGATGGTGGGTTCCTGAAGCAAGTGAATGAGACTCGGGCAGCAGAGTTACACAGGTACCACCTGTAATCTAATCTCACTTTTCTTGCTGAGGCACACAAAACCCAACAAAAACAAAGTGCTGCTCTTAAACACAAAGTACTGCTGAACATACGAAATGATGGGATGTTTTTAGTCAACTAAACTGTTACAATTCATTTAAAAAAAACAGAGTTGTGGTTGTTGAATTTGTAGCATCATAGCAAGAAATAAACTACCTATTCCTTTATCTGTACAGCAAAAGCTTTGATTTCAGATTAAAAAGAAGTCATTTATTTCAGTTTGGTTCAGTGCACCACATAAATTAAGTAATCTTTCCTAGGCTGCATTCTAAGCTTCTTAAATAGGAAAAAAACCCAGCTTTAAAGTGAATGGCTGAAATGCAATAACAGTTCAGATAAGGCAGAAGAGGGCAGTTGGATGTGAAAGCAATTTCATAAGAGAGAAATGTCACCTTTGCTGCAAATGCACCCAGATAATTCTGTAGCTTCAGTTCCTTGGCCCAGGCAGGGATACAAAGGGATCATCCCACCAGCAAGTGGGAGCTCTGAAAGCTGGACCATAAGGAGCCTTTAATTGGATCTGCAAATACTGTCAGCCTGAGGTTTGGGCAAGGATCATCACTAACGTGGTCAAGCACTGCGGAACTTCACACTACAGTTCATGTAGCACATACCAAGGGGTTTGGAATCCTCCAAGCTCACTGCCTTCTCCCCATCTTCTTTAGCATAGCATGTGGATCTGCAAGGTTTAACTTGTACCTATCACTCGATCCACCTCTAGTACCTGCATTCCAAACCTCAGAGTCAGAAAGATACACCAGATGTCATGCACCTACCCATTTAATACATCTTATACCTCTTCTCCCCAACATGGAAAGACAGGTTAGAGCACATGTAAGAAAATAAAGAACTTTCTTAGCAATAAAACACAAATTCTTCAGGCATTATAAATGAACGCTCCTTGGCAATTGCTGCAAAACTAATCCCTACCTCCTCCAGAATGTTTAGCAACAAAAGTAATTCTTGAGTATAACCTTGAAAACACAACCTGAATATGAACTACTGCATTGATATTTTTACAAAGCCACAGAAAGCCTGAAATGCCTAAAGGTAAGGCTGCAGTTTGTGTCTGACCTGGAAACCTAAACACTAATAAGTTAATTACATGATAACACTGTGTTCCGGTAGTGACAACTTGCCTTGTGTAAGCCTTGTTCAATATTCCAATACACAAGCCTTCCATAGTTACCACAGAAACTCATCTTAAAACAACAAATGTATTAACCAGTCATTTTTGCAATAAAAAATGAATTTTGAAGCAGCAAGGTACTGTGGGAAGAATATTCTGCAGAAGAAATATGCAGTACTATATTAAAATAACTCAGCCAGTCAGCAAAGTTGCTGATTAGCAGCTTCCAGTCCTTACTTCAATTTTCATGACAGATGTTTTTAGAATTAGACCCTTAAGAATAAGGCAGTCTCCTCCAAAAAGCAAACTGGGACTAATTAATCCCTCTCTGCCTATCTAGTGCAGTGTCTCGGCAGTCTATTTATCACTACACCACCAAATAATTACCTAGATACCCGCAAGGAGATTATCTAAACAAAATGGCTACAGATTTTTTTGAAAGTCAGCTCACTACATCCTCTATCACCAAAAAAACCTCACCCTAGTTCTCTGAGAATGTTAACAAGTGGAATTATCCTGAGAAGAGTTAATCATAATTTCAATTATTTTTCAATCTCACTTGATTAACTGGATAGGATTTAAAGGACCAAAGAGACCCAAACCAAACATTTAATCAATAACACCTTGCTAATTCTATTTAGCAGATTTTTGAACCGAAGCAATGCAGTGAATATTGGCAAGCCATGACTGTTACATGCTTTCCCCACACAGCTTGCTAATATTAATTCCCTCTGCATCTCTCTCTTATCTTCTTTCTCACTGAGAGCGTCTCATGTTTCTGCCCTATGCAGAGAAATAATAAGGCATTAGATACTGCAGCAATTGCTACTTCAGATCTGTGACAGCACTAAGGGAGATTTACAAACTGAAATTACTGTAAAACCAATGAAAGTAAGGATTTGTGCTACATGCTTATCGTGATGGTCTATGCAGACCACCATGGCATCATAAAAGCAAGCCCCCCCAAATGCTTACACTTTCTGAAAATTCTTAAGTCCAGATATTCACATGACAGACAAATAAATGGCAACTACTAAAGAACATAAAAATGAAGACAAAATAGTTTAAAGATAGTCTGGGGGAGCTGCATGCCTTGTCGTTATCTTAGATGCAGTTGCTAAAAGATGCTCTGCAATCCCAAATTTCAATAGGCTAAAAGAGGACTGTGCACATTAATAATCTCTCCTGTTTAACAGCTTTAATCCATAATCTTGTTTTCTACAAAAAAGCAATGGAAAGAAGCAGGTCCAGCTACCATTTTAACAAGCCCATCAGAATCTAGTCACCACTCTCAAATCCTTTCAGTGATTTAAAAATCACAAAACAATAAATCTTCTTTATTTGAGGTTTACATAAATTAAAATGATACCCAAGAAGCAAAATAAAAAAAATCCTACCAAGCCTCCCAAGCACAGAGTATTCTAGGCACACTCTAAATCGCAGAGTCAAAGGAGCAGGCTTAATGCCATCCTAAGAAATTTCACCAGCACAAAAGCTTGCTTTTCTCACAGCTATTCTCAAATCACTTTACAGAGACTAAGTGGACTTTTATTTATAGTTACTAAATTATTTTGTAATGGTCCTAGTGCATCCATTTTCCCCACACTCACCACAAAAGCTAATAATCAAACTTTACATAAAGTAGCCCAAAAAAATCTCTCATGTCTCCCTAGCACATTCTGCCTTTATCCCCTACCTTTGCTGTCCTCCAGACAGATTCTCCAATGCATTTTATGGAACTCTAAGGATCAGGGTAAAAACCAGATCAAGTAAATAGACTCCTAATTACAGAAGTATGTTCTTAAATAAGAGTAAACATTCTTTTGAGTTGGCTGGGAAACCTGAGGGCACCTTCCAGAGGGGAGCAAAGGGACTTAAACAATGAGAATTGCATTCTTCAAAGGAGGCCTGAAAATGGCAATTTATAATGTGACTCTATCATGCTTTCTCACATCACCCTGAGTCAAATAAAATGCAGAAGAAAGAATGACAAAGTCATACTTTCATCTAGAAGCACAAAACATTTGGTTGCTGCTAAAATTCTGAAAAGTGGAGCCCTGAATCTAAAAAATGGAATATATAGCAATGCCAAGGGTTAGAGGAAGAGTTGGAAAACTGGGACACCGTGCAGAAATTGCTAAACACACATGAGCCATTTTAGGAGGAATGTGGTCTCCAAGAATAAACAGGAAATTAAAGTGTGGATAACCAACACCTACTGCCCAAATATTGGGATATTCAATGGAAGAGTAGCCTCCAAAATCAACAAAGTCAATTCAAAGAGGCTGCAAGATTACCAATTCTAAAGGAAGCTGTTCCAGGGAAGAAGCACAAAAATAATATTGTTACTAGAAAAAGATCCCTTGGATAACAGGCAGACACAGAGAACTGCATGTCCCCCCCAAAAAGAGCATCTCAGCATTAGCAAAGTCTGCACTGAGAAAAATCAAGAAAAGGCCTATCAGCAGCACAAAGGAGCTCAGTAAGGCAGCAGAGAAGACTCTCTGGGAGAGTCCCCTGGCAAGACCCAGATTAAAACTGGTCTAGACACGACTGTGTAAGAGCAACCAGAGAAGTGAAAAAGGGTTTATTTCTTAAACACTTCTATGATCAAAGAAGAGGGTCTAAGAGAGGACCAGAAAGATTGTTAGTTTGAGAGAGGGATAATAAAAGGAAAGATGGGGAAAGGAGTTGGTGGTAACACCCTGCAAAGGGAGTAGTGCAGTCTCAGTCAAGACAAGGTAGGTAAGGCCCCCTCAAAGCCTCCTGCAGGTGGTGTTTGCTGTCATACCAGCTGCCATCCACACAGACTTTCAGTCTCATTCTGGACCAGAACCTCCCAGGAGCCAGGTACAGATGGAGGCTCACACAGCAGACCTTGATTGGGGGTTTAAATCTAATTTTTTACCTCAGGCTTGACACTTTCTCACCCATGGCTTCACAGAAGCTGGAGAGGAAAAAATGCACACTATAAAAACTGAAATTTCTTCTAAAAGGGATAAATGAAGCTGGATATTGGAAATTGCAGAAAGATACTTTCTTTCAGCAGGAATGAAAAATTGAATTAGATGGTAGATCACAAGGCAAGAAATAACAGCCCAAAAAAAGCATGACTGATTAAAACTCCACAAGCTGTATTAAAAGAAGTAAGGTGAGCCTTTTTATTTTGTTTTCCTCTTCCCAGTCATTTTTCAATAAACTGACAGGAAAGAAAATCACAAAGTGAATCTGCCCCATTTTCCAGGATGATACTTTTTTAGGCTCGCGTGCAATGCCCACAGGGGGTTCTTAAGGCCCAAGGCTCCATCCCCACCATGGTGCTGGGGGTAGGCAGCAACATGCAGGAGGCCTTGGTGGAAATGGGGACAGGGCTGGCCTGGGGGCTCATGCAGCCCTTCACCACTGCCATGCCAGGCCACGTGTGCTGCACACACACATTGGGTGGCCCCTCCACAAGCTGAGATGTGATGTAAAAGCTGTGTGAGCCACACACTGCTCCCTCATCCTGTCTTATGCCTAAGCATCCAAGTGAGCTGAGTAGTTTCAGAAAACAGCAGAAAAAGTAAATTAAAAGGTCTTTCCCAGGTAGGAGAGATAAACTTTTTACAATTACACAGATAGCAATAAAGACTGCCCTGTCCATGGGTGCTGCACTGAACCTGTTTAGCACCCACTGTGCACACACCGGCGAGGAGCAGCATGGTTTTACAAAGGGTTATTGAACACACACAGGGCTCAGATCACAATTTAAGGACACATAGAACCAAGAGAATAAAGCAGATAGTTACACTGGGGAGCTCTAATTCCTCTGAAGTGTGCAGTATAAACTCTGGAAAAGGCATGAATTACCCAGAGCCACAAAGCTGGACTGATGCCCCATCATTCAAGATGCAGTGCCTGGATCCTCCTTACTACCCTGCAGATGTACAACAGCAATCCATGGGCTACCACCCTATTTCTCCTCCCTGGCTAATGACCAATATCTTACTAACACTTTCTTCTTGTAATTCCCAGTTCTGGCTATATTTGTATTACTCTCATGTCAGTGGGTCCCAGGCACCCTGGCTACCGTACAATTATTTTCAGAGCAGCTCTCATCTTGCCATAGCACTTGGGTCTTACCCACGAAGCAGGTTCTAGCTATTCTTTACAGGCTGCCAAAGCCTCAATACACAAGTGAGAGAATGCCAAAATAATGCTCACAGAAAAATTACTCATGCTGGAAATCTGAAATGTTACATGAGTCTTTCCTTCCCAAAAAGAAACTAGAGCTATTTGGATTCTATTCAAGCAAACATTTTCAACAACAGATATGCCTTTTAGAGTAAAGCAAAAATTTCTGTTAGGAAAGATCCCGTGATATTTTACCAGATTCTTTGATGAAAAAGACCACCTGCAGGTAAAGGTGTTTGATGATTAAATTTTTTTGTCAAATTTAAATGACAGTATTCATCTAGAAATAAAAAAAAAGTAAAGTGGAGCTTGTTTTCAATGAGGAAATATTGTATTTTTTAACTTATGTGCACACTTTCGTGCAGCATATGCAAACCATGTTTATAACGTTGGCTTCCCACATCTTTATTTTCATCATGTATCAAAACCATAGAAAACAGAACAAAATTCTCCCAGACCAAATTCAAGAGTCTCTTAAGGCAGGAACATTTCAATCACATTTTCTGCTCATCTCTACTGATGATAGGGGAGGAGGGACTTCCCAACAGTGGCTCAGAGCTTGGCATCTAAAATGTCAAAAATGCAAAGATCACCTCACTCGCCTGAACTCAGCCGACTGGAAAGAAACAGCATTTCTTGACATCAGCCCTGAGAGGTGCAAGGTTCAAGCTGTTCTAATACTTCATGATGGATTTGACATATCAGGTTTCTGCAACTCACAGCACTAAAGAACTTAAAATACAACGTAACGTCACACTAACAACCCTGCACAAGAGACGGGGTAACAAGACACACTTTGAAATTCAGCTGTCTCTGCACACAGTGCTACCAATGCTGCATTTGCACATCCTACACAATTTCTGACTAAAGCAAAGAGAGATCATATACCTAGTTGAAATCACTGGTGATTCAATTATAATGGAATGTTGCCACTTTGTCAGGACACCATGTTAATTTCAAACAAAAAATACTTACAGTCGTGGTTTGGCTTTTTTTAAATTATCACAGTGGCTGTGACCTAAGTTTTCCAGATATGATACATGACTTCAGAGAGTTTTTTGGGGGCAAGGGGAAGAGCACAACGATATAACTCCAAAAGGCATAAATGGGATAGATAATTTAACATTAAAACTCTACATTGAAGCAGTAACCTGCTGCTTCTCCTCTTAACCTTTTAATATAGAATATTAGCTATACTGATGGGAATCTCAAACCAACTTCAGATCACCGATGTCATGTTCAGTCTTCCTGGACAAGAAGTAGGCACATTTTCATCAAACTGTAACAGATCCCCCATAAATATGCCAAAAAGTCTGACCAATTATCACCAAAAGTATAATTTCCCCCGCTACCTTTTTATTTACAATCTTTGTCTCTTTCACACACACACAAATCTGTGCTAATTTAAATTACTTGGTTTTTCTCAGTCTACATATTTGCTTTTTGTTTATGAGTATGAATCATCAGCACACAAAATAGGACTGGAAGACAACACCTATAACAGACCATGGACACAGCAGAAGTCCTTATATACACAACAGTTTAAGCACAATAGGAATCTATTTAACATAAGAATTTACAATTTGATTTACTCTTGCTAAGACTGCTGAGTCACAGAATAGTATTTAATTTCTTACTGACTACAGCATCCAGGAAGTAGGAAGCTGAAGCCACCAAGGTTAACAAGTTCAAACAGTTTGCCATCTCATTTCACACAATTTTGCATAAATGTGGAAGGAAGAGGAACACAGAGATCCAGCCTGCAGGGCTCCAAATCTTCGCTAAGACCTTGGCCTGCTTTGGATCAAAGACAGAAATAAAACCGGGGGCTGACGAGGAAGATGGGAAGTTGCAATTTTGAAGGCAATGCTTACAGTGAAAAGTAGGCTGAGATCCACGCAACACCTGCTTACAGAGAGGGAAATTGAGTCAGTTCAGGAACATCTGGTCATTTCAATAAACAGTAACCCTGATGTGGATGATTACCCTTCAGAGATCTACAATGTTAACTATATTGCTACTTGGAGTGATAAAGAGAGGCAGAGCTCTTCTCAAAGTCCTTCAATAGCACATGAGAAGGCTGAAAAATGAAACAGCTAACAGGGACTCAGGAAGACATCTCTGGAAGCTGATCCAGTGCAAAGTTAAGCAGTTGAAAGCTGTGGCTTCAGGGGAAACTGAGGGTATCTAACATCTCCCTAGAGCCAAAAGAAGCAGATTGTATTCTCACCCCTAACAGTTCTTTGCCATCTCCTAGAGACTTAGCTCCTCCTTTACACCAGCTCTAGACAATATTATATTCCCTTACAAGCCACTCTAGTTAACTGTAAAAACAGGAAAAACCCAGGTTTTCTGTTGTTTTTTAGTGAGATAATTGACTCATCCAGGCATTTTCACTGGTGCTTGGCAAATCACAGGTAAGAAGAAAGCTGGGAATATGCAACAGGGACACCCTCCTCCCATATCCAAGGAAGCTGTTCAGGCAGTCTGTCCTCACAAAGCCTCAGCTCAGCATAACCTCACCTCAAAACCAGCAGACTGGAATATGTAAGTGCTTCTCACACTTTTTATTAACCAATTTGTGGAGCTATCTGATAATAAATATATACATATTTAAAAAAAACATAGTAGTGACGATCAGCAATGATGCATCAATCTCAAAGACCACAAATAGCAGTTTGTCTAAACTTGGAATTAGTCATTTCACAGATGCACAGATACTGGACAATTCCAGTGCATTTGTACTCTTTTTCTCAAATTCTCTTTGAATCTTAAATGCTTCTCTACACTGGACCAACAGCTCAGTGTTATCAGCAAGTATCAGAATGGGTCCAGACCTGCATCCTCTAAAATCTGCCTTATCTAAGTTTTCCATAATCTGGACTATCTCTGTTTATTATTATCATGCAGCACATTTTATCAGCTGCAGACAGGATTGTTCACCAGAAAGGATGTACAATTGCATGGTACAAGGGGTCTAAAACATAGACACGCACTGATAAGAAAAATTTCATTTACTCAGGATAAGATGCTTTGGCCTCCCAAAGGAAAAAAAAAAAACCAAAAATCCAAACTAAACAACCTAGAATAAAGTAAATCCTGAAAAAAGACAACTTCAGAAAGAAAACATCTACTCAAATTCATGCTTTGTTGATGTTATTTAAATTTCTACTAAAATCAAACCGTGATAAATTTGAATTGTAAACTACATCTAAAAATCCTCTGCCTGAAAAGACTGTAAACACATAAAATTCAATCCCAAATGAAAACTGGTAAAAAACCCCCAATACTAGTCTATAAATACAAGGCAAATAACACAAGCTCTTGAGCCCATTTCTAGCAGTGCATACTTAACCAGATGCCAAATGTTCCATGTCATAAAAACAGCCTTTTTAAAGGCAGGCAATGTGAGTTTTTAAAAATCATAACCAGAAATTTGTAGTAACAAACCCCCCAGGGCTATAAAAATGTGAAGTGATACAGGATTGCATTGGAATTCTAAAACTGCCAACTGATTTGCAGATTTTAAATACACACACACACACACAGATATATATATATATATATGAGACCAAAATTCTGTATAGTTTAAAAACGTGATCTATGCTACATAGAAAGCACTTGAAGCTGTGAGAATGTGGTATCCCACCCTTAAGGAGAAGGGAGAACCCAAGATTTGTAGATGCTTGTGGTCAAAAGGAATGGCAAAAGTCGGAGCGTCCACAAAAGCTTATAGAGTTATTAATTTACACACTTGGCATGGACATTGTTATTCTAGTCCCTGACCTCCCAGTATAAGCACACAGCAGTGGGTTTTGGATAAGGGGTAGGGTGAAAGGGAAGAGAGAGAGAGGAATTAAAGAGAGAGAAATAAAAAAGAGATCAGTCCTGGCTGAAGCTCAGGTTCTACAGGTTGGTTCTAGATCAGGTTGATCCAGCTGGAGTATCCAGAGTCCTGGGGCACACACACGCCCAGCCTTTGTGGGGATAGCTTTTCATTGATATGTTTATCCTGTCTTGGAGGTAAGCTTCTCACTTTCTATGAAAGTTAGTTATCATGCACAGTCCCTTCTTCTAGACCTTTTTGGAAATGGGTTGGAGGCTTCAGGGGTCTTTGATGGTCCTAATCCCCCGCTACGGTGCATGCTTACTTCTCATTCCTGCACTTGCCCTGTACTGTGTTGTGCTTATCTCCAGGCAGCAGAATAAGGACATTTGTCCTAGAAAAGTGCTGCTCCACCTCCATATGGCCCCCTTCTCCACCCACACCCTGTTCTTTCTCACAGTGTGTTATTACCAACAGTCCTTGGCTGCCTCCAGCTATCAGTGTTTGAAACATACACATTTTAGTCCCTTATCTTTTGGGCTTCTACAGAGAAACCACTCTCAGATTTGGCTACTGATTCTTCTGTGATGATGTGTAGCAATGTTACAGTCACATGAATGAAAAGTGCTTTCTTTTCTGCAAGAACTCATGAGTATGTGAACCCCATCCTGCTACATTCATATCAGGCTCTGTCCAATGAAAAATGCTACAATGTACTGAGGCACCCTTATTTCAAAACAGCTGCATCTTGTGCACCTAAATGCTCCTCCTGATAAAATTAAAAGCTGAAACCTTGTACAGAGTGAATTGTTTCCAAAGAAGCTCATGTGCTGTGCTCTGATGTTCTGAAATCTATTTTTGAAAAACTTTACTGCAGAATACTAAAGTCTTTAAGGCTTACTCCACTCCTCCTTTTTGAAAGGTGAAACAACTGAGCAGTTGATCATAGTGGACCTGCACCAATGCAGTGGTGAGATTATCTCCTGCTCTTTTGATTTGCTATAAATTGCATTTAATGCACTAAATACATCTTGTAAAAGTAAATAAACATAAAATATCACAGGAACACAAACACCCTAAGTTGTTTAATAACATTTCATTTCGCTGTATCTCTTATTAAGTGTTTCATGGAACATGTTCAGCACCTTAAAATGTAATACTAAGCATGCCTACATATTTCACAAAAATACAGAAAACACTGCTAAAACGAAGGAAGGCAAATTTGATAAATGCAGTATTATTAGCATAAGCTAATAGTTAGCTCAGCACTTACAACAATAATGAAACTGGCCCTTTGCAATTTAACTGTGAAACATCAACTACAGCTGAAGAAATTATAGTTCATTAATTTATTTTCTAAAGGAGAAAAGGAAATTACTGCTGTCTCTACCTACGAGCCCATTCTGAGATCAATGGTATGAGAAATGGGCAGTTTTCTATCTTGGCACTCTTGTCCTCTGCCTCAAAACACTACCTTTTAAATTAGATTGACATGGCAGGGACACACCTCTACTTACACCGCAGCAGCATTAGAGAGGAAAAATGTGGTAGCAGGAAAGAGACTCTGTGTCTCAGAAGCACTCAGATACAATGGAAGTCTTTTGCCAAGCAATGCAGGACCAAATTTTCAAAGTTGTCAATGCATGCAAAAAAACCTACACAGATATTACCCCAGCAGATTTCTCAAAGGCACCAGCATGAAACAGAAGACAAACCAGCTCAGAATTCAAAGTTAGTTATTCTATTTGTTGGTAGTGCAGTTGGCAGTGACTGCACTCAAGAGATTATTGTGACATGCTAATTGCACAAATGGATTCATTACCAACTATATCCATCAGCCTGTCGCCCAACAATCCACTACCATTCCTGCTTTCCTGTCCAAATTCCTCAACCAATCCTGCCAAATGTGTTCTCCTTACCTTCACATATAAGTGTAAGCACAAGACATACTTCAAGTTTCTGCATATAGGAACCCAATGCAGGTACTTCAGTTATTTGTAAAACTGCATCACTAAATCAAACATCATATTCACTTCTGCACCTCACTGAAATGGCTGCAGTGTCATGCAGAGCTGTAAAATACATTAACATTTGGCAGCAGAAAACACGAGCCACCTCCACAGGCTCACCTGGGAGGCACACTGAAAAAAGTCAGTATTTCTTGAAAATGGTACTAAAATGCTCAGCTGTCTGAACAAGTTTCATACTTGCACATTTCTACATTACTCAGTTTTGCAGTAATAATTGAGATAATTACAGTGTCAGAAGCTTTATCTTTCCAATTTTCATATCAAAAAAAGTCTGAAAGGAAATTAATTACCTTGCTCTTGTCTAGACTAATTTTTTTTCCCCCTAGTAACATGTTTATGATCTTCATAAGGATGCTGCTCTTCTGGAGAGTCATACTCCAACAACACATGAAGCAGCTAAGATTTAAGAAGGTGTTTTGAGAAGGCCTCTTCCTCCACATTAAAGGTGGACTGACCTAAAATGCTTTCACTTTTCATCACTGTCCTTGTGTCAGCAATAAATGTGCCAAAGTTCACAAAAGCCCTCCCTAATCCAATTTAAAATGATCCAGCTTAAAACAGAGTAAGACAATTAGCCACAAGAACTGCTACAGGAAGAATGTATTGGTAGTATCTTAAACCACTTCAGCTATTTTAAAATTGGATTTGTCGACACCTCTACTTTAGCAGAGATGTGCATCATGCTGCTAGAGCACATTTCACAGGAGGTACCTAGGTCACGTTGGTTCAAGTGAGTTGCTTCAACAATATCAGTATAGTTAATGTAGCACACAGTGGCAGAGACAAAAATAAGAAAATATTTTAGGCTATGACTTGTTTTGAGACAAATTTGGAGGAAAACATCCGAAATGAATGTCCCTCTGGTAGAAGGCAGATTTCAGCAGCCCCTCCCCCACCAGGTTCAGAAAGAAATTCCTTAGAGGAAAGTGAAAAAAAACCCCAACCTATTTATTTAACAAGCAAAGTGCATGAAGGCATGGAAAAGGGAATGAATAATGTAAAATAATAAAACCTCTTGCTTTGGAGAAGAAGCCTGTGTAGATTTCAGAGTTCTTTCTGTGGATGTGGCTCTGCCCTCTCTGGAGCTGGGGTTCAGCGTGGCCCCTCTGGGCCACGGTGTGGGGCCTCCCAGTGATGGTGCTCCGGACCAGAGCAGAACAGCACCAAGAAAAGTTCTTGCCTCAGCTAGCAGGCTGGCTGAAAAGCAAAGAGTGCCAACTCTCTGTCTCTCTCCCAGGAAAAGCAGCCGAGAGCAGGAAGGTTCTTTCCTCAGCCCTGTAGCAGCAGCCACACAGGGGAGTGTGTGTGTCCTTTAGCATAAACTACTCTGAAAAATTCATCTGGCTTCTCTCCCCCCCTCTCCTGAGAACCACCTTAAAGACACAGGAAGGCACAGGATTCATGTCTGGCATGGGGCAGACAATAGTCATACAGTCATACAGTTACCCCGGGACAGGCCAACATCAAGTAGTTTGGTAGTTTAAACAGAGAATGTGAAAAACAGAACTGTATTTGAAAATCTAGAATTAAAAGCAGCCACAACAAATTCATTTTGCTTTTAAAAAATAAAATGTCCAAATGGTTTATTTGAGGAAGAAAAAAAATCTCTGATTTCTGTCTTAAGTTCATCTTTTGTCATCTAGTGACTGAGGACAGAATATCTGTTCCACTAGTATCTACTTATAGTCCTTAAAAAAACCCCAGGATTTTGTCCAACAGTACTAAAATTCTCAAATTCAAGAGCAATAACAGCACAGAGTGTGTTTCTCTGTCTTGTTGCTGTTATTAATTAAATCCCATTTGCTGTTCCTGAATTGCTGTTATTTAGTTGCACTGGATGGATGTGTAGAAAGTAATGGAAGATGGATCAACAGCTGTAGTTATTATGAAAATTATGGCAGTGCATGAGAGGAACTGCAGCTGCTCAATTCATGCAAATAAGAGCTACTTGACAATGCCTATAATTACACAGCATGTCAAAACAGCATAGCTGGAGTCTAAGTAGAGACTACATATTTTAGAAAGCCAAAAGATTTCCATTTCATTACATTCCTATTCCCCAAACTCCTATTTAGAGATAACAAGAAACACTTTCTGCCGACAGGCTCACAGATAGAGAAAGGTCTGCTGAGTCTCCCAAGTGCATTCTCCTGCCAGCACTGCAGCTGTCAAACACAGAGCCTCTCTGCTGTTTCCCAGGCATTTGTAACACAGCCTGGACTCACATCACAGCTGGGGTTTCAGCTCACCGTGTGCTGGGCAGATATGAAGAAAGATCCAACCACATCTACTTTCAAAGCAAAGGAAGATTGCTTCAAAGTGGCTCAGACAATGCAAACACCATCTCCTCTAGCCAAAGCCTGTTCCTGATACTTGGAATGGCACTGTAATATTCAAGTTTTCTTTACTATTGAGTGTACCTTCTTTCAGCTTGTTTGGGGCAATTCCTTTCCCACTTCAGGCACTAAGGCCTCTTCAAGAGCACATTTGTTAGGTAAAAACTTCACTACAAGCTCCTCATTTTCAGAGATGCTGCCCACAGTGCTTATCCTGTTACATCTGTAGGCTGTTTGCACATTATCAGTGTTTTATATGAAGTGACATTTTATTACTTTCATTTCTTCCCATTCCTGTTTTGCCTGTTTAATTAAATCCCTTTTATTTTTGCCAGTTGTTTCATGCTAGTAAATCCCTGCACCTGAATGGAAAAAAAAACAGGGACAAAACCTCATTTGTTTTCTTCTTTCAACAACTGTGCAGCACAAAATGATGTTACAAACACTAAACTCAGAACAAGAAACACAAGAGTAATGAAGATATTTATTTGTTTGTTTTTACTTATGACATTCACATAAAGAGACACAGGGAGATAGGCGATTTTGCAGTCCTCCTACCTCTCACTCAGGGGTGGAGTTGAGCCCGCTTGGTGTGTAACACAGTCAGTTGCTAAAGCTCCTTACTGCTCTTGTTTTACATGGTGATCCAAACCACACAACCTGGCAGAAACCACAACTTTTTTTTTTCCTGTGAAGTCTGACGACAAAATCTAGTTGCAAGCACCTTGGAACCCAGGAACATGACTCCTGGTAGAAGTGTTACCTCAAGCTTCTCCCATTTCACTTGGACAATCATTAAATCACAGACCCAACATTAACAGCTACACAAATTGTTAGCCTTACCTGAAATCACATGCTGTGGTAAGTTCTGCTCCTCCTCCAAAAGCTTTCCCTTGAACTAGTGCAACACTGATCAAAGGCAACCTACACAAGAGACTTTAGTAAGCAAAATTCATGCTTTTAGCCTTCCAGAAATTACAAAACAATTCAACCAAACCATTTCTACAGTAAAAGCTGAGAAAAAGATACTGTTCCAATTTATTCAAACAACTACATCTTCGTGGGCAAGCAGCACAATACCATTTCCACTCATGTCAAAATTACTATTGCATAATTGATACAGAATCTCAAAATGAAACAGCAAGACAAATATATAAAATAGAATCAAAATAAATTAATGTACTGAAGAACACATATTATGAAAAATACCTACTATAGATTATGTCTAAAAGGACTACCTGCAAGGAGTGACAGAATAGCAACACAAGATTCTACCCTAAGCCAGCACACCCCAGAAAGCAGCAGAAAGAGACACAAAGAACTGAAGGGCTGAGTTATCTAAAATTAATGAGATTTACCATGACAGCTTCAGCAGCTTCTTCAAACAGAGTGCTACTATCTCAGTCATCAACAAAACTTTTTTTTGCAGACAAAACCTTTTGAGGAAAGCAGCAATCTGTTACCTTTGTTGGTATTGTATTTAATCATGTTCAAGGTATTTAATCATGTTCAAGGTAATTCAAAGGACAGAGGGAAGGAAGAGTATGTTTCCCCACTGCTGATGTGAAATGAATACTAATGAACAGTGACTTAGGATAAGGCAAGTTCCCTAAGAAATTAAGACAGCTGGTTAGTCACAGAATTTGCACACTAATACTGCTGTTTCCTCTTTTACCATGAAGAGACATTTAGCTTTTTGAGCAGTTTACATACCACATTCAGAAGTCAGCTTCCTAATCATAACCACATGTCTGGTTTTAATTCTATTTAAGAGAAGCACCAACACTTTCTTATGGCCCAGGTTCACTTACAAGCTACAGCACAGTTGATACAATACTTGGCACAAGTGAACCCACCAGAAAAGAGCAATCTCATTTTTCCTGTGGTTTATGGGAAACCAGAAGATATGGGTCCAAGATGGCTACACTCACACTCTAATCCATTTGAGGCACCTCTTTCAGGATCACAGCCTCAGCTCTGAGGGAGACTAATCCCATCTACAACAGATGTCCCCAGACAGCAGTTCAGTGCTCCCCCTGAGCCATGGCTTAAAGATACACTAAGTCAACACATTTGAGGTGGGGGCTTAATCTTCACACATCTTTCTCCTCTTAGCTTTGCCCCATCAATTTTGATTATATGGAGACCAGCTTATGCAAATGGCTTCCAATCCTGAGGATTCCTTACACTACTACAAATATAAGTCTCCAATCTCCTGGGTAGTTTTACAGAAAAAAAAAAGTTAATTCATAACACTTTCTCGTATAGATTATTTGAAAAAAAAAAAAAGAATATTTGAAAACAAAGAGTATTCACCTTCAAAGAGCTCTGAGCAGAAAAAGACAGACTACCACAAATGGATTTCATAGAAACGTGATTTCTTAAGGGGAGAGAAGTCGAAAGGAAAGGGTGTGTTTTTCAGAAGTACCAGATGGTAGAACTGACTACACTCCTCTTGTGAAGTGGGAAGATTAAATAAATATATCAAATAAATGTTAACTATGTAGGCTGCATAACCTGTTGCTGCTTGTTATTTAAGAGCTACCAATTTTCACTGAGTTAGAGAGGCCAAGTTTCAGACAATCTGAAGACCTAGATTTCCTTAACTCTGGGTATCTCCTAGCTCTACACATACAAGCCTAGGGGTTTTTTTCCAATCTCTGGAAAGTCTAATAGTTGCAAAATCTTCAGGTCTCATTTAAATCCATAAATACCTACCTGATTAACACGTGTGAATACAAAGTCTGGTATTCAAAATTATATACTTAAAACTATGTATTTAACTTTAAGCATCTCATTAAAGAGTTAGCCAAAATACATTCTGATATTTATAATTACTTCATAAAAAAGGATGAATAAAATATATTACCTCATAAGTCTGGTTAAGGTATTTTGCATAAACATGCACATATTCATCCCATCCTACAAAGAATAGGAAATTAAAAAACGTTAAGTGATTTTAATGCGAAGTAATTAAACACGTAGATGGAGTAGACAGGAATAAATATTTTTTATATACTTCAGCTGGGTTTTTTCTCTTTGGTTTATGTTGCCCAAATTCTAGCCCAACCCTACTATGCACTAAGAGAAAAACTGTAAGTATAAATCAGGTTAAAAAAAATAAAAGCAGAACTCAGTTGATTTATATACATTTCAGTAATAATTATTAAGCCACCATTAAAGTAATTGCAATACTGAATTTTTATGTACTGAAATTTTAGCATTTCCTCTTAATTTCATCTTCTCACTTCAAGTTGAACACCCATAAATCTGAGGTTTTTAACTCTATATAAAGCATAGTGTGATGCATACTTTTTACTGTCCCAAATCCATAAAGTCTTAGACAAGATACAATTTACCAATTTAGTCTTTTATTGTTTGGGCCGAAACCATTTCAGCTAAAAAAACCCCAACAAACCAAACCACAAAACACCAAAATAAATAAAAAACCAAACCAAGAAGATTCTTCTCATCTCTCTTATCCTGTTTTACATCTCTTTGCAATTAATAGTGAAAAAGACACAATCATTTCCTTGTAATCCAGTACAAGAACTAAAGGGTTCCAAATAAAATATGTTCAAAACAAATATTTCTTCCTACAATATGTACTTAAAATGTGGAACACTTGGCAGCAGAGCATTACACCCGCTACACAAATTCAAGAACAACTACATAAACTCACAACAGGAACAGTAACACAAGTTTATTACACAGAAGGCAACACCTCCAGCTCTAGAAGTCTTAGTCACAAGTTGCTGAGGCCTAAGAAAATATTTTGAGGCAAAATCATTATCTTTCCGCCTTCCCTGTTATTATACTCTTTCTCAGACATCTAGTATTAATCAAGAACTTGTCAAATAACTGGGCTAAATTATCCAGAATCACCATGTTCATATACATACTGAATTGAACCACACATACTATTTATCCCAGATTAAAGAAAAAATTATGTTTGGACACTGTAGAAATAAAAACCCAGTAGGCAACAATTTCAGCACATCTTTCAAATAACAAATTAAGAAAAAAAATCCAAGCAGACCAAACCAAACTGGAATTTACTGGAATTTACTAATTTCTAAATTAGAAATTAGGAATCCTCTTTACTGGAATTTACTAATTTCTAAAACAATTTTTCCAGAGCTTGGCAAGTTGGAGAATCTGCCTGAATTAAAAGCCTCTGACTCATACCTCAGGGAAAGAAAAGATAAGTATTAAGTCTACAGTACATCTTTGAAATAGGACCTTGAAATAACAGTAGGCCAATTTCAGGTGATTTATTGTCCATTTAGTCATGTATTCCTAAGAGCTACTCTGCCCAAAGCCAGCCAGCATTATGATGTTTAGGCACAGATCTCTGGTAGATCCAAGTGCCATGACAATTGCTACACTAGAACCAGTGTATTTGGTTTTACTACACTAAAAGCCTGCTTGAAAATTTTAGCACTTCTTGATTTATAGAGGCTTTTAGTTATCACTGCAGCCATCTCTGACAGCCCCTAAGAACAGCAACAATACTTCCATTCCAAATTAAACAACATTCAAATCCTTCATGATAGCTGCCTTAGTTGCTAAGTTCAAAACTCACACAAACATACAAGGTACCAGTTCTTAGACACAGACTTGCACAATTCCTATATTGCAACTGTCAGGATGAAGCTGCACAAAAGCTCTTCAAAGAATATAATTTTTCACTTCCTCACAGCAGAAACCTTGCATTCAAACTGGCCTTCTCAATGCAAGGCAAAATCCAAAATGTTAATAAAAGATTCATTCCAGAAGAGACCAATTTGAAAAACACATTTATGTCTGAGCAGACAAAAAGAAAAGTCTTCCTTCTCTCAGGTGGTAGAGAAACTACTGTGCATCCCAGGGAAAAAATGCCTTCACAGAAAATATTAAAAAAAAAAAAAAAATAATCACAATTGCTTGGGTCCTGGCAAATAAACCCTTCAAAACCTCCTGATAAGAAAAATGAGGCCACTATTCAGATAAAATATTCTGACTAAGAGGTGTTCACTGCAGTCTAGTGTAATTATTATATTTTCAGCTCTAATACTGTTCTTGAAGTAAGAAGACATCTCAATAGCAGAAAGGGAGGTAAAATGCAGTTAAAAGCAATGCATATGGAAAAAAGGATTAATAGCTTCCAGTGGGCTGAGGAGAGGTAGGGAAGAAGAAAGTCACCTTCATAAAGTAGAAAACTGTAACGCTGGCTCTTATTGCTGCAAGAGCTTCAAATCCATTTTCAATACAGATAGAACAACATTTCCAGATCATGTCCAACTGCTCTGATGTCCTCCCTTCACAGTTTATGCTTGGGAACTCTGTCCTAGCTAGACAGGGACCAAGGGAAGCAAAATTCTCCTTTGTGCTCCTTCCTCTGAGCTGTTGTTTCAACAGCCATTCTTGCTTCTCAGCTAGCCAGCTTTTCAAGTCTCACTCCAGAATGAGGTTCTTGCTCTGGGAACCACGCTTACAAAGATAGAAAGAAAAATAAGTTTTTACTTAACTTCCACCATTCATTTGCCATTTGTGATTTGGGTATGCAATGTTAGCACTCAGAAAAGAAAAACAGGCAGGGGACCCAGGTTTGCTTCAGAATTAGGTACAACTGAACATGGGAGAAGGTGGACAAAGAAAGAGGAAAAGAATAAAGTGGAAGAGAAGGACGAAGAACCACTAGGGGGCACGAAAATCCTTCAGCATTACTGGCCATTAGTCTGCCCATTCTGCACCACAGCAAAAAGCAAACTGTACTAAAAATGATGAAAAATACAGTCTTCCCTCAACCAACTGATTGGATAAAATAAAAGTGTTTTCTGCAATTACTAAAAACTATGGGCTGAAGCAGCCTTGAAAAAAAATATAAAGGAAAGCTCAGTTGTTTGAGCATGGTGCTAATAATGACAAGGTTATGGGTTCAATCCACTCACTTCACTCAATCACCCCTGCGGGTCCCTTCCAACTCAGAATATTCTGTGATACTGTGAAAGACATACCAGTTCAGGCATGAAGCTATTCACTTTTTTTTTTTTTTTTTTTTGCCTTACAGATGCCTGTGGACAGAAAACTTAAACTTGAAACCAGACAAAACCCTCTCATCTGCATGAAGTTAGAGAGAAGAATTAGGTAAGATTAAGAACAACAAACGTTATTCCATAATCTCGTAAAATTTTATTTAATAAAAACTATTAAATCCCAGCAAACAGATGGTTTAGGAGCTATTACAAAGAAACTCTCAGTAAAAGATAAGTACCTTGAACTCCCCAAAGGAAATAGGAAGCAACTATGTTTAACTATTCTTGGAGCATTTCTGGTGACTCTTAGGCTTTCATTTCAATACTAGCATGAGATCTAGATTCTGTGCAGAGAAATCTCAACAGAGTTATAACTAACATGCATACATTTCATTCTGCCCAGTGTATCTGTTATCAAACATAATCCCTGCAAGAGCCCTCTCTGCCACTGCAGTGGCTCCAAGTAATTTGTATAAGCACAGAGAGAGAGAATACTGAATGCATGGAAGCAGAATCTGAGATTTACTTAACGCAGAACTCTGACGGAAAACGTAGACTGCAGATAAGAAAAGAACTGGCCTTGCTTGGCTTCAGCTCCTTTTCTGTTGGTACAATGCTCAAAGAAGTTGAGAATTGCAGATTAAAATTTTTAAAAATCAATTTAGAAAAAATCACATATACATATATATTTTTAAAAACACCAGTGCTTATAAAATATCCAAATGAAAACTTCCTCCAAATCCATTTATATCTATAAAGCATGACATTTCTGTATTAAGAAAAGCATCTTTCTCATGGTGTTCCAGAATGGAAACTAAGCATCCTATACTCTTTGAAAACTGGACTGTCCTATTTATTTTATCAGGCAAGAAATAAAGCCTAAGACATTGTGGGGTTTATGATATTTAGCATCATCAACAGAAAAAAAATAATCACTAAAGACAAATATCAGATTAACCAGTTTATGTGTTGATGTTCAGACTGGAAGGGCCAAGTAAATGTTTCATTTGCGTGATTAAACCCTGAAACTTGCAGTGGCCACAAAAGAGCACCAGGATGTCACTTGCCACAACTGCAAACCAGGTGTTAGAGCAGCACAGGAAGACCCTCTTCCCTGGCAGCTGACAAAGTCCTATTTCACACATTGCCAAGTGCACACATTAATCCACAGAAAGAACTATAGCACATTTGAAAGTTGTCCAAATGGGCAGCATGAGCAAAACATTGCCATCAAACACTAACCTCTTCAACTTCATAGCTACACACAAGACTCACCTGACTGAAGCACAGCACAAGATTTGCATCTGTTCTTCCATTTTATGCAGGTCCAAGCATCGTTTTGATAAAACAGAAACCTTTCTGTAATAGCAGCCAGGCTACTTAAATTTCTTTTTTTTTTAAACTTTGAAATATGAGAAATTATTACTTATATCTGCTTCTAAAGGTCAAACCATAGAAGCACAGCTTATTTGATGTGCAAATTCGCCACATACCACTGTGAGAAACTGAAATGACATTTTTAAAAGAAAGGGCTAAAAAGAACATGTAGTGTAGGAATTTAGAGTTATGAATTACTTACAATAACACTTAAATCACGGCTTAAAGGGACTGACAGCATTTTTTTTGACCATTAAAGCTCCATTTTGTGACTTGCATGTAAAATTGCAGCAGAAGTGTAGTGCAACACCTCTAAAAAGAATCTCAGAAACTCATTTTTTTCCAAAACCTTCATGTGTATTAACACTTGCCTGGGAGTTGGATATTTCTTTGACAGCATTCAGATCAGATCCTGAGCAAAAGGTGTTTCCTGCACCATGGATGATAAGGCCTTTACCATCCTTCCAGTTTTCCAGTTCAGTTACCCTCTCCTGGAGTTCTACCATCATAGTACCTGCCACAAGAGGGTAGAAAAAAAATTTTAATGGGAAATTATTATCACCATCATGTTCTTTGTTACATTTTCCACTAGCAAAACCAAGTTAGAGTTAATAAGTGATGGGCTTAAAATCACAAGGGAAAGTATCATCTTAAATCCTACACATAATCACTGACATACAGGTGTTCTTCAAGAATGCACTTCCCAAAATTCTGAAGGATACTCTATATGACACTCAAAAAACTCCCAAAACAAAAGAAATTAACAAACACAAACAAAAAAATTCTGATTTATTTCTGCTTGCAATTGCATACATTCAGGACACATGAATTTATATGTATCCATCCATATCTCTCCAACTAGTCATTTTGAAGTTAATGACATTTCTCCCTGCCCAAACAATTGGCAGGGAATAGAAAAGAATCACATCCAAGGCAGGCTCAAGGCACAACCAGTCAACATTAACAAAGGCTCCTTGCTAAAACGACTCTCTTTATGAATATCATCATACAGTACTAACTTTTTATTTATTGTTTAAACATCATATTCATTATAAAACATCATGAACATCACAGTTGCTTAAGTATCCTTCCTGACATGGAATACAAGCTCTGTTTCTAGAGCTCATCCTAGACAGCACCATCTTCCACAGCAATGGAGTGTACTTTGTGCATTCATTTAAAGCTCTTCCTCTCTGAATGCCTATGACTCTGTCCAATTACATACTTAAGAGAAAACATTTACAGAAACTAACTAATTTCAGAAAGCAGGGTACATACAGTTTGATGACACTCTCAGCTTTACCCTTCTTTGACAAGAATTTAGATGGACAGGCCTATATACTGCAGATAGAAATGTGCTTCAGCTTAATACTCTCAAGGCCTCTCCTGTGCCAACAGTGTTGCTTTTCTAACTCTAAGCCTGCATGCACAGGACTCATCCTCTTCTGAAATTTCCCATTAGCAGCCCATCCATGGGAGATTTATATTTTCTTCCTGTTTTTTCTCCTTACAGTTCGTTATAAAGTAAGCTTCCTAGTACCACATCAAGAGTGAACATTCAGTCAAGCACTTCCCCCCGAGGCTTGGTCTCAGCCACTGAAACAGCATATTTTTACAATGTTTCTGAGAAGGCCAATCATTAAGTGGACATTACATATTATATACCACAATAATATTGGGTTGGGGGGGGGGGTTTACCCACAGTCAAGTTCATACCGTGATCCTCTCAAAAATTCCAGCAGTTTTGCCAGCTGCTTTCCCCTCTGTATTTATAATTTGGTTATGTTTTCTGTATGTGGCACATTACAGTTGCTCTCACTGAATTTCACCCTGTTGATCTTGAGCTCTTTGTAGCAGCTAATCAAGATCACTTTGAATGCCTCTCCTCTACTCCAAAAAATAATCTTGCAAGCTCTCCTAATATGGGATCATCTGACAATTTCAGCTGTTCACCTTCTATTTCATTATCCAAGCCAGGAATGAAAATACTGAGCAGAACTAGGCCTGGATGAGATTTTTGTGGGTCTTCACTTGAAATGCCTTTCCAGCCTGATGGCACACTCGACAACTTTTCTGCAAGTGCTGCTGTTCAAACAGGTGTGCATTAACCCTGTGGATTTCACTTATTGCATATTTGCCTTCTTAAGTCTTAACAGAAAGGTATTTGGGCTGGCATCCAAGCTTTGCTAGAGTCAAATGCAGCACAACCACTGTTTGTGGTTGTTTTAATAAGCAAAGCAGTGAGGTACTGAAGAGTCTTTCCACAGAGTATTCCAGGCTGAAAATCCAGTTAACTGAACAAATGCAGGATCCATATGAGCCTGTTACATGTAATAGCAGGGGACGAGAGACAGTGGACAGAGCCTGTCCTATCCTCCTGTGAGAGGCTCTTTTCCATTCCTGACAACACTGAACTGTTATTTTACCAACAGATATAGCTCCTGATGTTTGATATAATGGTGAGGGCACAACACTAAAGCAAACTCTCATTCTGCCAGTCTTGGTCTTTTAGTATTTGGTACCACTAAGTTCATGCTGTTTACCAAATTAAATCTACTTGAAACAATAATTGGTTTGCATCTTAACTATAAACTGAGAATAAATGCTTTTAGGCAAATTCTAGGAAAAAAATTATCATCAATATTTTCTAATTCCTACAGGCTGGCTTTCTTCTCTTTCAAATTACATTCAAGTTTAGTTCAGCGAGAGGTTGGGCTGCTAAAATTGGTTCTACCAGAGTTAAACTGACATTATTAGCATTTGTTTCCACAGAGACCATTTCAAACAGGTGGCTATTAGATTCCAATTAAAAGTAGAAGAAAAGGCATAACAATTTCCATATATCCCCTTAGCAATTTGCCAACAATTTTGCTCTGTTTTTGACTTCATGAGTTCGTCAAGCTTAGAATAAACATAATCCCTTTGAGATAAAAAAACTGCTGTGTAAAGTAAACGCCTGGAAAATAGAATTCCCATCAACAGTTTAATGATGTTTTGCAGCTATCAAGAGGGAGCACACATGGATATATAAATTCACATCTGCCACTATTCAGAAGCTCTGAGACACAGAATCAACAGAATTTAATGGGGAGGTGGCTGTATCTACAGGCTCTGGCTGATGAAGTCAACCAAGTTCTGCTGAGGCAATTCGGGGGTAAAGCATCCCATCCTGCCCCTTGAATAATGTTATTTGATACACAACTGAAGACAAAGGATTAAGCTCCTGGTAGTTTCTCAGCAGTTGCATTTTTCAGAAGTAGTGTTAAAAATGAAATTAAGATCAGTATAAATTAAGATGCCATACCATTCACTGCAGTGGCAAAGGGGCCAGCCTGATTTTGCTTCTACTCTCCCTCCCATAAAAAGTCTCTAGCAAAGGTGTACAGCACAAAGAAGCCGTATCTCTTGAACTGACAGAGTAAGATTTTCCAGAGCAATTTTTTGTGGCTATTGCCTAGCAAAATGGAGTACAGCTCTCTACAGGGCTCTACACACTGCTGTAAAACAGAACTGTCTGATCCCATGGCTCATTTGTTATATGCTAATGAGGATCTGCAATAAAGACAGAGCTATTAATTTCCTCCATGGTTTTTGTACCTCCTTTTCTACTAGAGCATCTAATTCACATACACTAGTAAGTTATTTTCACAGCAGTCCTGTAAGGAGAGAAGAGATTATTTTACAGACAACTAACTGAGTCAGAGAGAAAATGTCTGCTAATTTTGGGTGCTCAGCTCAAGATGTGCAATATGATTTCAGCACATTAACATTATATAGAACATTGACTAGGCAAAGAACAGCTATCAGTTGCCTAAATGGCAGCTGCACCTGCTCAGCATTGTCACCAATCACTTGTGAGCCCCTCCTGCCAAGCACAAAGAAAACAGAAAACATACTTGCAAGTTTCTATGAAAGCTTGATTTAAGCAATTTGACTTTTATTACTCCTGATCTCCATAGAGCAGAAAACCCCAGTCTGCTCTCTCCTTTTGCTGTTACATCGCATTTCTCACGCCCCATCAACTTCCACAACAAATAAGCTAAGAATACACAGTCTACAAGGTATACATTGCACAGTTCCATTTTGAGTCAAAACCAGAAACCAATCTGTAGAAAAATGAGAAACAACAATGTAATTATGATTGTATAACAGCAAGTACACTGACAGGGAGGTATGCAGAAGGACAATCTCCAGGCTAACATCTTCTAGCTACAACTTCTTAAGTTAGGTAATGATTTCATACATGAGTTTTTTAAGGGAAACAAAAGAATGCAGACACATCTAGGTGCATTACCACCAATTCTGCTGCTCTCTTAGGCTCCTTTCAGCTAACAATCACTAGAGGGAAGACTAGACTGTCATCTTCGTGTAAAGGGCACACTTTGCTAGTGTGTTGCAAAATGTTTGCTCACAGCAAAGGAACAGTGTGAGAACTGGGCAGGAAGACAGAACAGCAACAAAGAAATTAGAAAGATGACACAAATGTATCCACTTCAAAATGTTAACAGATAAAGACATTCCTACAGTAAAGGCTTTTGCACAGCTCCACCTCAAGCTGATTCACACCCTGAACCTGTGCCACTCACATCTGAAGAGAGTGACATAGATTGGAATAATCTAGACAATTAAGAAAAGACAGCAAATATACTGAACTTGAAGAACAAAAACCTCTCATAATACAAGATTAATAAAATAGGGCACTTGGTTTTGATAGCTAAGTATTCTTCAGTGTAAAAGCACATTAAATAGATCACTGACCTGCAACAGCTGAGAACACCCAGCTCATCTGATCTTTAATTAACCAGTCACTGATATTTAAGACATAAGGCAAATGAAGAAGAAATGGAAGTCACAGTTTGGGTGAGTGGAAAAGACCAAACTACTGAAATTTAAGGTACAGGCAAGGCTTTTCCTAAAGAACCAAGAAGTAGACTCAGTCTTTCTTTTTACATCACCCACAAAAGAGAGGTGGCATCTTCTCATCCCCACAAAAATGCCTTCCATATTTCCAGAGCAGTGATGACAAAATGAGAGAAGATGCAAGAAAGCACAATTCTGCCACTGTGCTCTAACACTTAAACAACATGGGGAGAAGCACATTCTGCAAGACAGTCCCTGTGTCATTGAGAATTTATTGGATTCTTATGACATTCATAGCAAAGATACTGTACAGAACAGTGGACATTTGCTGTATATCTGAATAAAACTTACACATTTATTCTTTTAACTAAGGCATGTTAGGGCAGAGTGTTTCACTTTCTTTAGCCAAATGTTAAAATGGGTAATTGAACAGGAGAAAAAACAAAACCAACCAGCAATCCTATCAACTAATTAATACCTGTAAAGGCATTCATTAGCTTTGGGTTATTCAAAGTAAGTATTCCAATGCCATTGTCTTCTTTGGAAAGGTTGATGGATCCACCAGAAAACTGTTGAAGTTTCTTCTTTATCAATTCTTCCTCATAGCCATGAGCACCATTGTACAGTGACAACCTTCTCTGTTGTAGTATCCTTTTCTTTGTAGTTTGAAGTAAGTTCTTCCACAGAGGAAGGGCCATTTCTGGAAACACAAGGGGTGAAGGGAAAAAATCAGGAAATTTCCATTGTAATCTGCTTCAGTCCTCTGAGAAAGAGGGAAGTATGACAGCAGAAACTAATATAAAGGTGATACAATCATAACCATTGACAGAAATCACTGCAAACTATTTGCAAAAATCTCAGTTTAAATCTATCTCCACAAAGTTAACAGAAGGAGTTTTATGGAGTAATTTTAGTAGTTGAGCCAGATATTAGCACCTTTTAAAATATCTCCTTGTAAAAATTACCAAAAAAGTATTTGTGTGCAGAACATAAAAGAGGCTCAAGAACTATAGTAAGACTCTTATGTATTCCACTAGACCAATTTGTTCTGTATTAACCTTCTGAACCCTCCCTCCCCCTTCCCTCTAAAAAAATACCAAGACCCCCAAACACCACATCTGTAATGGAGGAAAAATCCTATTGAATACCACAGCTTTCAGTATCTGTATGTCCTGCTTTTCCGTAAGCAACTATTAGAGCAAGACCTTCCCTAGAGAAATACTTAAGGAACATAAAAATTAAGACCTGAAGATCATTCTTATATTGAAGTCTGTTCCCTGTCACCGAATTCCATTAATGCAGTTGTCACACTCCATCTTAAAACTAATTAGTCCGCCTAGCCCCTGATTGCTAGGTGCTTTTCCCAGTCATCCCAGTAGCACTTTGAGTTGATCTCTTTCAGGCACAGAATCTGTACAGTACTCCAAAGGAAGAGAAGTGTGCAACAGCATTATGCACTGAGCACCATTTGCCTTTTATACAGGTAATAATACTTGTAAACGATCTCTGTGTACCAGTATATCCATGGCTTATTCCTTTGCTATTTCCACTCTAGAGTGTATGACTGTAGATCAGGAAACAACAATAAAGTAATTATTATATATTACTCTTCATCTGCATCTCTGCCTGCATTTATTTACTTTGGAAAAGGGTCTACTGGAGAATGCGGTTTACAAGTGACTTGAAAGAAACTGGGAAACAGCTGAAAGCCTGAACTGGAAAGAGCTGGTCTGGAGATAAAGTAACCTTAGAAACCAATCAGAGTAGGAATCAAAAGAACCCCCACAGGACATGGAAAAAGGCTTGTTATTTTGCAATATGATAGAGTAGTCCTACCTTTGCCACAATCTCCTTTGTAATGGGCTTGGCCATTCAGAAGACAAGGTAGATGCTCTTTTTATTTTTTTGATAACTGGGAAAAGACCTTCTTTGTTTCTGAATCATATTTGGCAGAAACAAGACACCTTCAAAATTGGCAAGCAGTGTCCTGGGGTGACAGTATGATATGAAATATGTATCCCATTTTGTCTGCTTTGAAGGTTGGATCTGGTGCCTTTAAACTGAGCCTGTGAGAGGGAAGGAAAAAAACTGAGATACTTTTGTTTTTTAAAACAAAGTTCATGTTCAAGGACGGACAGGCTGTGGGGGATTACTCGGTGGCAGTGGGGAGAGAGAGAGTACGCTCGCTTTCCAGCCTGCTCTCGACTCTTTTCTCCGGAGAGAGTATTCCTGGGATTTTCTTTTCTTTTGGAATTTTTTTTCCCTTCTTCTTCTTCTTCTCTTCGGGACGGCTTCACAACATCAGAGCACATCGGGAGACTTTGCTTCCCAGGCCCCAGTAGGGGCCCGTCAACAGCCCTGAGGAGGAGGATATAGACACTGACACCTACGGAAGGACTCTGAAATCTTTCCAGGTTTCTCTCCACAGCGAGAGATTTTATTATTTAGCATTATTATCCTGTTCTGTGTGTCCTGTTAAATAAATAGTTTTTATCTCTTTCACTTTCCTCCGAGGAAAAAGAATTTTCTTTTTTTCCCGAACCTGGTAGGGGGAGGGGCGGTGGCAACCTGGTTTTTGTTCCCTCCCTCAGGGGATATTTTTTCCCAAATTTGGCCAAACTGGCACAAGCAGCTGTTGGAAAGTTTTTCTACGGTAAACTCAGAACACAAATACATTCACTGAAACAGAATTTGGTGACAGCTATATTGTGCTCTGTTCAGGGCATCTTACAGTTTACAGACTCAACATTTTTGGAAACATTTATTATATACACATGATCAAGCAAATGCACATTAAAAACCACATACAATTAGCTCCTA
This sequence comes from Rhipidura dahli, assembly GCA_013399225.1. Classification (NCBI taxonomy): domain Eukaryota; kingdom Metazoa; phylum Chordata; class Aves; order Passeriformes; family Rhipiduridae; genus Rhipidura; species Rhipidura dahli. Next base: position 1,879,810 of record VXAC01008060.1, read on the forward strand.
ATGAAAAAAGTGAGCAGCCCTGTCAGGTGAACACTGTTTTGTCATTGGCTGTACCATCCTACACTAAACTTGAAAATGCTTCAGTTGGTGCAGGTATAGTCCTCATTCGAAGGGAGGAGGAGTTTGCAGAGCAACCACACTATGGAATGTGAAGGAATATGCAGCAATACCAGGCAACCGTGAAGAGCCATCTTTGCCAGCAGATTCATACCCATCCTGCCAAATTGCACCCACCAATACAAGAGGATGTCACAAACTCAACACTAAAAAACTAGTAAGGCCTACACAAATCTATGCATTATAAGGTCATTTACACTGAAAAACATAAAGGGATAATTTTTATAATATCTGTTGACAAACAAGGCTTGATCTGTCAAAATGAACTTTTCTGAAGTGTAAAACTAATAAAACTAATCACAAAATTTAATCAAGTTTAAAATCTCATTGAATACAAGATTCATTACTTAATAAAAAACATTCCCCAAATGCTGCTGCACCCAAACACTCCATCTATGCACATTCTAATATTCTTCAACACTTCAGCCATCACCTTTCAGAGCTTTTAAAATTTTATTTAAAGAGTGAAAATGGGTTTCTAAAGCTTATTTCTCCACTAATTGATTCTTTTTATATTCAGGCTCTCAAAAGAGAGACAGCCTTCCCCTTTCACCAAAACCTCAGTAGTCATTCCTCAGCATATATTAATGCAGTAAAACTTTCCATCCAACTACTAGTTTTTGCTCAGGAGAGAACAAACATTAAATACATGGACAGTGCAGGCTTTCCTTGCAAAGCGTAACTTGAACAATCAGCTCCCAATTTTTAATGAATACAAAGTGTCCCCAATTCTCATAAGAAAACAGACAAGCTGGAATTCTCTAGGAAGCTCCAATGACTGGCTTGAAAGTAAAGAAAAAGGGGGAAAAAAGGCTGTTCTGAGTTAACCCCTTGCTGACTTAAATTTTCTTCATGACTTTTATACACTACTGTATTTCTCATGATAAGAAATATACTGAGCAAAACAGACTTAATATATGGAAATTTTATTCCAATGAAAAAGGAGTCTGTCATTTTCAACTGCGTGGTTATATGCATTAACAGCTTTTTAATATTATCACTATGGTAATAAAGAACAGCAGCAAGTGCGGGATTAGAAAACAAATTGGACACCACTGCCTGCTGATCATGACTCATGATTAATGACTCATGCAAGGTATAATCTGAATTATTTTCTTTACAACCATCTCCTACAGTACCAGTCAGTGCCCAGTACTTTTTTTTTAATAAAAATAAGATTATTTTAACAGCTCAGTCTGACCGAGCTAACCACTCAGGAAAAGCATGGTATTTAAGCTAGAGTTCACTCAGTCTAAAGGGATTTCTGCTGATATCTGACAAACAACATCCAAAATTTCAATCAGTACAGAGCACCCACAATCCATTGCATGACTGAGATTATTTTTGTATTTTGCATGAAAGCAGTGAGAGAGAGATGTTGCAGTAATACTTAAGAGGTTGTAGGACCAGCCAAGAGGTATTTATTAACACCAAAATTTTCAGATTTTCAGTTTAACATTATCATATCTATTTATTCGTACTTACAGAAATGAAGCCTTAGTCTAATTTTAAAAAGGCAATGTGCTGTGCCCATTAACATCTGTAGCAAAGATAGTTTATTCACAGTTTCTATAATGAAAAAAACCCAAAAACCTGACAGTATAGGAATAACAGTGGTCAATTAGCATATTTTAAATGTTTGAAGTGCTGTGCTTTATATATCACTGGTGTCACCTAAGAGAGAAGGCAACAGTTTGGACATCAATAGCTGTTCATTCCACAGTGAACCTCTATTATTGTACCTCTTATATAAAACAACAGTTTAAATCCCATTTGGCACTCAAGTGGTTTTGTAACACCCTTGCCTGTGGGGTAGCAGACTGGGGGGTTAATATGAACACATCTAATGCCAGCACTTCAGTACAAAGGAATGACACCCATTATGCAAGAGCAGCACATGTATCTACATGCAGACACCCACAGTCTATGTATCTTTATGCATGAAGATGTATCAGAGGCCTTCTGACAGCCTCTGGTATCTGCCTAGTTAAAATTCAGACCTCACAACCTTAATAAAACATTGCAATAATAGGGAAAACAGCAACATCAATACTCCCTAACTGAGCAGATTCATTGGGAAATTACTAAGTCTTGAGCAAGGGTATTTGCCCTCGCCATTTACCACCACTCTGTTGCAACCCAATTTTTTGTCGTAACTCATGATGTATCAATCAGCAATCTCCAGCAATGCTGCCAGTTGCAACTGTCACTGAACATAAAGGTATCTGGCTAAAGCAAGGGGTAAGGGCTGTAGGTAGCAACATTCTAGAAGAAAGAGTAGAACTAAGACAGAGAAGAAGAGCTAAACCAGAGAACTGAATCTTGGGAGCTGTATGCTCAAACAAGAAGCACTGCACTACATAGCAAGTTAAATCAGCAAGTTACAGTACATTAGCAGGGGAAATTCCAGTTCAGAAATGGTGCCTGAATTACTGATACAAGTCAGGGAAAAAGAAAATGGGAAAAAAAGATGCAGGGATGTGTTTTCAATACATAAGGGAAATAAGCATGCCATTACATCTGGGGCGGTATGTGACAGGTGTGATGTGCAAATATAGATACTGGAAAAAAACCCCATCAGCTGAATTTCTGGGTTTGGATGAATGTATACTGAAATTAAGCATAACAGAAATGAAAGGATTAAACAGACAAAATTCACAAAAGAAATCTCAGGGAGGAGAAAATATTTAAATGGCATAAAAAAAAAACTATTAGAAAGGCACTTTTGTGACACTGCCAAAGGTATCAAGGGCACTTAGTTGAGAAGAACAAGAGAACCTGAGTTGATGAAGACCTTTGGCAGCTGCAATTTCAGCGACAAGCACGAAGTGCAAAGACAAGGAAGCAGGGTTGGAAGATGTGAATTGAGGATGATGATGAGGTGATTCACAAGCCAACCCTGTGTGGGTGCCTTACCAGTCACTTTAGAAGGCATTCATCTGCACTAGGGAGCAGTGACCATGACATATGGCAGATGTCCCTGCAATGGCCAATGAATGGAAAGCTAGTGGTGGCCCACTACTGAGGGCTGGCACAACTAACCCTATAGCATGAAAGCAGATGAAAAAGCACAGTGATGGAGAAACAAAGCATGAAAATAGTCCATCTGTACCCAAAAAAAAAAAAAAGGTAGGTTGAAAACAAGTGAAAATAACAACTGACTGTAATCGAGGACAGTGGGCTGGTGGTGATTATGGGGAAAAAAAAATAAATTCTAGTGTTGGACAAAGAGAAGAGATTCAAAAACAAAAAGAGGCCAGCTTGGTCTCACAGTGGAGTCACTAGACCCTGCCTTCAGACATAAGAAAGCTGCAGTAGTGAGGACTCACATGCAAGATTTCTCTGCTGCCAGTTGCTTGTCACCACCCGCCTCACCTGAAGGTTACAGAGCCCTCCATCTACCTCACCCACTTACCCATCCCTCTACTTTCCTTCCATCATGCGTGGGTTAGATTAATTTAAACACCTTGTCCAACAGGTTCTCCCATTCTTAAAATTACAGATGAAGCAAGCTGAGGGCAGTCACTTCTCCAGTTGGCTTTCCAACTGCTGAAAGCAAGCAGTGTGATCTTAAGCATGCTAAGGGATCAGCAGCAGAAAACCCACTGACAAAACATGATTTACAAATACAGAAACTAAACAAAGCTGAGAAGCTGAGGAAATTCTGCCTCCCCAGCTAGGAGACTGATCCCTCATGCCTTTCTTAAAATGCCATGGTTCTCAAGCTTGCTGAGCCCTGTTCAAATTGATGGTATACTGTCTCTGGTACCTGCACCTGTAGACAAATTAGAAAGGATCAACAGTCCCTCTAGTTCAGCAAGAAGTTACTTTAAAAGCCTTGTGAATCCTTTAAAAACAGGCTTTAAAAGTAGCTGGTATTACAAAGGACAATTTTTTAGCATCTGTATTACTGTTGAGAGAACAAAAGATTTGGGCCTCCTAGTTTCTAGATGTCAGCATTAGAAACAATGTTTATCCATCCAGAAGCTGAGAGAACAAGAAGTGAGAACAGGTCCAAATTAACTGAGATGCATCAAATAATGTACATGTGAAACAAAAATAAACTAAGAGAAAGAAAAGTCTTTTAACACTGTAAGTAAAAGCCTCTCAAGTCTGTGGTTTCAGTTTTAAGCTGGCTGACCATTTACACCTAATTTCTGCTTTTATCGCTCTTTTTTTCTTGTTATTTTCATTGTTTCTGAGCAGCCCAGTTCTGGGGATAGCAAACTATGGCTTTCCAAATTATTTGTTCTTTGCTTAGTTTTGTATTTTTTTAATGATCCCTGCAGGCTAGAGTTTAGATGTGAATTGTCTCCCTATCCCTAAACAATTACATTATTTTTTAATCACATTTTAATTATTTGAAGAATAGTAAACAAATCACAAAGAAACATACTGAAGTCCACAGAAAAATAATGGCATTTAAGGATGAAAAACAGCTGACAAAGGAAGCCTTTTCATAAATCCAGATAACACTATCTAAGAGAATTTAATTTTGGTCCCAAGGTGTGTAAAAGATTTTGAGTTTCACAGTAGAGGGCAAGAATACAGTTATCTTCTGCAAAATGTACTCAGGCCCATTGTTTTTCAATGCTTTGATCTGAAGAGGTTCTCTTCACACCTGTCATCAAAGGACCTTTTACAGCAGTGACAGAAAACTGTTTAAGTACATTGTCCACTCGGTGTGTTTCAGAGACCTTTAAGATGAGCAGATGCACAACTTCACAGAAGCAACCATAACCAACCCGCTATTTGCCTTTTAGTCACCAAATACTAAATCATAAAAGCATGAATTCAATTCTAGCTGTAACCACAAATACTGATGCTTTCCCAATGAATGCCTTGCAAAGTGTAAGTTTTGTAGTCAAGAAGTGTCCTGAATTCCACTTAATACACTGTTTTTTACTACTGCTCTCTTTACCATCACTGCCACCACCCATAAATGCTCCTGCCGACAACAACAAAACCGTATCCTGAATTGTCCACGAGTCTCCTGTTTCCCTGTAACAGCACTGGGAACCAGCAGCACCACACCAGGACTGCCTGTCCCGATTCCTTGGCTCTGCACACTGAATTTGGGGAAGCAGTAGCAACCTCCCCGCACGGTATCACCCTGGGAAGAATGTGAAGACTCAAGGGGCCGAGGGGTGGAAGCTACTTCTCCATCCCCAGCAGACGTTTCTTGCTGCTGACCTTATGCTATGCCGAAATCCCAACCAGCACGCTACTGCACTTGGTCTGACGTAGGGGAGCTTTTCTAACTTTTTTTTTTTTTAATTAAACAAAATGACTTTTAAATTAAAACAAAATTTTTTCTTTTAAATTAAACAAAATGGCTCAGTGCCGAGCAGTGCCAAGGTGGGCGGTGACCGGCTGGTCCCAAAGCGAGACCCAAGCTGTCAGGGCTAAGCAGAAGCACCGCCGACCTGTCCACCACCGAGGAAACCTCCTCGCCCCTGCCCCAGGCACCCCGAGGCNGGGAATTTAAAGCTTATTGAGCCCCCGGCAGCTGGGGGCTGACTTGGGGCGGGCAGGAAAGGTCTCCATACCGCATCCATAGAGGGCTGACCCCAAGCACCGAGGGCTCTGCCTAAATTTGCGTCGTTTGCCGCAGACGATGCTTGTTATCTCCTAGGTTGCTATAACACTATCTAAGCAGGTCGTCATTATTGTTGTTTCCTGCACCGATCGCCTCCGTCTATAAAACCCAGCCCTGTGTTCCTATCCAAGTCTGGGAAATGAAAGACCCTTGTTTCTCGGCTGTCCCAGAACCAGATCTCGCCCCAGGTCGCTCAGGCTGGGATCAGGCGAATCGCTGCCGGGAGGGCTCAGCCTGCAGCGGCGGGGCCCCGCTTGCTCTGCCTGGTGTTGCGGAGCAGGCAAGAGGGATGTGAGCTCCTCGTCCACGTGACCACAGGGGGAGACTTGGGCTCCCCATTCTCACATCCATCTATTTTACCTGTCAGCCTAAGTGGAATCTCTTCCCGACTGTCCCGTTCCTGGCCGCTGTGCCTCCCCGGCTCCAGGTGCCGCTCACCTGTACCCAGCTCTGGCAGCTGGGCCCAAGTGCTGAGCAAGCTGCAAACTACTCTTGCATCGAACTGTAATTGTGCAAACTTGAGGCTGGCATAACATTGTCACACACAGCCCTGCCCTCGGTTCCCTTTCTTGGGGAAACAAATGCCAGCGGCCAGATCAAGGGAAATAAATGATTTCAACGAAGATCTCTTAGTGCTTTGCATATTCAAAGCCAGTCTTTCTTTCTGTGTCCTTGTTAATACACATACATAAGATGAGTCGGTTTTAAGTATTTGTAGCATGCCTGAAATATGTATCTGAAACTACATCTTCTCCACCTTTATTAAAGGTGTTTTTCAAGCCAACTGTCAATACAAATGTTCCAAAGTGGGCTTAGTTCATTAAAAATTATGATTGAATATGTAGAGAATTTCAATTAATCATATATTTGGAAAAACAAAAGGTTTGCACGCTGAACAGATACTTTCAACTTTGTATTGTTCAGAGAATCGAGAATATGAAATATTCTGGTCCCAGGCAGTGCTGTCTTTATACAATAGAAGGCTACATTTCCTTATTACAGCACTCCCAGTGTGAGCAGAAATACTGCAGCAGGCAGCCTTGCCTCTTATTTTCCCTCTTGGGTTCACAAAGAATTTTTCCAGTAGGATTCAGCCCTGCATTTGTGTCTGGAAAACCTCAATAAAGATCTGTGTGAGCGAAGCAGCTCTCACCAGGTCCTGCTCCAAGGCCGTGTCCCGTTCCGGAGCGGAGCGATGCCCAGGCACGTCCCGGCTCGCTCAGAAGCAGAGGAGGGCGCCGGCGGCTGGAAGCTCGTGGTTTTCCAGGTACCATATTGCCACCTAGCAGCGCTTGGTGGAAGCAGCACAAAGCGGACGGGCACGTCCATAAGTCAGTTTGCCTCATTTTTGGTTTTGTCGCCTTGTGCCATATAGGAAGGGATGATAAGACTAGGATGCGCTCAGAGTGAAGAATGAGGACTGTAGGAAAATGAACAGGTGAATGGGATCATCTTTAAAAACAGACACTAAAGACCAGACAGGCTGTAACTCTCAGCAGGATGGTGACTCGTCCCTGCGTGTCTGACTGTACAAGAAGAGAGAAAAAGAAAAAAAGAGAAAAAAATTTACAATCCTGCAAAGCTGCTTCTTCTTATTCTTGCAAATAATTCCACTGATTTCAATAACACTTCCTCTTTGCATTGCTGAAGCACTACTGACCTAGGAGAGTCAGGTCACCACTTGAATTATAGAGAATGTGCCCATTCCCTGATGCTGACCCAGAAGCTGGCTAAAAGAGCAATGCTTCATTTTCAGATTCAAGGCTGCCAGACTGAAATATTGAATTCCAATAGATACAGAGCTCCTGGGTGCTATTTTTACAAACTCCTTTCAGAGCAATGGAACAAATAGATGACAAACCTGGGCTTAGATCTCAGGAATTATTGGATACTAACCAACATATAACTCCACAGCCAGTTCATAAAGGGTCCCTTGACTGTAATTTTTAGGAGGCAAATATCAACTCTGTGTAGAAGTGTGGCAGGCTAAAGGATGGTATAACATATACTCCAAAAACTACACCCACAGAAAAGTGTGGACAGATGCATTCTATTCCTAAATTCCTGAAATCTTTCTAAAATTTAGATTTTGGCATCCAAAATCATGATATTCAGTTTCTCCTTACCGCCTAACCCTAGAGGCTCCCAAATCCCATTGGTGTCTGACAGCTGTGATTCATGGGAAGAGACAATTTATACCAGGTTAGCTAACGAGACCACTACCCCAGCTGTCTCTCCTGTCCTCACTTTAGATGTCTGAAATACCCCACAGCTGCTGCAACTTTCTAAATGCAGCCAAGTTACATTTGTTTTGAATTTGTTGGGCAGGGGCTGGCTGGGGACAGGGCAGTCACCGTGATTACCTCAGAACTGCAGCCTTACCAGTACTTGTATGTCAGCCTGTCCTCAACTTCATGCACCAAAGCTGCCAGTGTGTGAGACTGGCGTTATTTCTCACACAATATTCGGTCACTGGCTGTATCTGCAAAGGGCTCAGCTCTTCCCAGGTAGCTTCATACCCATCCTATTGCAATGTGTTGATTTTATGTTCTCTGTCCATGTTGTTTAAGGATGTTCTCCTGCATACTCTCTTCTGCCGAAGCAAACCAGCTCATTTCTCTGGGGAAGGTGCTCTGATCAGGAGGCTGTGGTGTATTCTTGGGAAGCTGACGGAAAGGAGCCCTGGCCCCTGTGTCAAAAGCTGTTTCTCTTGATATAGCATAATGAAATATTCATCAGGCCAGAGAGCAGGAGAGAGGTTCAGCACAGCCACAGCTTGGTGCTTGATCACACTCTCAGTGACCCAGCAAATACTGGGTAATGTATTTAAACATTAATAGCTACTTAAGTTAGTGTGTGACTCTATGGTCTCAAAGATCTTTTCCAGTCTAAACCATTCCTTGTTTCCATGCCATGTAGAGCAACTGGAACAGGTAGGACAAAGTGCATTCTTGCTCTGCAGAGTCCTCTGTCTGGTTACAGGTCACCATGAGAAGAGTGGCCTCAGTCCAACCAAAAGAGGCCCCTGCCACGGGCTCTCACCTTTCGCTTCACCAACACTGTCATTTGATTAGACATTAATTTTCTATAGAAAATATATACAGTACAAAAATATGTTTGTGTGTGGTGCACCATCCCACACAAGATAAGATCTGATTTCACAAGACAAAATACCAGCCCACTTCCACTGGAAGGTGGTGGTCCCACACTTCTTCCTTCTCCTTCCTGGACTGAGAACCAAGGGTGAGCCAGCTGAGCTCATGAACTGACAGAAAACTGGTTTAGTTTCTCTTTTGATTCTAGGGCTAGGGACTAGCTTGGCTTGGTGCTGGTGGAGCCTGAGGGACACAAAACAGGAGGAAGAGGATGGAGGATACTAAAGGAGGCAGACCATTTTGTTTTAGCAGCAGTGAGTCATCAAATGGACTCAGTTGTATTCTTAGTTCTGACTCTCCCAGTGGCACTCAGGGCTTTGCCGATTTGTGGAGAGGAAGTGGGTTAGAAATACATGGCCCAGGGCAAAGCTGAGAGGTGCATGAGTGGGTCCCCCTGTTTTGAGGTGCCAGCCACTGGGACAGACTAATTGTACTGGAAAACTCCGCCCTAAATCTCTTTGAAGATTTGGCTTTCTTTCCTTCACGTCCTTAGGTCTCTGTTGCTATTCTGTTCCATAAAACTTTCAGGAAAAAAAAAGCATCCTTTTCTCCAAGAGCGTTTGAATCACACCAAAGTAGGCCAGGTGATAATTGCACACCACATTGTAGTGCTGTTTAAATGTCAGATGTTAATTAAAGCCTTTCCTGAAAATGGGTCATTAATTAGGGCAAATGCAGCCCTTCTTTATGGATTCTGACTAATCAATGAGTAAAAGCAATATTTCAACACTGGTACTGAAATTGTTAATTTTTATTTGTCTGAGGTGTTTTTGTTACTGAAAGAAAAAACAAGTGAAAAAAATTATAACTCCTTGAACTTATTGTTCTTTCTTTTAAAGACAGTTTTAAATAAATATTTTGGCACAAGAATATTCACGCACACAGATTGCAATAGGAACATTTCAGTATTAGGTCCAGATGTCTCTAGCAGTTGTATAACCTTGGTAGGAATGCTTAAATTCTGTAGATATTAAATACAGCTCTGACCTGCACAAACAGCCTGTTGTGGCACTTCACTTGTGTCTTTCTGTTCTTAAGAAAATGGCACCATCTGCATGAATAATTGTACACCAAAATGTTTGCTAAGTCAGGGCCAAAAAGTAAGGCACGTGTTTACTTTGAAACTTTTCTGAGCAACTGTGAATTATGGAGGAGAATCGTAGTATTGATGAAGGATCTAAGGTTTAAGATATATATCCAAGCCTTGCAGCTTAACCATCTTGCTTTTTGTCACTTTGGCCTGGGTTCAGCAAAGCAATTAAGCCCCTAAATAGCACCATTGATTTCTGTGACACATAAGCAGTTGGTTGAATCAGGCCCTCTCTGCCTGCCAGAGCACATTCCATCTTGCCTTCCCATGTATTAGAGATTTTGGAAGAGCAGTTCCAGTTATTATCAGTAGCTGTAGCATGAAATCATGCTCTACACTGGCACTTCTGTGCCTAGATACCTCTGCAGGAGGTCCATGTATGAGAAACTGTGCAGAGATCTGGTTGAAGATTTCAGTCTTTCATGGCAGCATTGACACATTTCCTCAAAGCACTGCTGCAGACACCATGCATTGAAAGATCTTCATCCTCACAGCAGCTACGGCTCTGCAGCTACAGCAGAGCTGCTGGAGGAGCCTGAGTGACACAAAACAGGAGAAGGAAGGTGGGGGAAGCTAGAGGAGGAAGACCACCCTGTTTTAGAAGCACTGAGTATTAAATGGACTCAGTTGTATTGGTAGTTCTGACTCTCTCAGTGGCACTCAGGGCTTTGCCAAGTTGGGGAGAGGAAGTGGGTTAGAGATCCGTGGCCCAGGGCAAAGCTGAGAGGTGCATGAGTGGGTCCCCCTGTTTTGAGGGGGCAGCCAGCCAGCAGACAAACCCTTGATTCAGGAAGTCTGAATACTTGAAGTCTGGCCATTGGAAAGAAACCCCTGTGTCTGCCATGCCAGTGAAGAAACTGTTGTGCATGGAGACAATGGGGTGGTGGGGGCACAAGTCCTGCAGCCATTTGGGACACTGAGGCATGGGTGAATGACACACTGACCATCAGATTCCCAGCTCCAGTTCCTACTGTTGCTGGTCACAGAAACACTAAATTGATGTTTTTGTTTAACACATTGTTCTAGTTCCCCTTTTCACATGAAGAGATTGTGGTTCCAGGTAAAATGGAAAATGCTGTTCTGTGCTGTTTGTTGCTAAATGAGAAGAACTGGAATATTTATAGGTACCTCTTTTTTAAGGTAGCACTATCCCCTGCTCTCATCTGCCATTTTGTTTCTGTTTGATCTTTCCTGGTCATCACCATTTTTCACTCATTATATTTTTCTAGTTCACACTTTATAGAGAAAGAAAAAATTGTGAGAATTAAGTGGTGGATGGAGGTGCAGAGCACTCCTCTTTAAAAGCAGAGATGGTTTTATTTTTCTCAAGTACATGTTACATAAGTGTATCACTTCCACAGCTGAAATATTTCAAAAGATGGATAATGAGGTTGTCAGCTGGGTCGGGGAGAGCTGCCTGCTGAATCCAGGCTCATCAGGGCTACTGGACTTTATGTGGGAAAGTTGACCAGCTTAGAGCTTATCTTGTAGTAGCCAACATTAAATAGAAGCACAAAAGCATGTAGAAATACTGTAATAGTAAAAGAGGTAATTAAAAAAAAAGAAGCTTCTGACTGCCACCAGAGATTTCATGTTATTAAATCTGCATATTTTAATAATATTAAAGAAGAGTTGATGTCTCTGATAATGTCCCTGAAGTAGTTAATTTAGACTAAATTAATTTGTAGCTACATGTTAGTGTTTTCTAACTATTGCAAAAAGCTGGGTTTGTATATATTTCTTTGTTTTCACAGAAAAAACCTTGAATATGTACTATTCATAAAGCCTTTAAATTTCAACCAGGCCCTGCACTTCTCCTCATTGAAAACATAATCCTGTGCAGATCTAATGTTCTAACCCATCGCTCTTTTTTACAATTTCAAAATTTACTGCTTTTGTGGTTTAGTTTCAAAGCTAAGAGCAGATGCAGAGAGCTTTGGAAGCAAAATAAACCTCTAGAGATTTTTGTTGTGTACTGATGCTTCCTGTCCTGCCCCATTTACCTCTGCCAACAGAAGGCAACAGGACAAGCAGCATACAAAACCCCTCAGTTAAATGTTTGGGGTTTTTTAAAATAAATAAATCCAGCCTGAAGTAACACCTAACATAAATAGCACTGGATTATTGATGTCTCTGAGATACCTTATTGTTCACGCTATGTTTTCATTAGCAGTGCAGTCAAATCTTGTTTTATTTAACTTGATCTAGATAGGTGTATGTTGCAGGTGGCCTGAAGAAACAGGGGTGCAAAATCCCTGGACTATCAAAGGTAACCAGGGGACGGCAGTCTGGAGTCAGCCTAAGTGTAAATTTATAGGATCTGTGTCCTTGAAGCAGGGCTGCTCCTGCCTGCATTGGCTGTGCATAAGCTGGCTGTACAGTCAGACAGCTTTATTTCAGGACTGCTGAGGAGAACATCTGAAAATATGGCCAGCCTACCCTGACAGGGAATAGCATAAATATATGAACACTTCATCAGTTTTATCATCTCTCTTACCACCTTTCAGATACATGTGAATAAAGTAGGATTTGGAATATTAACAAAAAGCCTGAATCTTTACAGAATTCCTTTCTGCTTTCTGGTGCTTCAACAGGTACTTCCCAGCAATACACAAGAAAACAAAGGGTACAAGCTTTTAAATGCTGAATCAAGTGGATGAATCACAGTTAATAATTTATTTAATGCAGACAAATTTATTTTTCTATTCCTATAAAGCTGGTGACAAGGTACCATGTCATCATTTCCAGAGGTGCTTAGGATTTCTGTTGGTCTTCTCTTTGCACTTGTTAGCCAGGATACCTCAATCAGCTTGGAGGGCAGCTGGCCTGTGTGTATGTGTGTGTGTGTGTTTGTTAAAGGGGAGACTCCTGCCTTTACCTTCCCTTCCCCTCTGCAGAATGAGGGATGGATGACTAGACAGACATTCTCCATAGTGTGTTTTCTAACACTAGGTGCTGGTATTATTGTTCCTCAAAAGTGAACAGACATTTGTTGCCATATGGTATGCTGTGCAGTATTCCATTTGCTGTTTCTCATCCAAGCAGGAAGAGATGGGTGGGAAGCATAATCGCATATTAAAAAAAAAAAAAAAAAAAAAAAAAAAAACCCCAACAAAAAAACAAAACCCAAAAACAAAAAAAAAAAAAAAAAAAAAAAGCACTGCAAACAAAAATAGAAGAAAATAATCTTTCTACAGACTCAGCACAAAAGTGCTGCATGGTGTAGTAGCCTCACCTCAAGCCCTAGGTGGTTAAAATCCTGCCTGGGGCCCTGGCACCCAGCCTGTCTGCAACTGTTTGGGAGTCTCAGAGCAGCTACCATGCTCCAAGTGTCATTGAGGAAGGGTTAGGCAACCAGATAAAAAGCAAACCAGGAGATTTGTCTGAATACAGTGCATGAGACAGGCTATGTCTGTCACCTGCCGGGTCACAGTAAGGTCAGAGTGCCCCATAAGTAGCATTAGCACTCACATGTACTAATGGCCCTCCACAGCACTTCAGTCTCTTCCTGTGTTGCTCTCTGGTGCATCTCAGCTGTTTGTCAAACAGCTACAGCAACAAATCATTACCAAGTAGAAGGGAGGCTGAAATACCACTGGAAATGCATGTGGTACAGGTCTTTGAGAGGAAGGTGGGAAAAAAAATTCCACCAAGAATGCAGTGGTGGCTGGCTGATCTCATCTCTTGGTGGACTCCAGTGCAGCTGATTTGTGGGGCTCTGCAATAGTACCTGGCTTCAGCTACTGCCCTGACTTGGTCAGAACCTGGACTGGCCTCTGGCTGAGCCACTGCTTCTCACAAAGGCTTTTTGTGAAGCGATAAAAACTTCCTCCATGCTGTGACTGAAAATCTGTCCTGTTGTAAAGCCTTTGTCAATACAATGTAATGTGAATAAGCTCTTCCACACTAGAAAATAGAATAGCCTCAGAACATTTATTTCAAGAGACCTTTTTTCAGGACTCTTCTTTTGTCAAACATGAAAAATGAGAAGTAGAAAACACTGGAAGTGATTCTCCAAAATTTTTTCTGTATTAGCTGCCATGTGAGCTCATTCCTCTTCCTACTGTGTCCTGCCAACACATAACAACCTGGGACTTTTCAGGTCCCTGATATACTACTGTGCCTCATATTGCTTTTGGAGTGGAATCAATACTAGTTCAAACAGCACAGAAATTCCATTATTTACTAAATCATAATGTATATTTAGGGCTGTATGGAGGGAGAGGATGATGGACTAAGACCAACATTCATTACCCACTCCAAACCCAGGAGACTCACATCTGGAACTGACTGGACATTTTTTTCCTGTGAGCAAGAAAAGCAAGGAGATGTAATTTCCTATGGATTTGTGCCTGCCTGGTGGCTCATCTAACTCCTTTGTAACAACACAACATTCCCCATAGGGCACCCCAAGGCAGAGGCAGCAAACCCCAGCATACGTCCTGGCTGGCTCCTAGTGCAGTGGGTGACCAGTTCTGGAAAGAGAGAGTAATAGTTATTTTGCTTAAATTTCCCTGGAAGGGGAATTCATTTGAGTCCACTCAGCTGATTTATCTGAAACTATCAGGAATCTGAATACCTCTGAGACCTGGAGACCCCTGTCAGACTTGGCTGACACAAAACAAAGGCTTCAGAAATTGTCAGGGAAGTGACTGATGTGTAGACGGCATAATTTTCAGGATAAAAAACATAGTAAAAAATGGGATGTTCACAAATGCATTGTACTTCTTTATCTGGATTCTTCAGATCTGAAGAACTTGGATCACAATTTTAGGGGTGCTAAAGGAGTAAACTGAACTTTAAAAATTAAAAATGGATAATCTCACACAATTATTTGACTTATGTTTGGAAATTTATACTGACAAAATTTCTTGTATATAAAAAATTTCCTGCTTTCACTGTTTTCCACTATATTAAGGTCTTTTTGACATTTTATTTGCACTGTCCTGTGCTCTGAGATCTCTTTCCAGGTGCACTCAGTCTGATACATGGAGACTCATAGCTCACAGCAGTTCACATCAGGGAAAGCCTCCACTTTTTCCTACACAGGCAGCATTTGTGGTAAATATAGCTGTCCTCTGACACCACGCTTACACACATAAGGCCTGTGCTGCATCAAAGGACTGCACATATCCCTGTCACCTTGCAAGCAGGATGAGCTCACAGAAGACATTTATGGCTGGAACAGGTTCATCTGCCCAAGATATTCAGGACTCCTTGGCACACTTTGCAGGATATTATAGCTTATGTGATATGGGTAGTTTAAGGACTTTACCTGCCTTTTCTGGCTCTCCCAGAAACTCAAAGATAATGTGGTAGCCTACAACCCAGGAACAATGTAGTTTTCATCCCCTTGTAGTACTAATATTTATTTCTTTCATGGGGGCTGCTCCTCTTTTCTTGCCTTATTAAGTCAAAGCAGGAAGGAACAAGGAGCAAGGCATTAATAACAATGGCAAGTTTATACAGTGAAGGCAGAAGGGAAGTGTCAGGAGAGAAACGAAAAAGAAGATGAGGGGAAGAGGATGGGTGAGGTGTTGTGCAGCGATTGCTTCCTTGGTCTCACCAAGACTGGAGACAATCACATCTATTTGCAAAGATGGTATTGTCTGACTGACATTTTTGGCACAAAACAGAAGGATCCCTTGCTGTGGCCATGCTTTTTGTGCTCTCAGCTGCAGGACTTATGCTGATAGGCAAACACTGTCTGTGTCATATATCAATGCCCAAGAGTCTGTGACAGCTGTATGACAGAGGTTGTAACCAATTTACTGAGGCTCGGGTGAGAAAACCAAGATTCAGTTCTCTAGCATGTAATGCTTCATGGTGACCCAGCTGGAGAAGAAAGAAAGATAGATAGATAGATAGATAGATAGATAGATAGATAGATAGATAGAAAGAGAGAGAGAGAGAGAATGTGTATGCCAACAAATTATATTGGCCCAGTTTGACCTCACCATGGTCTGAAATATTGGCATATTTCATAACCTTGAGGTACCTACTCTACATAGCCTTGCCTCAGCATAAAACAAGAATGATATCTTTAGCAGCAGGATCACCTCAGCCTGAGACTCTCTTGATTTGAGAGTGGGTGCTGAGAGTAGACACAGAATTATGATTCAGGCACATCCTTTAGCCTCATGTTGGGGTGTTGCACTGATTCTCTAGAAGAAAATGCAATGAGGAGCTGTTCTTAGTCCCAGGAACTTGCAAGTCATAGAAACTGTGTGATTCACAGGAGTGTGTACCATGTAATTCAACCTATATTTGCCCCAGCACAGAGGTGAAATTGCCATTTCTTTCCCAGCAGGAGCTGCTGCAGCCATGGCAGACTGGGTGTGAGCTTCCAGCCTGACTACCCACAGCCCACGAGGGCCAGGAACAGAGGCTGCAAGCTCTGATGCTCCTGCTGTTATCTAGGACTACCATGACCTGCATCTGGGACAATCATGAGTTTTGCTTTCAAAGAAATAATGGAGGAGCTTCTGGTCATCTCAGCATTTCTTTCAGATTAAGCAGTTATTCATCATTAGTAGTAGTTCTATGCAGTCCCAAGGTAACTGAGCAATACTTCAGAAAAACAAAGTGGAAATACAGTGTTCCTGCTAATAAGCCTAATAATAAGCCAGTTCAAATTCCCTGTAGGGTCAGATGAATGGGGAAACCAAATTTTTGCAGTGGGGTGGAGGAACACAGGACATCATAGATGCCACTGCGTTGATGTTTGTGATACAGCTTCAGGGAAGACAATACATCAATCAATATGCACTTAGGTTTGGCCTGGTATTCCCAGGACAGGCTTTACTTTAAGAAGTAAAATAGCATGAAACCTTGTACCCGAGGCTTGCCTCAGAGTGGAGACTTCTGGAGTTGCAGCTTCTTGAGAGGAAGAGACCTCAGCTCCTCATTTACTGCTGCCTTCACCTCTCTGTGAGGGGCAGCTACCCTTTCTGCAGCAGAGGTGCCAGAGCAGTTGCACTGACAGGCAGGTCCCAAGGGACAAGTGACGCTGAGCAGGTGAGGCAGGCAGGCCATGCCAGCAGCATTTTTCTGCACCAGAGCAGTCACACAGAAGCCAGGCTGAGGCTTGTGCAGCACCTAGGCCTTGGCTCAGTTCTGTCATCCTCATGTCTGCACCAGGAGGAGGTACCAGCTCCTACATGGCCCTTTGTGCCAGCAGAGAAAAAGTCATGATGTGAACTAATATGAACCATTTAATACCATGTGAGAAATCCTTTGTGGTTTTAGGTGAGAATATAGACACCTGCTTTTTAAGCACAGGGGTGGAGTGAACCATGGTGGGAATTAACCATGGGAATAAATGCCAAGAGAACCAGTGGGGTTTTTATCTCTTCATGTACACTCGACTCAAACATCTTCCAATCAAGTTCTCAAACACCTACACTCAGTGTAGGGATAAGTGGGTGAAAGGCAATGCTCTGTTTTTTCAGGTGGTCAGATGAGGTAGTTCCCTCTGTCCTGGGCTCAGAGTTTATAAATCAGTGTCCAGTACCAAGCTCCTTCTTGAGTACACTGTGTTACAGAAGGATAAAACCAAGCATTTAGAGCGTATCACTGTGGGCAAGGAATGTGTGATTGTATACCCTAATCTTCAGTCAATGCTGTCCCAAACTACAAACTGTGACTGCCCTACAAAGCCTACGTAGAGCTGTTGCTGCCAGAACAGGAGCTGGCAGCTGTATCTCTGTGATCCAATAATCCAGTATCACCCCTACAGCTGGCCTGCCTCCACTCACACCATCACAGACAGGCAACAGAAGCTGTATCACCATAATCATGAAAAGGTCTGGATACAGTCATCAGAGAGAAGCAGATATGTGTCCATCTTGCTGGAGATATTCCAACACGTGTTCCAGGAAATGTGTTTTCAGCTGACTCACAGGAGACTGTTTCCCAGTCCAGCTGTGGGAAGGAATCAGCTGTCTGGTGGCCATGAACTGCTTTTCCAAGGTGACCAATTTTGATCAAATAGCACAGGGAAACTGGTGCTGTATAAACCTGACAAATGTTGACTTTTATGAAGGATCTCCAGAATGACCATGGTTTGAGCAGCTGCTTCCACCACCCTGAACGGCACTACCTCAGCCCAGCCTTGGCTTTTCCCTTAGTGACCCACATCCTCATTATGCCTGGGTGATTCGACCAGAGAAGGTGACCAAAAAACCCAATTTTCTAATTTTTGTGCAGAGCACAGGTATCTGTCATTTTAAACTGCCATGCTGGGGCTATTCCCCAGTTCCTTTGTGTCCTCAGCTGTATTCTGTTGATGACCTGAGACTTCCACCAACTCACAGCTGCTATGAAATGCATTTCAGGGTTATGGACCCTGTGTATCTGTGGTGCTGCAAAACAGCAGACTGGTGGATCTGACCAACGTGGCAATCAAATGCATGGGAACCTGTGTGGGAACAAATAGGATAGTGTAAAAAGGGTTGATTATGAGCAGGGTTTTTGGGAGCATTCAGGAAAAAATATCCTGCCAGGGTGAAGACAGATGATATTTTGAAATTGCTCCTCATGAAATTCAGTTATTGCTCTGCAGATCTATGCCAGAGAATACTCTACTCTCTTCCATACAGTTACCAGGGAAATTAAATAGGAGGTTGATGCTATTTCAAGACTCAGAATGAAAAATAAAAGTGCTGGTTTACTGCACCACAAATTTGTAGGGTCTCTCCAGGCCACACTTTTGAAACAGACTGAAAAGTGTATGTGTGGTTTTTTTATTATTTTTCATGTCAAAAGTAGACTTAGGCTCTGATTTTCTGAGGATGAAAAATTGTAGTGGAAATGTGTGCCCCCTACCTTGTCTGCAGTATGTAGTAAAAGCAAAATGTGCAGATGCTACTGAGCTCTGCCTTAGTTAAAGGTGTTGCAGAGACTTTAATGGCAGGAGTACTTTTCTGCTGTTAAATTACTTAATGCCCCATTTGTAACACCTGGTAGTTACTCTGACAGCTACACACTGATACAATGAAGGCTCCATGAGAAGCTTGCAGCAGCTCACAAGGCTCAAAGATGTACTGGAGCTGAAGAAACAGAGCTTCAAACAGGAATTTCTGTGACATGAATGAAGAGCATTCCCTCCCTTCTCTCCAGGAAGTCTGGTTTCTTTTTCATTGTAAACCTAAAAAAGCTTAAATGTATATTGAGGCAGGGATCTGGCATTAAACAATGAGGATAAATGTGGAGAAGCAGAGCTATTTGCTATACAGATTTATTGCTGCAAGTCCCTACAGGAAAAGCTGTGGCAAGCAAAACCCTTCCTTAAGTTATATTTTGATAACTTCATAAAATGAATGACACAGTATTATATCCTGAAATTCACTTGCAGTTTCTCTGAAACTTGCTCTTTGCTCTGCAATGAAAGCATCATCCTCTGCCATTGCCGCTCCAAGTCACAGGAATGAATGATCTCCTGTGGGGAACCAAATCTTCATTGCACTGACAGCATATCAAATGCCAGAAGCCCTCAGTGGCTTCTGCTTGAATGAACCTCGAGGGACGAGGGTAAGAAGAGCAGGTTGTTTATCAGGCACTGCTGGGGAGTGACTCTTCTCTGCAGGGACGTGCTCCCTCCGCTGACTCCGGCGATCGCTGGGGTAGCACGGAGTTAAATGGTGTCACTGGCAGAGCCCGAGTCGCTTGGAAACAGAAGAGCCTTTCGGCAGAGCCAGACACTGTCCACCAGGCTGGGCACTGCCGGGCACCTGGTGCACACCAGGCACCACCGTAGCTGGAGGTGCAGGGCTGCTGTGCCCTGAACTCGTGTCCAAAGTGACACAAGCGATCCTCCCATTCTGCTTCGTTCCTCTGCTGCCCTCCTCTCCCTCCCTGCCTGGAGCTACAAATGTAACACAAGGGCTTGTGCCTGTCAGCTTTGCCGAACATTTACCATAAGCGTCTCAAATAGTGATTCTTGCTAGAAATGCCACAAGGGGGAAGAATTGGGTTATTTACAGGGCAGCATTCACTTAAAACATTTGGTTTGTCCAGTCGAATTAAGACTGAGATTGCTCTTCAAACCCTTTGTTGGGAGAGGCAGGGGAGGAAAGAGGAGAAGGGATAGGGTGAAAATAATCCCTAAAATCCGAGGCAAACTCAGTCAAACAACTCTAGTTTTGTGTCCTGATGGGGCATGCTGAAGTTTTGCACCGTACTTGTGAAAAAAAAAAAAAAAAAATCTGGCCCAGGCCAAATCAATCCCTTTCAAAAGGGCTCTTAAGCAAACTCTCTTTCACTAAGGTTTCCATTAATCTGTTCAGCAATAGGTTTAACAGACTGCCCAGCTCTACACCTGACAGTACCTCCTGTGGCTTTAATAATAAATCACTGAAACCTGCCACAGTAAGGTTGTGCCATAGCAGCACAGCTAGCTGAAGTGCCTGCAGATTCACTGGCTCTAATCCTTGATTTAAAAGTATTTTTTCCCCTCATCACTCTAAAGGCATCTAAGCACCTTGGTGGAAAATAGAAATCCCAGTCACCCATATCAGGTTCATTTCAAGGCAGCAGCACTTGCTTTGCCAGCAGAGCTGTGCCTTGTGCTAACACTGTGCTCCAGAGCACGTCCATCTCACAGTGTGGTGCTGGGTTTTTACAGAAAAGAAGCAGAGGCCAAAACAACCTGCTTCAGATGAGCACATTGACTTTACAACCCCAAAGACGGCAGTGTGAGTACCGTATGGGTGGCTGTGTGAGCACTGCCGTGCTTTTGGGCTGGCAGAATGAAGACATGCTTCTGGGACACTGTCATTTGGATGCTCTTGGATATCTGAGCAGTTCAGGGAGACAGCATAATAAAATAGAGTGCAAATTGCTTTAAAATAACTTTGGATGTTCCCAAACTTCTGCCTGAGTGGTTTAAAAAAAAGGGAAGCACAGAACTAGCATTCCTAGGAAATGAATAAACTGTTGCAGCCCAGTCAGGAAGGCAAACATAAGATTTTCTCTCCTCAGGAAGTAACGAAAGCTGACTTCACAATGCAAAACATAGTGAGGGGTGTTTGTCATAAGTTAAAAATCAATGAACTCCAGCTGTTCCCCTGGTCCTGGAAGCTTCATTTTTCAAGGAAGAAATATTTTTTCTTACAAGAACATTCCAGAAAACAGACTTCACCCTCAGTGACAGTTGTGGAAAGTCAGATTGAATGGAGAATAACATTCCAAGCTTTCTGATGAGCCCTTAAAATAAATTGCTAAATGAGAATTTAGTCTAATTTTTGAAATTAGTAAATTAGCAGATGAGACTTTTATCTTCTTTTTGACAGAGGTTTAGAGTTTTTTTTTTAAGAAGGTGTCTTCTAGTTTGCCAAGGAGCACTTTCTCTTACCAATGCATCATGCTAAAATATGCAGAAGACAAACCAACCTCTGGCATGAACCAGACTAGCCTTAGGGTGTCTATAAAGTAAAACATTTACTCATCTAACCAAGGAAGTATCTCACTAACCAGAACAGATGGAACATTACGGAATTTGGCTTCTCCATCTTCCAGTCTGAATCTGCTTCCTCTTTATCATTCAAGAAAGTCTTCTGGTTAAGTGTCTTGCCTCCACACAGGCATTAAAGATGCTTTGAGTCCCCTCTGAACAGGAAAAGCTGCCTTATTGGTAGAAGGCATGTTAGGGATCTGGATCTCCAGTTCTGCTGTTTATTCCATATGGACATTGCAATAAACCTGATGGTGATGGTGAAGACAGGAAATTAAATACAAACTGTGCACCCAAGCAGTCAATCTGACAGAACTCTATTTACTGTTGGAAAAATGTCCCACATACAGCCTGTCTGGGTAAAAAAAAAAAAAAAAAAAAGATTTCATAGTTTCTGGAGTTCTTCATTCTAATTTATGTCAATGTCTCCCAAGAAAAAAAAATAATCAAAATTCTAGTGGGATTTTTAAGACTAAGTTGGAGCCAACCAGCCATCAGAAACAATCATGTCATTTCTGAGGGCAAGCACAGCAAGAAGAAGTGTGAGGCAGAATGGCTTCTGTGCCTAGCGTTAATAATGCCAGAGTAATGCCAGTGAATTTAGCAAAGAAACACAGTGGTAGAAACTCACCTGTACTGCAGCAAATAAAAATCAAATTCACAGAGAGTTTGGTCACTAGCAGTTATTCACACATTGTGAGTAAATAATTGTGTCAACAAGAAAGAAGGGAAGTTACAGTTAAATCTCATTTTTGCATTCTATTTTTAAGAAATATAAAACCAGAATAATTTGTTAGGGAATATTCCTGAAATTTCCTGAGCTATTCCTGAGATTTCCCTCTAGCTAGCATTTATTCAGAGAACCCACAAGTGCAAATTTGAGCCATGACTTCCCAGCAGTGCAAGTCTCATAACGAATTAGAATGCAATGTTTCACAAGTTTTATCATCTTCTAATGGCAGTGCAACCTAAGGATTACATGTTCTCACCTACACTACTGAATTTAGGTACTGCATTATCTGTATTAAAGGGTAAGTTAAGTGCATTGCTTTGCATGGTAAAGCTATTAAAAATGGGAGAGGGGTTTTTTCTGCAGTTTCCTTAGGCTGCAGCTTTCTTGTAAAGCTAATCCTTGTCACAAGCTGAAGTAATAAGCAGCACTTGCCCACAAATACATTTTTCTGATGTCATGGATTTGGATTTAGTGATCCTGCTGTGGAATATGTTACTGCAACTGAATTCAATTTAGGAAACTAATTAAAAGGTCTGTTTTTAAACTGCTCTGTAAACAAAAGCACAACAATTTTGCAACCATCATA
Organism: Rhipidura dahli; assembly: GCA_013399225.1. Lineage (NCBI taxonomy): Eukaryota > Metazoa > Chordata > Aves > Passeriformes > Rhipiduridae > Rhipidura > Rhipidura dahli. Next base: position 1,902,542 of record VXAC01008060.1, read on the forward strand.
TGCACAAAATGTTCCAGAAAATAATAAAAAAATATGTATTTTTCTTAAAAAGGTTTGAGTAGGATTTTAAAACATCCAAATATGCATTACGGCCTGATTCTTGATGGCTTTCCTTCAGGAGTCATGGAAAAAATAAGCCACAAAGATCAATGGCTTTCTGTCAGTATCTCTGATAAGTCGTGGTACACTTGAGAAAATCCCAAGTCCAGAAGCGTTTAAACAGAACACAGAAGAAAATTCAAATAACCATAGGCCATCTGATATCACATTCAATGTGGTATATATGTGGATGGTGTCAAGACCATGTGGTGCCAAGTCATGAAAAATATTTAGTGTAAGACAACCCTGATTTCACCCACTGAAGTGTTTAGTCAATAAAAGTAGCCTGCACATACAAAATCTTAGAACCATGGATTCATTAGGTCAGAAATGGCCTTTAAGTTTATCAGGTCCAGCTGTTAACCCAGCACTGCCTAGTCCAGCACAGAACTGTGTCCCTAAGTGTCACACAGAATGATGGAATGGTTTGGGTTGGAAGGGACCTTAAAGATCATTTAGTTCCAATCCCCATGCCATGGGCAGGGATGCCACCCACTAGACAAGGTTGCTCCAAGCCCCATTCAACCTGGAGAACCTTGAACACCTCCAAGGATCAGGCAGCCACAACTTCTCTGGGCAACCTGTGCCAGTGCCTCACCACCTTCAAAGTAACGAATCTCTTCCTAATATCTAATCTAACTCTAGTCTCAGTTTGAAGCTATTCCCCCTTGTCCTATCACTAGGGTATAGTCCTTGTAAATAGTTTCCCTCCATCTCTCTTGTAGATCCCCTTTAGGTACTGAAAGGCTGCTATAAGGTCTCCCTGGAGTCTTCTCTTCTCCAGGCTGAATAACCCAAACTGCTCCAGCCCTCTGATGATCTTTGCAGCTCTCTTCTAGGCTTGTTCCAACAGGTCTGCCTCCTTCTTATATTGGGGGCCCCAGAACTGCATGCAGTACTCCAGGTGGAGTCTCACAAGAGTAGAGCAGAGCAGAGGGAGAGAATCACCTTCCTTGACCTGCTGGCCATGCTGCTTTTGATGAGGCAAGATGAAAGAAATACAGAAGATCAGGCTAAGACTGGTGACCATAATGATCTTGACCTCTGGGTAAACTGGAACTATTCACTGAAAATAGCTTCAACACAAACCTGCAAAATTCCTCGTTAAGGAAGAAGAGATACAAGCTAGGCACTGTGCTAGGGAACAAACAAACAAACAAGCAAGCAAACAAAATGACCTGAGGAGTTCAATCATGACAAAAAAGTTGGCATGGTTTCATGGTGACAATTCATGAGAAAAGACATAGGGTCTGAATTATCTCTAACTGTGTAGATATAGTGCTACGGTAACAGTGGCTGGAAAGTGAAGCCAAAATAATGAATGTGAGAAATGAGACATATACTTGTAACCTGCCTTCGTGTGCATGTATTTGTGTGTGTATGTGCATACACTTAGATGAACCAAACAATCCAGAGCACCCTGAATGGTAAGACAAATTTTCCATCTATGTGTTCTTTACTTTTCTTCAGAAGCCTGATGTAAGCACATTACTTTTGCATCAGAAGTGAATTACTGCACTCAGGACAGGAGCAGTGGATGAGGTGTAATGGCCTGTTGTTTTACAGAAAGGCAGATTTGAAGATTTAATCATTCCTTTAAATCACCAAAACAACAAATAAGCCCTGTAAGCAGGAGTATCAGTAACCATTATTCAAAAAGCCCATCCCAAGTTAAATATTCAGTCAGCATAAATGCCTATGTTTTCCAATAATGCCCCAAAATTATTCTCTGGAAACACCATGATATAGGAAATTGTGGTTACATGTTTAGAGATCTTCAGTTCCTCTGTGCCCAGTGAGACACTAACTTACACATCTATCATTCTTTTTTGTCAGTATGTCTTTTTCCCTGTGGCTGATGAAATAGCTTAGATAGGCAGTGTGGACTGAGTGAGTCAGAGACTTCTGCATGGCAGAAGGCTGCATAAGCTTTCTACAAGTGATAGTTTTTTATAGATTTTATTTGCACAAATTGATTCCATTAAAAAAAAAGTTACATGTAAAAATCACAAATGCAATTTGTTGGATCTAAACAGGTTTTCCATTTAAATGGCCAAGGAGCAGAGATATGGAGAAGGGCAAAAGATAAAAAAATAAGGGAGATATAGACTATAAACTGCTTTATCCTCAGTGTGTTACTAAACAATCCTGTCAGGGTTCTTCATCCCTGTTACTTTAATGTCTTGCAATAGCAATAGAAGTCCTTAAGAATATAAATCTCTATTATATATACTAAAGGGCTGCCAGAGAGGATGGACCCAAAAAGGCTGAAATGTAAGCTCTAGGAAATTGCAGGTGCAGAAGGAGTCCAGAGTTTTTCTTCATGTAGGCAATGACTGCCAGTGCAGCAGCTGGCATTCTCTAGAAATCCAGGCTGTCATGCACTCTGATACCTGCTTGAGTCTTCAAATATTGCCTCAGCACTGCTTTAGGTTTGACAGTGCTAGAGGGATCTGGTTTGATGGGAGTACCCAGAGTATGATATCACTGTTTTAAAGAAGACTTTCACAGGGTAGGAAGTTAATGGAGGCCTAGGGCTGAAGCTGGATTTCACACACAGATAGTAAAACCCAGCAGCCAGGAGATGGAGCAAGTTCAGAGCCTGTTTACGCCTGCCCTTGTTTTCCTGACTGCTGACTGTAACAGAAATGCTAGTGAGGAAACAGATCCAGATATTCAAGGCAGAAGAGAGTAATTTGGATTGTGATGCAGCACAGGTACATAGTAAAACTGTCAAACTTCACTTGAGCTATTCCCCCTTCATCGTGTCCCACTTATATTTTCTTTTGCAGAACACACAAGTTCACTATCATTTTACAAACTTTGTGTGTCAGAAAGCTTCTCTCCTTTGAGGTAATTTTATTCAGGCAATGTAAATGTCAAATGTCAGTTGTAAGTATTATTATTTATATGGAGCTGTCAAGGAGTGAGGAGGAAATGATGCAGGCAGCTCACTTCTGTCTTAGCTCTCAGGAAAGGTCAGCTGAGTCTTTCAAAAAGGGCTGTCAGAGCCAAAGCATCTTTCAAAATCCATTCTGTAGAAACAGTGCAAGAAAGCACATGCTTTAAAGCCAGCCAAGGTAGGGCTGAAGTGAGTGGTTTCTTTTTCTGATGTCAAAAAGCTCCATTAGTGACTACTAGTGGTGCAAGAAACCAAGGCTGCTGGAGAATGGACAGAGCTCACAACAGTAATTGCATCCAGCTGCATTTTGTTTGCTTTGGGGATTGCATTTCTCAGCCTTCTGTTTGACCTAACTTACATCTGAACAAATTTCTTCCTCTGATGGACATCCCCACATATCCCCGTTTCACATCTTGCCTGAGCTGCCAGGATATGGAGCAGCTTTCACCCCATGACCTGGATGGGAACAGAGGAAATCAGGATGCAGAGCCTACAGCTTTAACAGTGAGGGGTAGATTTTGTCCTTGCAAGCTTGGCAAAAGAATATGGGGTGTATGACTGAGAACACTCAGATTCAAGGCCAATTTTGGCATTTAGCTGTAGAGAGACTGACTACAAATTTTATAAGTGCAAAAAGGAGATCTCTTCACAAAGGTTTGGCTCAAATCCCAAAAATTCTTAGGTGTCTAATTCCCAAGGCAAGGATATCAATAGTAATCACACAGTTAAATGTTCTGCCAGTTACATAAAAGAAGCAGAAAGAAATTACTTTAGCTCTCCTATAAGAATTGCTCATGCAGTTCTGTGAAAATCACCCAAAGGGGATAAGATTAAAGGAGGAAAGGCAAATTCCAGATGAATGCCATGAAAAACTCCTAGGTATCCATAAGTACTCTCTCAAGAACATCCCAGCCCAGAAATGCTCTTTTTCAAGCATGCTGAGTTCCTGACTAATACTTCCATCTTCCATTTTTCATCTTCACACAATTAAAACAAAAAATCAGGAAACCCTTACATTTCCCTGAGGACATCTAAAAGAGACAAGAGACCCACTTACTATTGCTTCTACATATTACTTCAAGAAAACAAAAATGAGCAGGGCTTTATGATCTCTGTACACATCAATATTTACTGTTCTGGCTCCTCTTTAGCCAGTTCTGCATTGTTAAAGAAATGGGGTCTGTCCCCAACAGGATATGAGTGAAACCATGTAGGAAGAGTGAGTCCCTCCCTTCTGCTCCTGTTTTTCTTCTCTGAGGGGAATGCTGAGGCAGACAGCATGGTTGCAGAGCCTTGTCCCTTTCAGCATAGCTACCATGTCTATTTTTAATGTATTAGTGTGCTCAGCTGTTCTTTTTCCCCTTAGCCCATGCCATGCTGGGATCTCAGCTTCTGAGTCCTGCCTACAAAACTCAGACAGAAAACACTGAGACAGAGATGTGCTAAACTGAAAAGTAGTTTCATGTGAATTTAAGCCAAGTGGTGCTAAGGGACAAAGCCTACTAAGGAGCAATGTGATGTACTTGGAGACTGAAAAGCTTGTTTTCACTGCTGTTTCTCATTCTGCCATAGGAGGTCCTCAGGAGCAGACATATGTGAAAAAATACAAAAGACCACTGTCAAAACACATTTTGGTTGAGGTTGTCATACCTTGGAAAGTTCATGGCTTGTTTGCCCATGAAACTGTTTACCCTTTGACACAGATTTTGTCTTTGCTAGCATATACTGAAAGCTGGGAAGACTTGCCAGAAGTCGTCCCTGTCACGAGGGAGACAGAAATGTTTATTCTTTGGTTCCTCTATCCTTTGCCCTCAGCTGTGCCACGTCTGGCCATCCCAGCAAGCTGGACATCTTCCTGCAGGAAGCAGAAACTGGCTCCTCATCTTCCATCTGGAAAGGGGACACCTGCAAGGGCTTGAGAGAGCTGCCTAGAATTTGCCAGTGTTTCCTGCAAGGTGCTGGACAACCCCGCCACCCATGTATGCCAATCTTCACCTTCTCACCCATAAAATGGGATGAGGAGTGTTTACCCTCCACATATACCTCTTTTTAAGTCATCCTTATGTAGGAAGTACTTTAGCTTAAGGGTTCATCCAAATATCAGGTCTTATCCTTTCCCCTCACCATACCTGTTTTGAATGCTTATCCCCCAAGAATTTTATCTGGGATTTAGTGGTCCTCTGCTTTACTTATTCCCTGGGAATGTTGAGCATCTTTACCTCCTCTGTTCTTCTCCTTTTTTTCATTCCCATTCTCCCTTTCAATGATCTTGTGCTCTAACCCTCCAGCCACAGCATGTGCCTTCTCTCAAGACTGTGGTTTCATGATAATTAGAACCAGACCTGAGGACAATCTGTCCAAAGAGGACAAATGAGATCAAACAATCACATTCCTGCCAAATTAGCCCAAGCCCATAGCAGTGGTTTCTGGCAGCCTGAAGCTTTCACATGAGCTTCACTTGAGGGAGAACAGGCAGTACCTGACATAGTGTGAAGCTAAAACAGCTGATAAAAGCTGAACCTGTCAATGTCCTTTGAATAAATGTGGAATGGAGAGTTTATTGCTGTCAGATTGGCTTCAGGGAGCTGGAGAGCTTTTGATCCAGGACTAGAATCCCAGACTTTCTTAGTTTTAAATGTTTTCTGCAGCCTTATCCATTAAACACACCAGCTCCTTCCTTCTCTTCTTGCCTCTCTCCACTGGTGGGCTGCACCCTTTCCCACATCCCTGCCTGGCAATGCCAGTGTGGGGGTGAGAATGGGTGATGAAGAAAAGCAATGCAGGGCAGAGAGTGATGGAAAGGCTTTCACTGACAATGCAACATCTGAAAATTTATTTAGCTCTTGCTCCTTCTATAATTAAGAGATAAATAAAAAAGGTCAGGACATTGAACACAATGGCACTGGTCAAAGCAAGTGCTGTACTAGTTCATGGAGGTGAGTGCATAAAAGTCTTTGCCAACCCTGGGCCACTGCTTTTATAATTAAAAGGAAAACCAAAATTACAAAACCCCACAGGTCTGATTTATTGTAAAGATGNAGGGGAAAGAGTTGTTATCACAAGAAAATTTTGATATAGATTAGCTCTGTGGGCAATTTTTTAAGCTTATGTAAGAAGGGAAATGAATCCATTCAAGATGCCCACACAGCCCTTTCTCACAAATAAATTAAAGCATCCAATCACATTTTGACACTAGGAAACAAAATGCGTGTTGCAAGCTGGTCTGGCTGAGACCGAATTAATTTTTTAATTTAGTTTTTTAGCTATTCCCATGTATTTCAGATATTCTGATGCACTTACCACAGTGAATATACTGCAGATCACCCTTCTATGATAATCTTATAGAACAAGCCACCACTTTACCTGATCCTGTGTGCTCTCTTTTCATTTCCCTGACCTTGAAATTTACTTTGCAATTTTTATTCAAAAAATCCAAAAGCCAGCAAAAATGTGGGTTGCCTTGGTAGAGGCTCTGCAGTGTGAGGGGGTGTGTGTGCTTGCACAGAGAATATCCTGAGCAGGCAGTTCTTTATGTCTTTCTGGCTCTGCTTGTGCTCTGACAGCATTGATGGTGTAAATGCAGTAAATAAGTCTGAACAAAGGTCTTGTCTAAAGTTTGTGCAGGACCTTTCTACAGCAGGGACCCTTCTGGCCATCATTTTCTGCATAACCAACATGGACAGGACTTCCCTGGAGCAGGATCTTTGGTGCAAAGGCCAGGTGGGCATGAAAGCAAAAGCTGGGAGGAAAAAGGGAAAAAACAATTCTCCATGGCAATAACAGGTAAGATAAGAAGGAAGTGTTTTGAAAGAAGTGTAATGTCAGATGTCCTGTTTAGCTCTGGGAGAAAAGTCTCCCAGTACCAGTGATAACAAAGCATGGGAAGGGAGCTCTCTGAGACAGTTCAAGTCTGGTTGATCTTGCCTTGATATTTGAGATTCTTCCTGAAGATTATTTCATCTCTATTTCCTGTCATTTTATGATCTATTGCAGAATGCAAATAGCTTTTCCTGGTATTAAATGAGCCTGAACAGTGAAGCTGTCCTCTGTTTCAGGCCTTGTGCCATGCAAATAGTATTTTTCTTTTATTAAACCTCAGAGCATCTGGGAATTCCCCAGGCTGTTCCATGTGCAAATAGTTTTTGTGTCATTTGCTTATGCCTGTACTTCCCAGGGAGTTTCTGGCTTGGCAGGCAGTCATGCATTAACCAGCAAGCAGAAGTCCACAGAAAGTACAGCTAAGGTCCATGTCAGGGATCTATGGCCATATAGCTCATACAAGCTGCTGAGCTAATAAGAGAAACATTGACAGCTCTACAGCACACTCTGGCAAAGCTGAAGCATGTAAACTCACAGGCACTCCTTGCTGAAGAGAAGCTGAGCTAGCCCAGTGCTTTCCAACTTACTTTGTGTTCAGAGCACCACTTCCCACCAGTAGAAGGAGACCTTTTTTTCTCACTTTCCTTAGCTTGTTTTTCCTTCTGCGAACCCCTCGAGAATGATGCACACAGTTGACTCCAGATGCTGCCATGAGAGACACCTAGCTCAGACTACATTTATGAGCTAGTTGGAGATACTGGGATGAAGAAGGAGAAGAAATGGACTGGCAGTTTCCATGGCAATTCCCTAGTCTATTAAAAATAATCAATATAACTATAGTAACAAGTAGCAACTTGTTAGCACAGAGCAGGGAAGCAGGGAGCGGGTTTGTGCTGTCCACATTATACCAACGTGGTGTTCTTGAGATAGTGAAATGGAAACAGCAAAACAGAATACTGCATTTGACCTGATTTTTAATTTTTAAAATCTTTCTGCATCCAAAAGCATTCCTGACATGAGCAGGAATTACTTGTTTTCAGCATCTCTGAAAAACAAGGTCCTAACAATCATGTCCATGAACAGAGTATCAGGACATGGGCCGTGACAAAGACACAGCCTGGTCGTACACAGAGTTATTTACAGTCTGTCATTACATCTCCATCTCTAATGAGATGCCAGAGCCCAGATTATTTTCCAAGAACACTTACATCAGTAAGGAAAGACCTATAAAACCAGATTAATATCTCAGGAAGTTTGTTTTATGACATTATAACCTTGGCAGTTATGAAGTAAACAAAGCTGTTTTCACATCTGTAAGCAGAGATTTTCAAGAGCTAAATATGCCAAGAATTTTTACTCTTAGTATTCATACTAATTTTTCTCTTGTTCCATAGTGCTCATTAGATCCATGCTCTGTTTTAATGTTGTTAAGTGATTTTCATTATATTTTCATGGAAAAAAATGTCATTTCTTCCTGCTGGATAGCCAAAACAGCTTGATGCTTGGGTTGTCTGATTTTTACAGAATTTTGCTTTCCTGCTGTCTTTAAGGAGTTGCTGCTGTGGGCAAATGCCTCCCCATGCAGGTTTTCACCACCCCTCTAGTATGTCTGCAGGACGACCACACCCTGGCTGCGCACTGCCATCTACACCTCTTTGAATGTGGCATCAAAACGTGGCTTTTCAATGTCACATGCACTATACAAGATATTTAAAATGCAGGGAGAGAGTACTTAGCTGCTGTATTTGCTAATGCTTTTTAAAGCTTTAAACACACTTTAGCACGGAGAAACTCCTTAGGAGGAGAGCTCCAGCGCCTGGTGGCAGCCTGTGCCATCTGCTGAACTGGCTCAGCAGCAGCCGCCGCACTGCTCAGGGGTGCCAGAACACAGCAGCCTTTGTTAGGGATGTGCAGCCCCACGGGCAGCTGCAGAAAGGCACTGGCACAGCTGGCACGTGGCTTTCCACGCAGGAGGCAGTACCAGACAGGGAAGGGTTTGTCCAGCCTGAGATCAGCCGCACTCACTGTTTTGGCACAGCCCAGTGATGGCCGGGGGGCACGGAGAGGGCGGGGAGCAGGGTATGGGGTGGAAGCACACGTGGCACGGACTGATGCCAGTGGCAGAGCCCCCACAGTCCATCAGGCTGACTTGCCTCTGCACTGCAGCTACGGCGGCACCCTCCTGCCACCCTCCTTCTGCCCTCTGGGGCTGCAGCTGAGAGCCTGCACGGACAGCAGCTGCAGGAATGAGCCAAAAAACCCCACCAGCATTGCCACGTGCATCTGCTTTTTGTGTGCAGCCTTTACTGCCCAGTGTGAGGAATGGGACAAGCTGTGAACTGAATAGCTGGAATTCAAACACTCAGCTTAAGGAGCATAAGAGACATTAAAAGCAGCATCACACTGTCAGGTAAAATTCATGACAGCAACACACCTAAAGGAAAAATTTCTCCCTGCTCTCAGCCTTGTTCTCACGGCACTGCTTGCACGTGAAAAAGCCTCTGCTCCGTGAATTTGGCAGTATGGGTGGACGCAGATTTGGCTGCTTTAGGGGCTGAATTCCCTTGCCTTGGTTCAGCCTGTGAGGCAGGAGAAGCCAAGCGAGTTGGAAGAGGCTGGAAACCAGCTCCTTTCCAGCTGGCCCGTGCCCGGCAGGGGCCTCTGGTCACCCAGGCAGGGTGGGGGAACATTGCTCCTGTGCCAGGACAGAGTCTCCTCCTCCCCTCAGCTCCCTCTCTGGGGGCGCAGCCCATCCAGCAGCACTGCAATACCAGGCTGGCTAAGCCCGCTGGAGAAACTGCATCTTGGCACCCTACCTGCTCCCCAGTGATGTACAGCACAGGCATGTATGTGCAGCATGCAAGCACTACTCATCCATCAGCAGGCACAACTGCCAACACAGCTTGCTTAATTCCTTGTTACACTTACTACACTTATCCTCCCCAGAGACAGTTAATAAACAAAAAAATATTAGAATGATCATTTAAAAATAGTTCTGCTTTAAGAGCATGTGGTTGTAATTACTGCCTTCATGGACAAGTCTACTCTTTTTCTTTCCTTCCATCTCTGTGTAATAGGAAATGTGCCAGTTCTGAAGCATTCTGCTTCATTACTATTGGAAGGAAGTTTCCAAAAATCAGAGTTTGTTTAACACAGGTTCTTGAGTTTGTTCTGAGAGTCACCCTCAAAAGCTGGGCTGGAACAGATCTACATAAACTGAAGTTTCTAAAAGTCCTGGGCAGTTCCTTGCTTCTTCACTTTCCTTCCTTATTTATCCATATTGCCCTAATGTCCTGCATGTTTTTTTTCCTTTTTCTTCTTCTGATTCTTCTTACACAAAGTCCAGCCTCCCTCCACCTTCTCCCCATTATCTTTTCTCTTTTGCCCACAGCTTTCCTGTCAGATCTCATGCTGTCCCTACTGCTGGTCTGCTCCCCAGGTACCTCTGTCACCTCAGACAATTCCTTACCTTTCCCAGCACCTGATTTCCCTTCTGGGTGTCTGAAGTCATCCACTTTATTTCCCCTTTTCTGTCCTCCTTTCCATGGTTTTCCATGTAACCATCTTTAGCCCTTCCTACCATGTCCCCCAGCTCTCCATCCCTCTGCTCTGCTGCCCTCCAACATCCCACTCTATGCCCTTTTATCTTCCTGGGGCCTTTCCTCTTGGAGCTCCCCCTCTCATTCTCTGTGGCCTCCATCCACCACCTTCAGTCCTCTCTTGTGCCTTCTTTGGTTGCTGCCAGAGCTGGGGTCCCCATCCAGCAGTGCTCCATCATTGTCCCCCTGCACTAGCTCATGCTTTGATGGGGCTGGCACCAATGTGGCACAGGATGTGAGATCTGTGAGGTCTGAGTGGCTTCCAGGGGGGCTGCCACTCTGCTGGAGTGTTGGCATTCACTTTCCACCCCCACTCTGACATGGGGAATTGCTGTCAGAGCCAACAGGTACAAGGCAGCACAGGCTCCAGATCTACTGTGAGAGGTTTGTTTGTAATGGAAATAATCCTGATGGATTAAGGGAAGCTGCCTCTTCCAAAAAACACACAAGATTTCAATATTATTCGATATTATATGGGGAAAAGTGGCCAAAGTAACACGACCCACAAAATCCCTTTGAACTTTTGAGCTTTTGGCACAAGGGCAGTGTGCACAATGTTGCATTCAGCCACCAAAGCAGTTCCTCTTGCATGGCTAAAACCACTCCTGCTACTGCTGCTGGTGTAACCACAGAAACCTGCCTCCTACTAGAAATTTTGGAGTGCAATGCAAATAACGAATTATTATAACACTGAGGACAGATGTTTTCATCATTCTGTCACACACATGGATTCCAAACAGGCATAGTGTGTATTTCCAGTGCCACTCACCACCTTCATTCCCACATCACTTTTTTACAAGAAAAATAGTTTAGCAGGTTGGTGTGAGGCTTGATAATCTAGGAGAGGGGAACACTGGGGAGGCACTGGAGAACACAGAAAATTAAAATGCATTTTTTGTAGCAGTATTTTTGGTTCAGAGATTTGGGGATTACTTTATTATTATTATTATTATTATTATTATTATTATTATTATTATTATTATNTTCAAGAACTCAACCATTTTTTAGGGGAAATCTGATCTGATACAGTGCAAGGCCTGCCTCTGCCACCTTTGGTGAAACCACACTGACACATGGCTGTCACATGAGTAGACATGTGTGCACACACTGTCAGAGTGCTCCGCTCAGATAATGCAGTCAGTGCACCCCATGAAGATAATTCCTCATATTTGCAGGGCCAGAGCTGATCTTTAATGCAAACATTTATGTCTTTCTAGAGTAGAGTAGGAAAAATTGAAAGTAAATGGAAAATATTGGAAGAGTAAATGTACGTGCTTTGAAATTTCCAATATAATTTTCTTTATTGACATAATTTATTATCAAAAACTATTGGCTCAAACTGGTTTGAATTTCTGGGAAGTTCTCTGGCCTCTGACTGACCATTACTGGCAACCTCAAGTCTGTGCATGTACTGACATTCCAAGTGCACACACAGTTTTGCTGCAGTTCAAAACAGCTTCAAGAGACTGGGCAACCAGTCAGGGCCAAGGCAGTAGCAAATGAATGGGCATGCAGGGAGAGGGGTATGCAGGGCTGCACATGGAAACAGTGGAAGGAGCAACAGGAAATGACAAAAACAGAATGGAAAGAATGAAAGAGTAAAGAGAAAATTATTTGACCTGGCATATCCAAATGAAAAAGAAAACCAGAATATAAAAGCCTGAAGAGCAGAAAAAAATACACAAATGCAAATACGAGTACCAACCACAGGGATGCCCAGAGCAGACATAAGATACTTGCAGGACTGAGCCTCATGTAGATCATGAACATGCTTGTGTTAGAAGGAATTGCAGCCTTTTATATGAGAGGGAGAGAGGGCTACTCCCCCTCCCACCACAAGGTGCTTGTGCAGGGATTAGACATCAGGAAATCAACCTCTGGAAGATCTATCTTCAAGAGAGCAGAAGTCCTGACAGTTTTGACTGTCTCCTACAAGACCGCATGAGAGACATGACTGCAAAACAGAGATGTGGTGGGCACTTGTCCTGACTAAATGGGAGCAGACACCAGCTGCCATCAGCAAAACCTCATGAAAACAAGAGGAGCAACCAGTGAAGGCTGCACAGCATGTTGTGGTGCAGAAGTCTGCCGACTCACAAGCTTTGGATGAGCATAAGAGCTAAAGACAAATGTATGTTGACAGCAAAAATCAAAGAGAAAGGATCATGGATCTTCCTGGGAGGCACAGAAACTGGGCAAAGAGCTTGCTGGCGTGGCAGGCCACAAGACTAATGCTTATTTCTATTTCAGTCTGAAAGAACAGTCCAGCAAAACAGTCTCCTTGAAACAAACCCTTGAATGCTGGTCTACGTCTGACCTGCATGAACCAGTCTGGGATTTCATGTGCACAGATCTGATTTCACACTGTCACCAAAAGGGACAAGACTGGCCCTGCTGCACTTGTCCAAAGCCTCCCTTGCACTGTCACCAGCAGAAGCAGAGACCCATGGCAAACTGAGTCATGCTGAGCATGAGTCATTATTTTTCCTCTGAGTCAGTTTTCAGCTGCACCTTTCCCTGGATCCTGCCTGCCAGGAGGGAACACAAGCACTACCCCAGGAATGCACAGCTGGGAGTAAAGTCCCCTTTGGCAGCAGCACAGGCTGCAGTCTGAGTCAGCAGCTCCATCTGATACTGGTGGCATCGCAGGGCAGTGTGAGCCCCAGGCAGTTTGAGAAGTGTGTGCCTGAGCTGAGCATGTGCCTGTGTGTGTGTGACCATGGCCATGGCCATGTCCTTTCTCACAGGCATAGCAGAGCTGTCCTCACAAGCATGGAAATGGCACACACGTGACTTTTGTCCTGACTTGGCAACATTTCCCCATCTTGCTGCCATTAGTGCATTTTTTTCCTTTCAGTGGTCCAGCCCTGGAGACCACCCTGAGCTCTCCATGGGATATGTTTGGCAGCTACCAGGTTTTGCATGCCAGCTGGATTATATTTTATATATCAGCAGCCGTGCCTGGAGCAGTGCCTGATCTTTTGGCTTCCTTTTGTGGCGATCTCTTCTTTCGTTCAATGCCCATGTGCTCTGATGCCCATCATCCCTCCAAGTGCCAGGGAAGCAGCAGCAGCACAGAAATCCCCCAAGGATTTTTGTTCTCCCTTTCTACATGAATTCAGGCACAAAAAGGAGGTTCTTGGGGAGTACCTTATGAACAATTCAGCTCTAGTCGGACAATGTCCTCCGTGTCAAGCACTGGAGCAGCAGGATCTTCTGGGTTTGACAGCTTTGGCTGGTCTGAGGTAACAGCCATGCAGACAGCCCAGCCCTGGTCCATAAAACCACAATGGCACCTTTCACCATGCCTTGGAGATAATGTAATGTCCTTTGGCCAGTGGCCCTGTCAAAGCTTGTGGGTTTGCACAGATCCTGCCCTTGCTGTACAGCAATTTGGGTCTGCTATCCATCCTAGGCTTATGCTGCCATAGACCCCCTATGGATACAATAAAGCATTTAAGATCAAACTCATATCCCACACCACATGGTCCAGAGGACAGTGCCTACATTTTCACAAGGTACTGCTAGCATCAAACCAGTCCCTGCAGACACGGATTATGCTAATCTTTCAGATGGGTCTGCTGGCTGCTCAACATAACTTTGAGGACTACATGTAGTGGTGAGGAGTGGGACCCACATATTCTCCTGAGGCCCACAGGAATCTAATATGAGAAAATCCACCATTCTCTACCCTTTTCTTCACTCCCTCCTACACTTTACCCAGTGCATTGGGAACAATATGCATTCTTTCCTCTAGATACTTAATTTGCTTACTTAAGAGTCTGGAGACATGTGAGACAACAAAACAAAGCTCATGGGGGACCACTGCCACTGAAAGTATGGGATGAAAGTTTTGCAGGGAAGAGGCAGAAGCACTGCTGCACTGCTCCATGGGCTGCTCACAGACACCACTGAGGCTGCAGGGAACTCAGACAGACAAACGTCGCTGAGAAATGCATCTGCCTTTGGCACATTTTACTCAAAGCAGAAAATGTGAAACACCTTGAAGTAGACATAAATTCTGTTTCAACTTGATTGGTGCTTTTACTGTCCGTTTTGCTCAAGTGACAGCCAGGACTAAAATATCCAAGGTAATATATCACGGCAATAGAATTTCCTGTTCTGTCATACCATGAAGGACAAATGAAAGATCTAGTCTTGCAAAAAGCATTTAGTACCTTCAGAAGACTCTCAAACAGCCTTCAGTGGCTATTTATAGCAGGTGCACATTGCTTTGTGGTGTTCTGAGGTCTGGGGTCTGCTCTAGCAGAAGGATGCACAGTCTGGAGCAAGCTGTATTTGTTCATGGCTAGCAAACAGCAGCATTTATTGCAGGTCTTACACTGCTGTTTGCTACTCACTTTTAAATACTACTCACTTTTTCTGCCAGAAAACTACACAATTACTACCAACAGCCACTACTAGCAATCAGAATAAGTGACACTCCTAAAACAATTGCCACTGAAATAGAAACCCCTCCAGGGTGAATTGCTCCAACACACCATGGATGTGCTAGGCTGCAAGCAGGGACAAAAGAAGGACTACATTGGAGTATAGGAATTCATAAGGATTGTCATGTTTCCAGTAACATGCTTCTTTTGTTTTGTTTTTTTTTGTTTTCTGCGTTTTCAGTTGAACGTTGCCTTTGCTATCACCTTTTCCATCCTTTGGCTCCAGTTCAGTGAAGTGGCTGGGCACAAATTTAACTTCAAGCAGTTAATCATGCGCTTATGTGCTTTGCCCAGCTGGGATCTTGGTTGCTAACTACCTGCTTCCTATCAGGAAGGAGGGCTTTGTATGACAGTGACCTTGCCCTTGGGGTTGTGGGAGGTTACTCCAAACCTTAGACCAAAGGGGCTTTTTCCAGAGCACTATAATTGCTATTTTTTCCTGGGAACACATCATGGCTGTCACAGCATCAGTCTTGGCCTATATAATCCTCATTCTTGAGATGGCCACTTTCTGCCCCTGCAGAAAGCAGAGTTTAAATCAGAGGCTTCCTGTGGTCCTGCACTCTTACCACCCTGCAGCAGCAGCTCTAAAGGCAGCAGTCTCAAAGTTGAACCCTCCATGGCAGTCAAGGCAAGGGGTAGGAGGAGTGTTTTGCTAGCACAGTAGTTTTCTCTAGCTGTGGGTGCAGCTGCACTGTGTTAGCCTAAAGGTACTTTCCTGCTTATGTGCCTCTTAGCTTGCACCTCATTCAGTTGGCTACAATTTAAAGTCAATTGGGTCTGGCAGAGCACAAGCCTTGCTTTCCACTGCAAGCCTCTTTAAGAAAGTCTCTCCTGGGACTGCAGATTCCTGGAGGGAGTGGAAGAAAAGCTGCAGAGCTGGGCACAGAGCCACTTTTGCAGGGGGAAAATACTGACATAGTGCCATCTGCCCTGTAAAAGTTTTTGGCTGTGTAAACATACATACCACGTCTTCAATGTGTAGCACACCCCATAGAGAGAAAGCTAATATCCCTTGCTAAACCACACCCATTTTCCTCTGGATTTCACTCTATCTGTGTAGATTCTTACAGAAATGCTAAATATTAAATTGTCTGGCTGACTTTACCCCCTGTCACTTTCGACAGGCTCAAGTTAGGGGGCTAACTGGAATGCATGTTTAGTGCTTTGCTCATGACTGTGCAGTGAGGATGGAAAAGCTATAACGACTGTTCCATGATGCAGGACCTATAAATAGAGTGCATGCAAAAGGATGCTCTCTAATGCATTATGTTCTAATCAATAACAACAAGCTGACTCCAATTATGTTTTATTGTCTCTGAGAAAAGTATTTACATGGCATAACAGCTGTGAGTCACAGCAGTGGTTTTGCTAGGAGTCACATTCACTTAGAAATATTTGAGGCTAATGGCTGTTGTTTTCTGCACTCAGGCACTGCACCACTGACTGCTCTTGCTCCAGTTAATATTTAATCCCTTCACTGAACTTGCACCACTTACCTGTAAGTGTGCTTCACAAGAGTGCTAAGGCTGTAGGAACAAAAAGGTTCATATCCTAGCTGAATGCAAACACCAATAAACTTATGAATTCTTTGTATGGGGAAAGTGTAGAGATCCCAAGTACATGTGATCCTTCAAGTTCTTTTAACCTAAGTAAATGAGAGAGAGAATTAAAGTAAAAGTGAAGAAAGAAAGATGACAGTGACTTGTCCAAATTTGCAGAGCAGATGAAAGGCAGAGAGGGGAGAACAACCCAAAATCCCTAAGCCCTGTACTGTTATGTCTGGCTCTAGGCCTTGGGTTTAATTTTTTATTTTGTCCATGGTCTGAGCTGTTTTCCTTTACTTTGTGTCTATGGAAGACTAGCAACTGGTACATGGAGGATTACTAGAGACACTCAATCTTGTGTGTCACATGGGAATTAACCAGCAATTCAGTCCTGTGGCACAGATCTTATGTCCATGTGAGCTTGAGGAAAACCTTCACAAATCAATCAGCAGATTTCAGATACTCAGAACATGAAGAAATAAAATCCAAATACTGTGTGCTTAATGAGAACTGTGCCTGGAAGAAGCACATATTTTCAACTTTCAGTCATTTTTCCTCTTCAGGAATCAGAAACACTGAGAAAAGATGTTTTATCTGTTTTCTAATAGATATAAAAACATAACTAATGATTTAAAACAAAACAAAAACATTCCATTTTGTGCTGCAATGTGCAAAGTACAATGGTAACTATTATAAGTTGATGCATTTATTTTTCATTGTGGCATTTACATCCCTGGTTTCTCCAGAGCACTTAATGCTTTCTGACAGCCAGTGAGAATGACTTGAAAGTTGGAAAGCCAGAAGGCAGAACACCTTTGGTGTTCCAGGAGAACATTCATATCTATGTGGAGGTTGCCTACAGCAACTAATAGTATGAAGTTCCTTTTGTCTCACAAAAAAATTTTAAGAAACTTGCTTGTGCTTTCTTGCTTTTTTTTTAAACTGCCAGAGAAACATGACAAGAGACAGACTGAGATTCAGTGAGAGAAATAGGTAGCAGTCAAGAGCAAACTATAAGGTAGCCCCATTTATCTCTTGGGCACAGTTGTCCTTTGGTGAGGAGAAACACACTGCTCTTAGTGAGTTACAGACATCAGAAACCAGGATCTGGAAATACCAATTAGCCTGACCCAGTCAGGGGGGATACCAAAATAGCTTTGCCTTTGAGAAAGGTGAGTTTGGCTTGCTCTTGTCTGTGCCTGTTGGCTGTTGAGATTATGGACTCTTACTGTGTGCTGGGAAGTTGCTAATGTCTGAAGCCTGATTTCCAGAGAATTTTTGCATTATGGGGATGTACATTTTGCCAAAAGTTGGGTTTTTTTCCCCTTTTGTAATGGCTTTGTATAACTCAAGTAGTCCAAGCAAGCACCAGGTACCAAATTACACTTGGATTATCCAGTGGTTATTCTGACACAAAATGTGTATTCACACTACCAAATCACTGCTTGCCCAAGCTTTGGGATTGTAGCATTTTACATAGCTTCAGGTGTACTTGACTCTCTTGCTTGGTTGGTCACATCTTCCTCCTCCATTTCTGACAAAGCTATCCAGTTTCACAGGCCATACTGAGGCCCATAGAGACAGAATGACCACTGCTGTGGAAATAGAATCACCAGGGTAAATATGTAAACATGCAATGTTAGGAGGTGGTCAGACCTGATACTTCCAATACCAGACCATACTTAGTACCTCTGCCATGACCTAGGCATGCAGAAATGAGTCATTGCTGACCTTGAACTTGGTGAACCTATGAGCTCACAGGAAAGAAAATTTATCTCACTTTGCAGTAAAGAGTTTCTTAATATTTGCACAGTCAAAAGAAATGCAAGGATATAGGCTGCCTCTTGGTGTGGTAAATTGCACTAGAGCATTTGAAGCTTCAGTAGTTACACTTATTTTGATTATAACAATCCCAATGATAGTTTCTGTCTGAATCTCACTACAGTAGAAACTTTCAGCACAAAGATAAACCCTTTCTCATCCATTCTTATGGAGAGTCTCTATCTCATCTCTTTAATGCTGCCTACTTTTCATGCCCACAAATTCTGATTGTGTTTATATGTATCTGACACAATGCAGTCCAAATCTCCCCTGATGCATCCAAAAAGTACTCAACTACATGTCTGTTTCTCACATTAAAATGCATGTCTCAGTATTTTGATGTTTTTAAACAATTACCCAGCATATGATTACCCTCCTACTTTATTTCATCTACCCTATTTTAGAGGGCATCTTTTTTGGAATCCTACCTCAGCAGAATATGAAATACACTCTAGTAATCTAAGAGAACAGTTCACTTCCTGAAACATATTTATCCACTTAAACACTTCTTAAATTAATCCAGGGACCAGGAGCACTAAACAGGATAAAGGTCTAAGCAATAGGATTCTGCATAGGATTGCATTTTCATTCTTTAATTATCATCTTCTTTAAAGGGAGAGAGGGTCATATTTTACTAGAAAAGCTGGCAGTTAGGAAATTAGTATGATACAATTGAATGTATAATACTAAATTCCTAACAGTTTGGAGACTGCTCCTGAGCAGCTGTGCAAGTCCAGCCAGTGAAGTTCTTACAAGCAAGACTTTTACATAAATGTTTCAAGTGCAGCTTCCAGCTTTTTTTTCCCTGATATTGTTGTGCTCTTGGTTTGACCCTAAGGAACTGCTAGCATTTCCACTAGTCATTGGCAAAACTCCCACAGACATCAGTGCAAGTTAAATTTGTCTGCAGAAAGAGACATGTCATTTAGTCTGTGGTTTGGTCTCACTTTGGCGTGTGTTGCCCACTGCTATGCAAAACAAAATAACAAGTCTCTAAAAGGAAAATTTATTCTTTTGCATGTGTGTTTTCTAACCACATAAGTAACAAATAAACATGTTAATTTCATTGCCTGCAAGTGAATGTCCGGAGCTTCTTGAAAATCATCTTTCAGAGGGACCATGTGAACCTGCAGGGCTCACAGAGACCCAGGTGCTAATTCCATGACTGAGCTGTGTTGAAGTGACTCAAATACAACTGCAAAGTGACATTTGATGTCTTGCCACCTCTCAGGTCAGCGAGTGCCCCAGGTCCACTTTGTTATGTGTATGTGCCCGAGGGCATCTGTAATCCCTGTTAAGAATTGACTTGGTGTTAGCATAGGGTACCACAAAAAAACCCCTCTACCCAGTCTAAAGCAGTGATGAAAAGAGCTGATTTAGGTCAAAGTAAAAAAAAAGAGGTGATGGAGAGCAGTATGAAATATGCTTTGTGTTATTTCATAATTCAGGGAGAGTTTCTTATGCACAACACATTTTTAATCCTATTTTGAGAAAACAGAATGGTAGTGGAGACAATTCCAGAGTTTAGTTAGAGGCAAAGCAAAACTCCCCTTAATGGATACTTGAAAAGTCTGGGATGTAAAATGTTTAGGAATAAAAAATTTTGAATAAAAAGAAACAAGACTTAAAACATATGAAATGATACAGATGGAAGTTAATCAGGAAGACAGTGAAGGCAGCTTCCTGAAAGGAAGTTTTCAACCTGCTGGTT
This sequence comes from Rhipidura dahli, assembly GCA_013399225.1. Lineage (NCBI taxonomy): Eukaryota > Metazoa > Chordata > Aves > Passeriformes > Rhipiduridae > Rhipidura > Rhipidura dahli. The sequence goes on from VXAC01008060.1 coordinate 1,922,491, forward strand.
TTCTTTCCAGATGAAAGAAAAGTAGGATTAAAAAAATGTATATTTTCACCACATGAACAGCTAACTATTTTTTCCATTAAAGCAGACTCCCCTTAATGCAGAAGGGCAAGTTAAATGTATTTACAGCTTAAAGCAGTGTCCAGAGTTGTAACAGGGTGAGTACACAGGGCTCAAACCCCAGTCTTGGTGGGGATGTAGCTATAATGGGGGGTGTGAGAGGTGTAGGTTCAATTTCTTTCTCTACCATGTAATCAGAGTTTGGCCAGGGAGGGATGAAAGACAATAGCTGGGCATAGTTTCAGATGCTGAAACTTGGTTTGGAGACCAGAATCCCACACAAATTCTCTGGAATTACACAGTCCAATGCCTTTAAAACATTGGTCTCTCTGTGGCTCTGCTCTCCAGCTACAAAGTGGGAACAACGTCACTGTACTCCTAACAGAGCACATGAAAATGACAACCTATCCATGTGCACAGATACATATTCCTGTGAATAAGAATCAGGGAAACATTCTCTCCAGAATGAATTAACTCATGTTCCTACTTCTTGGGGTTATTTTTGTTATTTAGTTGTGTTGTTTTCCTCTTTTTTTTTACTCTCCCTCCCACGAAGTACATGAAGCTGCTGACTGCTGCCAAGGTCTAGCTGGGCTTTTACTGCAGCTGCAGCCCTACTCCTGGAGGAGTTTAGTCAGATGCCAGAGGGTCAGGAGGGCAGAAGCAGTGCTTGATGACTTTTGCCTGCAGCTCAGCATTCTTCTCTTCTGCCTATATTCTTTAAACTTCAGTGATTGAACCAGTTCTTTTTCTCCAACATGGGCCTTCACTGGCAAAGCATCAGACAGAGTAGCAAAAGTGACCTCAGGGCGAATATAAGAACCTACTATTGCCAACAATGTGTGATTCTTTTACTTCCATACCCTGATGCAGTGATGGAACTACAAGTCCCAGTGTGCAATAGCACAACTTTATCAAAATGGAATATTGGTTGCCTAGCAATTAAAAATATTGGCAACAAAATATCTACACTTATGGCTATAGAAACAAACATTATCTGATTTGGTATTGCTGCCCCTCTAAACAGTGTTTGATATAACCAGTACAGCAAAATTCTGAAGTCAGGATGTTCAGAGCACAAAAAAACTACTAGATTCACAGCAGAGGAGACACAGAAGGGATGCAGCACTTTTTGATTGCATCCGGCAGTATATACTGATAGATAAATCACACAACAAATTCAGAAGATGCAGTTTGGCATTATGTCCAACCATGCTTGAATAATCAGGTCAGTCTTATGTGTCAGTGTTCCAATCTCTCCTGCAAATACTAGCTTCCTTGTTTTATTCTGATTCATGCAGGCCCCACAACTATCTGCAATTTGGCAGCTTCTACTGAGTCAGAAAATGTCAGCAGGAGAGGGGAGGGGTGATTAAAGAGAAGAGGCAGAAAATTTCCAGCCCTCTGCTTGCCTGCCTTTTTAGCATTCTCTGTGCGAGCTCTGCTGGCAAAACCTACAATTCCTTTCTTTCATTAGAACATCTGATAGTGCTAACAGGGGTCTGCCCAGCACTTGATTAAAGATGTGTTCTTAACCAAGAACACTGCAATTAAATGTGAGAGTTGTATGGATCCAAGACCTTAGTCAGGGGCAGGAGAAAAAAGTATTGCAGATTTGGAACCTGGTGCATGGAATCTGTTAAATCATACTGACAGTCACAGACCACTCCAGCTTGGAATCCAGTAGGCCTTATATGGTAAATTCAGCAATATTTTAATAACTATCCACTAGCTTGATAGTAAGTCCTTTTCATGACAGTGCAAGTGCAGTTCTTTTCTTGCACTGTCACAGATGGCCTTTGGGACCCTCTCCTTTTTCCCAGAACCTAGGACTAATGCTCAGGAAATTTTGCCCAAGTATAATTGGGTGATATTTGTTAATCAAAGAAAAGAATTCTCTTTGCATCTGTTCAGGTCCTTCTTTCATGGCTCAACTCTCACAAATTTAGTGATGCTAGCTAAAAAGTTGATCTTAAACATACAGGGCATGATCCAAGATAGAAAGAACTTCTAATGAACTCAGTGGGTTTTGGACTTGTTACTATTCCTTCTGGGATGAAAAGAAGTTCCTGTTGTCTCTCTGCTATGTCCGCAGAGTGACTAATATAACCTAAAAAGAACAGTCAGCCAAAGAAAGCATTATTATAACCATTATTTTGCACAAAGAGGAACACAAACTGAGGGCTGCAGAACCATGCAAGCGCCTCACTCCCTCCAGCAGAAATAGGCAAGCACTAGGTCCCTATCTGAGACTCTCACCCAGTGGTTTGAACAAGATCAGCTAAAGCAGGTCCTGTTAGATCAAGAAACTGACCACAGGTCCCCAGAGTCGCAGTCCCATGATCCATCTTGATACTGTTTCTGTTTTCTGGATTAAGCCAGAGAATTTACTGTAACATGCAGTGGTTAGACCAGACATATTTGTACAAGGATGTACTTCAGGAGGGCACACATCCATTTTGATAAGACTCTTAAGATTGCAAATACAGATTTATAGAACTATTTGTCCAATTGCTATACAGTTTGGAGTGTAGAATAAGCTTGACAGAGTTATCAAATTACTTGAGATAATGACCAAATCTCTAAAAAATTCTTTCCTTGCTAATCTGTGAAAGCAAAACCAGACTGTACCTAACCAGTAACCTGCAAAATGAGCCTAGGCAGAACAACAGGTACCTCCTCAGTCTTCTGTGAGATCTGTGGTTAACACAATGTAGTCCTAACATTTCATGTTTGGGAGGGAGCAGAGAGAGACCTCAGAGTCTGAGGTCACACAGGGAGAAGCAGGATGCATAGCACGGGCAACAGGTCTCGTCTTCTCAGAACCTGAGCCAAAGACCTGCCACTGGCCCTTGGGTAGCCTGGTACAGACCACTGGGGACCGGTTTCTGACCTCACTTGTCTGTAACAAGCCAACCTGTTGCAGTGGGCACCCAGGAGCACCTTAAATGCTGGCCAGACTGATGCATTATTGAGTTTGACCAACTTTGCTTCGGCAGTGGTGACAGAAAGTCTTCTGCACCACAACAAGGGCACATTAATGGCACAGTAACATCTTTGGACTGGAGCACTGTGGTGGGTTGACATCAGTCTGAGTGTCTGGCTTGTAAGGCGGGTGCAAGTTCCACCCTTTCCTTCTTCAAAGGGCAGTAGAAAAGAGCATGACACATCTTACATTGCGACAGCTTGTGTCTGCTCCAATCTTCTGCTTCACTTCCTTCCTCCCGCTTACCCCCAGAAAGTCAAGAGTTCTCTGCTATTTCTTTTTCTGCTTCATTTTCCTGTACTTCAACCCTGGGATTGTTAGTGCTTGCTCCACAGGCCTGCAGAAAACACTGGAAGGTAAACAAGTACCAGTGCAATGCTTAAACATCTCGTATGTTGCATGCTCTCTAACTGTAAGCTGCTTGTGGAGAGAAAAGTGGTCCTCCCAACCCCAAATTTATTACTTAGCTGGATCACAGTCATTTATTCTACCTCCCAACAAAGTGTAGTGATCAGAAGTACTAGTGTGATAGCATTAAAGAATGTTGCAGATCAAAGCCTGTCTGAAGTGAAGGAGATGGTGAACAGCCCCTCCTCTAGATCCAACTCAAAAAATAAAAGCTGTGTGTGTAATGAAAACCAAATTGTCTGTGTCTCTGCCAAAGAAATAAGAAAACCAAGAGTGGCATTTCCTTACTCCGGGCCTGTGGCAGCTGGCCTTTCCTGTAATATGGAAAGGCAGTGGTGGGTAATACCATTGTCATGAAAAACAGTTCTAGTCAGCAGTGAGTGGGTGTGTACACACAGGATTTCAGAAAGAGAAATGGGGCTGTTGGGCTTTTTACGGCGTTTAGGACAAGAAACATTGTGAATTTCACCCTTCAACAACACTAAAGTCGCTGTGAGTGCCAAGAAGAGCCTTCTTCCTCCTACCTTTCTTGGTAAGCAGCAGCAGCAAGCAGTTCTGGAGCAAAGATGATAGCTAATGACATCAGTACCCACTTATGGCACAAGAGCTTATTTCAATTCAGCTCTGACACTTGTTGCTCTTTCAGGAAAGTCAGTGCAAACCTGGGAATCCAGCTATGAACACAGAGAAGTTCATCTGTACAGAAAGAAGAGACCACTCCTTTTTTATATCCATCTAGGACAATAAGTCATCAGTGTTGAAGCCAGTGCAGCAAAGCTGGTATCTGCTTCCTTGTTTTAGTAGAGGTCTCCCACATGTGGCTGGAGCTTGGACTTTTTTCTGTGGGTTTTATTTTTTTGTGATTTTGTTGTACTTTCCCCTGTGGGTTCATAGCTTTTACACAGTTGGTCTTACAGGCTAATGATAACCAGTGGGAAATATTAGCAGGAAATTTTGAGTTGCATGAAGTGCTGTGAGATTACAGTCTCTGTACACTGATAATACTGACACGTGCATGTAAAATTTGAAGTTTTGCTCTTCAGGCATTTCAATGTCAAACTCTGTGGGAGGCATTGGGACTGGCAGATTAATCTGAGATTTGATTTTGGATTTTAGGGAGGTTCAAGTAGCAATTAAACTAAACCAAAAGTCTGAATTTGAGTATATTCCTGTCAGACACAGGTTACATTTGACCCCTGTGTGCCAAGTGAATGAACTGAATCCAATCTTCCTGAACTGGGGGAATCTTCACTGTTAATCAAAGTCCTTTCTTCTACAGCCTCTCTTTCTCCAAATCACAGGACAATGTAGGTAGGGGAAAATATGAATATACTCATTGTAGGTTTGCATCTGTCCTGTAAACACAGATGTAAACCTACAATGTTTGAGCAAAATAGCATGAGAAAGGAATAGGATTACTTTAGCTGAAAGGAATGATAAATTACTTGGTTCAATCCTAAGGTCCTATCCTAAAATGTCTCAACACTTCCTTTCATTGGGATTTTGGTTGGGATCCCAAGTCCAGCACAACACGCCTGCTTGTTCCATTTTAGCAAAGTGACTGTAACCATGTACAGGCCCCACTCTTGTTCCCATACAGTGCAAAAACAAGGAGGCATAAAAAAAATTGATCAGTGTGTATATCCATGTGATGTGTACATATCTGTGTGTATAGAGACATAAAAGGAAAGCAGGCACTCTGAATTAGTGAGCTGTGATTTTCTCAAATGTTTCCTGCGTGATGACAGAGATGATGGTTCCAGCATCACATGAGCCTGGTTCTCCTAGACATATCTAAATGTATACATCCTATGAGACAGCAGTCTGTGCCAAAATCCATGCAGGCTGCCACTAAACAGCATTCTAGGAGAAACAAAATATCTAACTCATAACTCACAGGAGGCTGTGCAAGCAGCATAATGCTACTTAAATCACCAGACCACTGTTATCTTCATTTCTGAATGTTGCAAATTACTTGCATCATCCACTTTCCACTCACTACAGGAGTAAGAAGTTGCAGTCAAGCTTAAAAAGACAGTTCACTTCTAAAAACCTTGGTGAGCTGACTGCAGGTCACTTTGGCAGGAGATTTTAAAACAGTTTTAGAATTGTCTTGGCCCCCTGTACATCTAGTTCAGCTTTTGGCCAACTACCAATAGTAAATGAGGAATTCTTTACTTTCTGTCTCAACTGCTGTGAAATTTTGCTGTAAAGTGAATTAAAATTGCAGAAAACCATCCAAGAGGTGGTTGAAAGGAATACAGACTCCTGCACAGAAAAGGAAAAAAGCTTTTTCCACACTACAGTAGGAAAAAAGACCCATAAAACTATTCAGCTCCAAACTGGCACATGCAGTTCCTGTTGCAGAAAGATGACAAAAGGCACCTTTCTCTGTTTTCTCACATGTGATCTGTAGAAATATCATGTGTTTTGCAGGTCTGGAGGGCTGTGGAAGAGAAGCCTCCACACAGCTTTTTTTACCAGGCCTATTTCTCTTTCTTAGGTGGTTGAATGGTCACCTTCTGATGGAAGAAGAGGGAAGGAAGGAGTAAAACTACAGAGAGGAGAAATGGAAGATCCTTGTACGGAAAATACTGTTTAATCTTAAGGTGTCAAAGTTTCATCCATATGCAGGGAGACCAGTACAGCCATTTTTCAGTGCCTAAGCTTGAGAATTTTTCATATTATGTCTATTTTAACTTATTTTCTTTCTTCCCTCACCCCTCCCCCCAAGTACAAGGAGCAAAATCAGGATCAGAGCTGTAAGTTAGGCTTATAATATTTCGAAGGAAAAGATGACATGCATAAGCACATTTCTTTCATTAAAAGATTTGATTGCATTTACTTACATGAAATTGGGCTTTCAGAAACTCTGGACCCCATTAAGTCCCAAGCTATTTTTATGTTAAAATTTCAGTACCATTCTTTGGAAGGAGTCTGTTTATTTACAATATTAGACATAATTTTTCTGTATGTACTATGAGTCTGACTGTAGTGCTCATAGCTGCAGTAAATAGTGTCTTACAGCAAAAAACAGTTGCATGGGACACTGTGGGACTTCCTGGAGGAAAAGTTCCTAAGATGTGTCTATGTGTGTGTGTGTGTGTGTGTACACAAAAATGTAAGAGTGTATGAGCCAGTGTGTGAACTGGCTTGTTCAACTCACATCTCACCATCTTATCTCCTTTCATAGCCATCTACTTCTCTACATAAATATTTTGGCTTCAGAAGAACTCCGATGAGACTTCTTACCAGCAACAGCATGGGTAGGTAAACCGTCTCCAGCTGAACTTGGGAAAAAAAAAAAAATCACAAACTCCCAAAACAATCAGAATATCTCTGTGGAATCTAGAAGGATCCTGCAAAGAAACAAGCAGGACAGATGTACACACATATGTGGCTGTGGTGTTCTTCCAACAACATCTTAAGCAGCTCTACATCATATGTGGTACAGAAGAGCTGACCTGCTGCAGATATCTCGTGATACAGAAGTGAAATTCAGTATGATTTTCTGTGTCACCATGCCAGCTGGCAGGGTCATGTTTGCAGAGTTCACATATGAGTGCAATTTTCTTCAATGGCAGCCCTTTCCTACTGTGAATATGATTTAGAAATTATTCTAACTGCAGTAAACTCATTTAGGGAAATTTCATGGGCACTGGCAAAAAATTATGCAGGCACATCTGCCACAGGCAGTGGCCTCCCTCCAGGTGGAGGGGCAACAAAAATCAGACTTCCCCAGCATTACAATCCCTGTGACACATTAGCAGGTTAGTAGAAGTCTATGTATCCACTGAGCCCTAACAGTAAAGAACCTCTGGCTTTAATGAGTTGACTAATCAAGGGATTTAATTCACCCAGTAATGTCAGCCAGAATAGCTTGCTTACTTGTATTACATACCTTAGACATATCTGTGCAGGGCCTGCTCCCTTCCCACCATTCATTTTGAGACTGCAACTATACCGTCGTAAAGGGAAAAAATATCTCATGTGATAGAGCAGCATATTTTGGGCTCACATATTTGATAATCTGATTTTAAAATATAACATGTATGGACACCCCTAGAGTGTCATTTTTCAGTGAGTCTTGGCCATACACACACACAAACATGCACCCCTAGGAGGAATCAAACTCCAGACCCTTTAACACAAACAGTGTTGACAGCAGGTACTAGAGAAAAGGCATTAACAACATGTTCACTTTGCTCATGTTGGCGGTTCAATCTCTCTTATCCCACAGAAATTCTGGTACAATTCTGTGTACAGTAACATAGTTAGCAAGGCACCCTTGGGAATGTGCTGCTACGGCCACACAGCAACTGTATCAGCTGGACACAACAGAAACACATCTCTTCTGATGCAAGGCAAGAACTTTGCCAACAGAAAAGGTCCGAGGGAGTGGGGTAGAACCAAACTGCAAAGGCAGATGAATTGTCATTTCAAAAAACAAAAGCACAAGTTTTGTGTAATGTATGCCATTAACACTGGATGAAGAAAGTGCATTTTCGGTGATGCAAAACAATAGGTCAAGGTCTAATATATTTGTGGATGGCAATAGAACGTTTTACAACAGCCTGTCCAAAAAATATTTTGGCAGCAGTATAGATAGAAAGTTCTATGGTATGGCATATACATACAGACCAACAGCAATAAACCACATAAAAGTACACACTGCAAATCAAAGAGGGGTGGAAAGGCCAGAGGCAACAAGGGGCTTTGATTTAGTGCATTTAGAGCACCTCCCAGTTTAAAGAGCATGTACACAACTAAAGGCACCATTACAAATGAATCCAGTAGAGAATATCAGCAGTATAATGGCTAGAGTTGTATATTACATATCTCAAAGCCAATCAAATTCTTTGCATAGCAGCACTGTGAGAATTGGAGAATTGCATAAGTTCTTGGGCCTGCCTTCTGGATTGCTGTAGATCTTTGCTTAAGTGCTGTTGAAGACATTTGGATACAAAATCCCTATTTAGAAAAACAATTTTTAAAATAGACATCTGAAGAAATAAATTGGTGTTCTGAATGCTCTGGAGAATCCTACTGCACTGATTGCCAATCCTTTCCTATACATAACAGCCAACTCCCTTACCGTGTGTGTAATTCTGAAAGGCAATTGTCTTGCTGCTGGAGAACAAACAAAGTTCATTCCTTCAGCAACATTTTAAAGATTCCTAAGTCTGTCACACTGTAAAGGCAAAAGAACTAATGGAAGTGTACTCTGAGTTTGAGGAATGATACCCAGAGGTTTTAAAAGGAACTTTTTTCCTTTACTCCTTCTGCCTCCAGCAGAGGGTCTGAGTCAGGCTGGTTTTCTAGCCTCCAGGTTACCTGCTCTGCTGCATATGCAGGTAAAATCCAAGTGATTCTTCTCAATATGTGAAGCCACACAATATACCCAGCCCAACTCCTCCTTAAAAGGTTGTGGTAAGATTATGGCTCCATCTCCCAGCAGGAGGCAGAAAGATGCTTTCCGCCAGGTAGGTACCAGCCAGCTGATTCTGAGTGGCATCCCCATTTCAGTGGGTAGCTGGCTCTGCCTCTCCAGGGAATTACTAAGACCCATAAACATGCAATAAATAGATACTAATTCAGAGTGCAAGTAAGAAGAACGTATATCTGCATTAAGACTTCAGACAGAGTATGGAGGAATAAAATTATTACAACCTATTTTAGAAACAGGTTTACAAAACTCACTGCTTTCATAAGTGACATTAGGATTAATAGGAAGGTCAAGTTATGCTTAGGTCATTTGTGTTTCTTGCACAAGTGTGTGTATATGTATAGATTTCCTTGTCAGAAACAACACAGGGGAATCTGAAAGCCCAACAGAGCTTTTTCCTGTTCAGCAAATAAGTGAATAAAGCCATTATTATGGTTCAATAACCACAGTTGTGGGAACTAGAAAAATCACCACAGTCCACTGGCCCTGTTGCAAGTGCAGTTGAAGAGAATATGTAAACAGTGACAGTGGCAATTTTCTAAAGTTAGTATTTCCAACTAGCTGCCTGCAGACCAAAATCACCAGTTTTGATACTTTTTGATACTTTTTTTTGATACTGACATCAGAACCAATGTCTGTAATTAGACGGACACAGAAAATCTTGACAAGATGAACTCATCCTTGACCTATTAGTTTATTTCAAAAACCTTCTGCTCATTTAACTTACATACATCAGGGAATGTTGTTGGTATTTGATCCTTTCTCCGTGATTCAACAATGTGGTCTATGTTAAAAGCAACCAAAGCAACTGAAGGGAACTAAGGAAACACCTTCACTGACTCATCAAGGGAAATGCTTTTGTAGTTACATACTTCAAACAAAAGTGCACCACAATTTTTCAGAACAAAACTGCTTGACTTCACCTTAAATGTAACTTAAAGAAGTGTTTTTGCAGTCAACAGTGACCAAAGTTAAGAACCATATTTTTTTACAATTCTCTCATATTACCCTTCCCTCAGCATTAGGCATTCAAAGCTGGTCAGCTACTTAGGCATTTAAAAGGTCAATTTGCAAGGTATTTTGGTTTGCTAATTTCCACAGTTAGATAGAATATTAAGCCATGTTCCAAATTTACCATGAATCACATCTAATTTTTCTAGTTCTGAGGAAGCTAATGGAGTACAATCTCTAAATTAGGGCAAACAGTCAAATTTATAGAACTCTTAATTTTTCACTTGAGCACACAGATTTTTGTCTCTCTCTGAATTGTATGAATTTTCTTCAAGATTTTCTGTCCTTGTGTCCTTCCCACCAATAATTTTGCAATAATATCTGAGTAAATTTTGATGAAATTTGTTGATTTGCTTGAAGTCTTCATGTGCTGTGAGACAGACCTAGAAAGGACCAGAAGTCTAGATAGAGCAAATTATTCTGAGTGTGTTTTTTGCCAAGCAGACAGCCATAATTGCATGATAAACTGGGATTTAGGGCTCTAATGCCTGCTCACTCCAATATTGCCAAGCCTGAACAGTTATCAATATCACCATACAGGCTATTGCTCAGAACACATGGCCTCCTGTTTTCTCTCTCTTCAAAATCAAAGTTGTGCAGAGGAAAGAAGAATAAAGTCCTAAAAGGAAGGAAAAAGGTGTGAATTCTCAACATGACTGGAGTAGAACAACAGATCACTACCAAATTAAGCACATTAAATTTTCCCTATATTGCCACATATACAATTCACTAGGACAAAAGCCTACACTCTCTCTGAAATCCTTTTTACATTCACAAAAGAAGATGTGCACATTAATGGATCCTGGGATGATTTTTGAAATTTCTTTCAACACGCTATGTTTCTCCAGAAGAAGAAGAAGAAAAGTTGCCAGACAAGATCAGGCTGATGTTGAAGAAGTGGTTTTTTACTCCTTTTGACCTAGACATGCTGTTCAAAGGTAACATTTATCATCATTACTGCACTGTGCATCCAGCAACAGCCTAACAAAAGGTGCAAAAATTCCAGGATGAAGGACACTGTCTTTCTGAAAGTTCAGAGCCTGGATAGCATCCATACTTTCACGCTGTGGGAAGGAACAAGCCAGGCTCTGTGTATGTCATTCAGATGGCAAATAATACCAAGTCAAGTGATTGCAACACCAGAGCTGCAATGCCATGTGTCAGGATTCGGGCACCATTGTGATCATACCTCGATGCAGTATTTCCATATTAGATGCAGCTTGTTGCCAGAGTGCAAGTAAACTTCATAACTGACTGCCACAAGTCAGTCCAGGAGCAGGGAATTAGCAAGTGGCTCAGGCACTCTAGTCTAGGAGAAGAGTAAAAAAGGAGTGTGGCTGCAGCACTGGGAACAACGGTCCTTGTTCTCCTGCCTTGAGTGAAAGTAAACAAGTCCACTGTTATCTGACTTTGCCAAACCTCAAAGTATAATGCTAGAAGGAAAAATAAGTTTTACAGAATTGAGCATATACAACCCTTTTCTTCCCTTCATAAATTGTATGTTACAGTAGTTGAATTTACCCAAGTGTTTACAGTATGCTATATATATATAATGGCACATTTAAGCTTTGTAAAGGGTTTGGAACATTTCAGAAATGTCTCTGGTGCTGAAAAAGGTTAATGTATTACAAATCATATAATATTTTAATTCAGAAAAAATAGGTTTGGGAATTTTGACCTAGCATAAGGGTTGGGAAACTGAACAAGGATGCTATGAAGCATGACTGACAAATCAGTCAAGCTAGTCTGCTTCAGATACATATTGTGCAAGGCATTATCACTGCGATCAGTCACAAAAAAATGCATATTTAGTTTTTTTACATTAGATACTACACCTGTGAACTTATGTAAAAGATATACAAAATATAAATGTCATCAGGACTGTATATTTCAAACTTCTTAAAATAAACACAAAGTATATATATATATGTAGGCATATAGGTTGTAATTTCAAAGTCAACACTAGCACATTTTGTCTCTTCTAAATACAGGCCTGTATACTTCCTAGTCCAACACATGCACCTACAAACACATGATCATGCATACAGCTTTACGTTCTGCTGTTTGCAGAAGAGTCAGAATATACAGCACTATACATCGTTTCAACTCAAAATTGATTGGCAAATTAAGAAAGATGCTGTTTAAAAGAAATTCCTTGTGAACTATTGAGAAAAAAAAAAAAAAAAAAGACCCAGAGAAAACCAGGGGTATAGCTATTTCATCTCAATAAAAACACTGAAGACCATGGTGATGATGACCTAAGATTCAGAACACTTTGTCCGGCATGTGGTGGGGGTCACTCTTGGACAAAACACAACAGTGTGGAACTGGTTGCTATGACACATACCAAACACAGTTATAGTGAGGCATAGAGCTTTCACACCACCATCCAACCCAGCTCTGGGTTCAGACTATGGAGGTCTCTGACCGAAAGGAGATGGAGCTGTACACCGTTCTTCTCACAGCGGGCGGTGCTGACGGGGATCGGGATGCCCATCTGGAGGGCAGGCGTCGATTTGCTGGCCGAGCGGGACGGGAGAAGCCCTTCTCACTTGAACATTTAGCTGGCACACACATCTAGAACACAAAGGCAATTCCTTGCTTTAATGAGCCACAGCTTTTGTGGAATGCAGCGGGAATGCAGGGAGACATTTGGGGTGACCTCAGAACAGGTGGTTGGAAGCTATTAAAAGGAGTGCAGCAATGCACAGAATGCAAAAGAACAGCTATTTCTATGTAAAGGGATTCTCACATCAGTTGTGGTTTAAAATACATGAAGACAAGTGTCAGACACAAGGAAAGGTATAAAATGATAGCTGAAGACAAAACTGACATTCACCTCTTATCTCTCAGTTTCTGGAAGTTTTTCTGTCAATGAATGCTGTGAACTACTACAAGTGTAGAACTCAGGATACCATCTGATATTACTGGAGTATGATCTACATACTATTCAGGCAGTTTCTGATAGATCCTATTTCAGGAAACTCTGTTTCCATTAGTTCAGTGTGAAGCTGTTTAACTTTGTAACTAATTCAGAAATGTGTTAATACAGTGTCATGTCTACCTGCAGATCAAGGATGCAGAGGAAACCCAACTGATTTTGATCATAGCTATATTGATGTAAATTGGAAATAATGAAAATAAACCCAGTGTCTCATGCCACACTTACATCTCTATGACATTAATTCTGCTGGACTTAAATGGCAACTCCTGATTAGGCAGTATTCTACACTTAGTTTCTACAGATAGCAATGACAATATAAAATGTGAGCCTGTGGAAAAAGTCATTATTCCTTTCCTCCATATTCACTGATTAAAATTTGTTTGCCTGTCAAAGGTTTATTGGATGAAAAAGAAATAAGAAGCTTCACGGCTTTTTTTTTCCTGTGGTGAAGTAAAGATATGCCTGTTAAGGAAGGCATTGCATCACTGCAAGGCTGTCAGAAAGACATGCAGAAGAAAATCTGCATGGTCAGATTCTCAGCTGCTTCAATCCATGTAGCTCCACTGGAGTCTGTGAATTTGTGACAGTTTAAGGCATACCAGCTGACAGCTAGAACCCATTTAAGTTTCTCAGCTCAAAACACACCTGCCTTATCTTTTTTGAGATTCCAAGAAGCATATCTCTTTGTGCTTCTTGTGGACTTTTACAGAACCTGCAACTTACAGTGTGTTTTTCAAACCATCTGTTTACTTTTTTATTAAGAAAGAATGTTGGCAAAGGCAGCATTTCTAAACTTCTGAAAATAAACTTCAGCCAAATATAAATTAATTAGTCATGCCATGTTCTTCTGTTTCTGTGAGCCTATGCTTGAATATATAGGAGAAGCTGGAACTGAGAAATGAGTGAGAGAAGGTTGCTTTATTAATGGAAACTTTAGGGAGTCACAATACCCCTTGTCATAGGCAGTTCCAAGGAAATCCTGAACCAAAGAGCACTCTGGATACTGAAGAATGTTATCTAAGACCTCTACGGTTTGGGGCATGGCAAAGTTTGCTTAAGCCCTATGGGAAGTCTTATGACATAACACATCAGCTAAAGGAAGGAGAGAGGGTGTTAAAACCTGATTGAAGTTCTCACTAGCTCAATCCTAGCATAACTGCACTGCAGGAAAGAACTAGCTTTACAGAACAGCAGCAGGGATCAGAATCTGGCACATGCCTTCACTGCTCATTCTTACTTACATGCTCCTGCCTTCCCACAACTCTATAATCTGCAGAGGGAATGCTCCTGATTCATCCAGATCCTGGCCTAAAGTATCTATTTTTACATAATTATCTACAATATAATGTTAGTCTTCCCTATTTTAGAGTCTAAGGCTTGTTATGAAACAGAATTGTTTTGTTTTTGCCATTCTTATGAACCTTACCTCTGGTAACTTCTGTCTCTCTTTTCCTTGCTTGAGTTGCTGCCCAATATGCCTGGCTGAATTCCTTGGAAAGTCTTGCTTTTCTTGCTCAATCTGGAGCATTTCTAAATACTGACTCAGTGTCTCACAACCCCCATTGGTGAATTCAGAATTTGCCTGTGTCCACTTGTCTTTGCAGCATTTTGCATTCCCCGGAGAAGTTGCTGTTGATTTTTCATAGGTTTTCAAAAGCTTTTCAACGACACCATAGTTCGACCTTGAGTCAGCTGAGCGCGGGCGACCGGATAAATTACTTGGTCTCCAGTCATGCTCCTGAAGCATGTGCCTATAGCCACTAGTATTTGGAAGTCCATTCGTGTGTTTTTGTTGCCCTGCTGTCCTGATAGCTTTGCTGGGGGTGCTAGTTTCTTGCTCCTTTGCTGGAGAGAGTTTGGGATTTGAAACACAAGGCGTATTTACAGTTTCTGCCCTGCTAGTAGCAGAGTCACACAGTAGACCGCAGGGTTTGTGATCTTCTGATGCTGTTTGAGGCACCTGATTTTGTTGTAGAGCACTGTTGCCTTTATCTGTGTGAAATACAGTCCGATTAAACTCATCAATCTTTGCTGCTAGCATTTCATTTCTTTGGGTCTTTCCCAAAGTATACCTGGGGTCTTCCAAAAGATCACTGTGCAAGGTAGAAGGGGCATAAAAGTCATTGCTGTAAAAAGGGCTGCTGTGAGACTTAGGGTTTTGTTTCTGGTGCATCCTGTCACTTTGGGCCATATTTCCATCTGAACAACTCTTTTGGGCTGACAGTGGGGAAGGCTCATTGTTACTGTCTTTTCCAAGCTTGCCCATATCGAATGCCCACGTGTTGTGGCAGAAATTTGTCGGAACAGTGCACTGAGTTTTGGTTACAGGTATTGCAGCAGTTACCATCACAGGGACTTTCACAGCCTGCCCTTCATTTCCATAGGCTGCTGCAGATTTTTTCTTGATTACAGGTGAAGGATTCTTCAGTTTCCGTCCATTCCAGCAATCCTGAGCCTTGCAATTGCTTTTGATGCCTGGATCTCTTACTGGTGCTTCTGAAAGCTGTACAACTGCAGAAAGTGAGTTTGTGAGGTGCCGAGAAGTGCTCCGTGGAGGAACTGGTGGAGCTTCTTTCTTTTGCCAACATCTGAAATCTGTTCCTATGTCACCAGTAAGACCACCATAAGAAAGGTCTTTCAAAGCCTTGGTGGAGCTCATCAGATTCTTCCTATTTTTATGCTCCTCTGTTTCAAAAGCAACTGAAGTCTGTGATTCATTGCTGGACACATGGTTCATCTCAGGCAGAATAACTGTGTTTTGGGTTTCCTCAAATTCCCCCAGGAAAGGAAGTGACTTCATTCTGGAAATAACAGAAGAGGTGTTTTAGGGATGAGCAATAAGGAACCTTCCAAAGAACCTTAGCATGGAATAATTCTTCCCAGGAGCAGGTGTTTTAACCCTGGCTGCCTAAAAAGGTTTGGGAGCAGTTTTGCTGCAGCTGATATACCCAACATAATCGAAACACACGTGAAAAATTTGAGGAAAGGTCAACAAAAGGAATTTGTATTCCTTTGCCACTAAAATTCTTCTCCTGAGTTTTTTAGATTACTGTTTTCTTATCCATGCTTCATTTAGGACAGTAGGATCTTGTTCTAATGACTCCTGAGTCTGCCTGACTATGAACTGAATGAAGAAAGCTGTAGGACACAGTGAATCCCTTGTATAGATTTCATAACCTTACATATGAGATCTGTTAAAAAAGCATATGAGATCTTTTGAGATCTGTTAAAAAAGCACCTTTAGAAGTTATACAGCAGCTGTGAAACCATTTGCTTTAAAGATACAAACAGCAGCCCAGCTAAAATAATAAATTAGTGACAGACATTCCACTGATTGTATAGGAGTGTAAGAAATCCCTCTGATCTTTGGGAGCATGTGAGAAGGTTCAGTTTTACCTAAGAATTTCTGCACGACTTGAGAGGCAGTCTGGTTTTTGCTAGAGAAGACCCTGAACATTGAACTTTTAACATGATGGAATGTTCACTGGCCATGCTTTTCAGGGTCTGACTTGCCAAATGTACAGATGTATGGTGGCTCTTCCCTCTCTTTTCGTCTTTGTACTCTTGGATCACCAGTTCCTGACACATCCCCCATGCTTAAGGCTATATTTGAACTTTAAGTAAGAAACTTCCCAGCCTGACAAACCCATACAGTGTTGTATAAAACTACATAGAAATGGAGCTAGGGAAGACAGAAATATCTGTTCACTTTCCTAGTCCTCTGTACAGCCATTAGAAACAAATACAATTTCATCTCATATAAATACTAATCTTAATTTGTGAGTTCTGTAGATAAAATCCATTTTACTAGCAAAACGTGCCTTTGTATCATATTTCAGCATATTTCTATTGAATGTGCTATGCTGAGCACTGAATCCCTAGGAGGGTAGGAACTGCCCAACTACTAATAAAACCAGCAGCAAACCTGCCTTCAAAGTGAAAAGCATAAGGAGCATTATTAATTTTCTTCCTCTAATATAAGAAGTCCAAATAATGTTTTTACCTTCTGTGATTGGACTTCTTTCGAATTTCCTCTTGATAGCTGCATAATTCTTCACTGACTCTGGCAAGTTCTTTAAGAGCCTGTATAAATATAAAAAACCAGTCCTTTATTATATACATTTTAAATGGTATCTCCAGAATTAGTTTGAAACTTGTGGTCATTTGCATTTAAGATTCACAGCAGAGGGAAGATACAAGAAAAGATACAAAAGTGCCCCCACCTTGTGAACAGAGGTAAAGAGCACACTGTTAACACATTTAAACAGTGAGAAGACACTCACTGACAGCAAACCCAGGAGGAAGTAGAGACAGTGACTTGTAGAAAGCTAAAATCAGGGAGATCAGTTCTTTAGCTTAACCTGGTAGACCAAAGTCCTCAGTGTTTTCCTCCCCCTTGTAACTGAAACATGCTCATACTTCACTTACTACATTGAGATCACCAATATAATTCTTGGTATTTTTCTCAGAAGTTTTAATGCTGAGGCTGTTTTCAGGTTCCTCGTGGTTCTCAAAGGCCAGATTGTCCATTAACAGGGTATTGTTTCTGCTCTTGTCTCTGTGTTCTTTCCTTTCGTGTCCTGTCACACCGAGCAAACTCCCTTTCTCCATTCTGTCATTTGCCACATTGTGTTGATGGTTCAGCTCCACTGTGTCACTCTCTTGCAAAGTAGGGGAACGCATGGACAGCTGCAGCAGCTTGCTCTGAATGGCCTTGCTATCATGGATGGTCATATTGCTCTCCCTTCTAAGTTTCACCTCCTGGTAAAGCTGAAAAGACAATAGAAATTCTATTAAATCGAATAAATCTATTAAATCAAACTCCCCATATTTATCTTCTGTTTTGAATGGTGCATCTCTCAGTAGCACTGTTTAGAAGGATTCTATACACATGTTGGTAGAAAAGTGCTGAGTCTTCAAGTGTGATAATTCACACACCATGATTGCCACAGGATAAGGAAAGGGCTGCTACCATTCTCAAACACTCTGCCATAATTTTAATGCATGGCTTCCACCCCTGGTTGGGACTGGAAGAGATCTCACGAAATAGCTGGCCCAGCCTTGAGCAGAAAGCTGCGTGGTCGCTTTCCAAGTGATATCAGCACGCTGTGGTGGACACAACTGTGATGTGGTGGATAGGGAATGTAGGGGAATGTGAGGGATAGAGAGTGTTCTGGCTGTGTTACAGCCTATTAAACTATATTATTTGAAGGAGGGGAAGTGAATTCTCATCAAATACAGTGCCATCTGCAGTAGAGCAGACTCTTTCAGTTCTCAGACAAGTGGAATTCTTCCCTGTGACTGGAGTGACAAATCAGTACTGCAGAATGGCATTATTTGGCAATGTTCTGTGATCCTCTTCTTTCACGCTACCTGCTGAGGTCCAGTGGCTTCATTAGGAAATGAAGAGGTGTTAATTCTGGTCACCCAGCACATGCAAACTAGGAATCATGGTAACATATAAATTAGAAACAATAGCAACATCATAAAAATCTCTTCTGCTTACAGTGTAATTTCCAGTGCCAAGAATCCCACTGCTCTTTATAAACATTCATTCTTAACTTGCTCTCACGAAGAAAGCACACAGCCATCTGCCTGCCCTCTCACAGTGCACAAGGCCATCACAACAGGTTTTGGAAGGACAGTGCAAAAGAATAACAACATGAAGGACATATGGCCATTTCATGGGTAGTGCTGTGGATTAGAAGTATTCTCACGTTCAGAGACTTAACACTTGACCTCATCCTGGGTTTTCAGGTTTCACTCCCAAAGCCCAGCTGCTCATGGAAACTGAGGGCTGAACTTTGCCATTTCCAAGAAATAAGAGCCTCATACAGCTTCAGCTTAGCAGTAAGAAGGAAGGATACCACCCCATAACTATAATATCAAGTCCTAAATCCCACAAGTCTTCCTGAAGGAATTAAGTTACGTTTGGTGGGTTAGAGAAAACTACCAAATTTAAATACAACCCCATAAGGGAACACAAGTATTACTGAGGAAGTCCTTCTACAGGTAATGGCATTTAAAAGGTATCTATCTCTCCTTTACTCCAGCCATGTGGCTTTTGGAGAAGAAATGTCAGGCATCTGAAATCAGCAGCAGCTATTGACACAGCTTTAGAGGGCACCTTAGGATTCAAATCATCTTGGGGTATTATCTGCAGTTTTGTTTGGCCCTGCAGTAGTCAGCAAATTGCTTCATTCATTTCCCCTCAGCCCCATTTCATTCTTTATCTCTTTTTCTGTCTCTGTCATGCTTTTCTAATCTCTGTGCTAATAAAGAACATGATGAAAACAGTCCTTGCTGACATTGTCAGACCTACTAATAGCCAGAATATCTTTTCATTAACATAATTCCAAACCAGTTCTTATACCTAAGAGCATGAAATTCAACTACATACACAGATCACATTCCTAACTTTTGGAGCATTCTCAGCCTGGCAGTGAAATTAGGGAAGACTGCACAGGAAAGTCCTAACACAAAAGACAAAATGTGGCAAAGACCATCATACAAAAGTCTGCAAGAATTGTGGGTAAAATATAAGAGACTTGACATTATAGAGTTTTCCTGCAGGCTGGTTCAATGGGCAGTGTATGGCTGCAATGCCTTTAGCTCTGACCATTTTCCTTCTCACTTTCATGTGAGCAATCTCTGCCATGCATTCCTGTGTTGCTCAGCCACAGGACAGTGCTGGCAGAGAGCAAGCAAAACCACCCCATGTGTATATTAGATGAAAAATGTGGAAAGCTTACTACTGTATGCTGCCAAGCAGACTCAGTTAATGCATTAGAGAGTGTCAGAGGGTTTGGCTGAAGGGACAATTTGAGGATAAAAGAATAATTAATAATTGCTGTGACTATTTCTGGAAGGAAATACATTGCAAATGGCAGGGACTGTTTGCTAGTATGTGTAAACACAAGTGGTTTCAGAACTTTCATGCTATTTACTGTACCTGTTTTCTGTCCCAAAAGTCATCCATAAAAGGAACAGGTTCTAGCCAGAATAATTCTGTATCACACAGTATTTTATATATATATATTATTTTTAATATTACCATTTGCCCCAGCAGACCTGTGCCATCTAAATCCTTTTTGCTAGACAATTATGATACCTACATTTTTATTTCTAAATATGCACTTTTCTAATCCCCATATTGTTCAGTATGTGCTTGAAAAAAGCATGTATAATGTAGGCAGCATGGCTCATGCCCAGCTGAACTGGCAGCAGTATGTACTCTGATAATCTCATGGCACACAAAGCCACATTTCACCTCCTACTTTGTATTCATGACTACTAAAGGAGCAGTTGCAAATACTGCTTAATCTCAGGATTTTCATCCTACCATCAGCTATGAGAAACTTCCAGTGACACATAAGAAATAGGATAAAATACAGAAAAAAAAAATTGAAGTGACTCCATGTCACTTCACACCAAGTGAAAATGGTAGTGTTCAGATTTTTGTTTAAAAGTACCTCTTCTATTTTTTTCTGCATGACCTTCCATTGACATTCCCATTCTTTCCTTTCATTGTCAAATCTCTCCAGCAATTCCATTTTTTCTTTATTCCAGTTCCTCTCGGTATTCTCCAGTTGTTCACGCAGGTCCATGGCTAAAGTCTGTGTAACAGCAAAGACAGCTCTGCTTTTTTTTCTTTCTTCCCTGAATGTTTCCTGGAAGTTTATAAGAGTAAGTCTTACTTATGTTTTATTCTAGCTTTCAGGGAACAAAGACAACCGAGTAAATTCCCAAAATTAATAACACAAATTGCAGGAGACAGAATTACACGATTGCTTGATATTTATCTGGAGTGTGACTGAAATACGGAAAAATTAAGCATTACAGGACATAAACCCAAAGGCAGAGATGCCCAGTCTGGAAAGGGGAGGTGGAACACCCCACATTCAGCATCACAGAACTCAGTAACAGCTGCCACAGCAGGATCTGTACCATGACCACTTTGCATCGTTGCCATTACCTTTCACTGTAAATGTGTTCCCAATGAATTGGAGTCCGTATAATATTGAATGGCACTTCAGGACCTTGGGATCCTGCAATATTTGCCCTTGAGGGCGAAAGCTATTTTTGTGTTTGTTCAAAAGACAACTGCCAAAGTAAAGGTATCATGTTTGCTCACACACTCCTTGTACACATGCAAGGAGCATGGCAGGGATTGTTACATTCTTTTGGCAATTGAAGACTGTAAACTCGATATATGCAGGGAATTCTCATAGCTACATGAATGCTTTGGAATTCATGAAGGAAGACAGGACAGGAAAGCTAACAACACGTACAGACACATATACAGTAGAAATCATTTATATGTAATGGACAGTGGGGATCACTATAAAGGTTTCAAGAATTTTGGATTTAGAAATCTAAATCTATAAATGTTAGTTTCAGGACGAGCGTAGGGAAAACTAGAAAATATTCTCCAATAGCACTAACTCCAGTCTTGTTCAAAAACTTCCTCAGAATATTTGACTAATTTCTGTTTCAGTTTCTTCCTTTCAGAAGTCTTTAGCATCTTAGTGTCTGTAAGTGAAAAGAAACTATTAATTGAACCATTAAATAGGCATGTTTTAAGGGAAATATTTTAGATCTGCTTTTCTGACGTTGGAGCAAAGCAGTTACAGGTTTTATGGGCCTGGTGTTCCTCTTGTTTTTTTAGGCTTTACACTAGAAACCCCACTACCATCAGAGCATTTACTATGCCAGCAAGGCTGAACTAATATTCATTCAGTTATGATGGCTCTTGTGAATTAATGCATGGTACACAGGCATTGATATTTGAGTTTGTTAACTTCAGCTCTCAAAGCCAGTTGTTGGGTTACCCAGGTCAACAAGGAATCTAGTTCTAGTTATAAAATACCTCTGTACTGCTTTCTTCTCCTGACAGAAACCAAACAGGTAGGCAAATGAATCATCAGAGAGTTAACTAGGGGCAATCCCATTTTACCTTCCTGCAATGTGTTCATTTCCCTGACTGATGACCAGTGACAGTCAACTCACAGGAACTGCTGATTTTACTGCCCACATTTTCTGTGATATTATGAAAATTCACTCCTGAACAAAGTTCTTCCCCATCCTGTACATTACTGGGAAGTCTTGTTGATTCAGCTGTGGCTACCATGTAAATCACCATTTACCAGTGTCTGCATTATTTCAGCTGACTGGGAAGATGATGCCAAACTTGGAGTCAGCTTCTTTCATGTACAAGTAAACAGAAAAGCTCAGATGAAACCCAACAGGTTACTCAGGACTTTCGGTCACAGGAGGTCCTCCCACAGGATCTCCCAAGCCATCATGGGCCCAGTCCTAACTCAGGGCTTGCAGAACAGTTTACCCAAGCACCTGCCATGGAGCTCTGAAAAGACAATATATCCCTCAACTACCAACAAACAGATTTCAAACCCTTCTTCTGTCCCCTGCCTAAAAACAGAGCAACTTCATAAACCCATAAAATTGCTTGAAACTAGGAGCTGCTGAAAGACAGCATAGGATTCTCATCAAAAAAAGAAGTCAAGTGCTAGTTTGCTCACGGTCTCTTGGGGAATGCAGCCAGGCTACAGAGACTGCACCTCTCCCAGGCCAGCATTTCGGCTTTGTGCCAGACTCCAGTAAGTGCTGACCAAAAACCACTTGCAAAAAATTTTATTACACTTAAGATCTATTGCAATCAAAACATCTCTTCCTAATGAACTTTAACAATATTGCAGCACTTGCTCACTTTGTTAATTCAAAGGTTGCAATTTTTAGCACCGTTGTTTGGTTTTGGTTTTGGCTATATTTATGTCTTTATAGCCTTTCAGGATACCTCTGAGAAATAAACAAAAGTCAACTCTCTGCTCCTCTATAATACTTACACAAATACATGCCAGAAAAAAAAAATTAAAACCCCCATATGTAAATGCTATAAAGTCATGAATAAGACAGGCAGACATAATCTGTCAACAACTTGCAGAAATGGTGATTTTGCTAATGCACTTAGTAATAATGATCATGCTTTAATCAGCCACATATTACTAGAAAGGTCAGTACTGTACAGCGTATTTGTTTTTACACATGCAAGAATAGATACAATATGTGCTCCTTTCAAGCATGAATACAGCATTGAAAAGGCCTCTGATGTTTCCTTAGTGCTGGAAACTACTACTGCCATGTTGGCATTCATCTTAACAATCTTCAAATTGTTTCATATGGAACTCTGATTATAAAAAGAGACTGAAGACAGCCAGAAGGAAATCAAGTCTTGAAAGAGGATAGTTACAGAAATTGCAAATGGTCACTTGTAGCTCTAAGATGCACAAAAAGCTTGAATTGTTTCTTAGGCTTCTCAGATTTCCTCTTGACATAAACTCTGAGAAGAAAACTCATGTTTATTGATGTTAGCAGCTGGAGGACTATACAGCTTTACTGCTGTTGTAGAGTAGATCAGTTCCTCACAGACTTTGACTCCTATTTCTATTTCTCTTCCCCCCCCCACTTTCTTTTTTTTCTTGGTATTTCCTTTGGGTCTGTTTGGGGTTATTTTCATGGAGTACATTGTGCAGTCCTGGTAATACACCTTTTGTGTGTGCAGTGCACCAAGATTTCCCTATGGGTATTTCACATGGCTTAAGCAACCCAAAGGCATGTAAAATGCCACATTATCATTTGCTCTGTGGATCAGAACAGTATCTGTGCTGTTGCAGTATTGGCAGTTTCTGCATGTCCTAGACAAGGTCAGAAGCTCATTACAGCAATCAAATTAAGCAAATAATCAATTTTGTCTGCATCAGCTGCATTTTCCCTTAACTTTTCCTCTTGCCCTTCCTCCTCTCAAGTGAAAAATGTTTTAAGCAACTATTTGACATTAGTCATTATGCCCCCATATCTTACCATTTCTACCCACATATTAAAAATGCAATATAGTTTGCAAACAACCTCTAGCAACTTCTGAAAATAATCTGCTTGACATCAGCTGAGATGTTATTTTTCAACAGAGTTTAATCAGATTGGATGTGCATAATCATTCAGATATACAAATCTTCCCTTGTTTTTACAGGAAAAAAAAATGCAATCAAATTATATTTCCAAACAAGTGCTGTATTTTGGATGACTAAGAAAATTGTAAACATATGTATTTGTTCAATTATAAATGTGTGCCATGTGTCACGATAACATGCACTTTATACATAAAAAGAAAGTACAGTTGAGTGAGAGAAGGAAAAGAGGGAGAAATGAGAGAAAGAAAGAAGAAAGAGAAAGAAAGAGAGAAAAAGAAAGAGACAATGAAAGTGAGAGAAAGAGAGAGAGAAAGAAAGAAAGAAAAGAAAGAAAGAATGAAAGAAAGGACTCAAGTGCACACAGTGCTGTCATCCCTGTTCTGTTAATATATCTCTGCCTGCACTGAAAAAACTGACTGAGCTTTAAGAATAAAGACCATATATAACATACATCAACTTGACATTACATATAAATAACATTGGAGAGATGTCTAAATAACTGTTTCCCACATCAGAAATTTTCCTTCTTTTTGATATTAACTGTTCAAAAACACTGATTTAAAATAAACTGCAACCATACCTTTCATGGAATAAGAAATCCTTTAGGAGTTTTTCAGTCCATTTCTAGGCAGCAGCAAAAGCAATGAAACACACAGCTAGCAGGGATCCTGTTCTGTGAATCTTGATCTTTAAAAGAAATAAGAAAGCTAAGCAAGACACAGCCTTTCAACGGGGGCAGCATTTGCAACTCTCTTTGAATAACTCCTCAACTTTTGCAAACTGGAAAACAGTTCAGTTCAGCATCATCCCCGCAGCTGGCTTCCACGTGACGTCAGTGCACGGAGGATGGTTTTAAAGCCATCTCTTCCAACCCCCAGCTTTGTAACTTTATATCTCCTCATATTTTGTGTAAACAACTCCAAGTCCAGGACATTTTTAGGTTTTATAGTGCAGTCCAGTCTTTAAAGCTTGCCAAAGCAGCTAGTGTTAATATTAAAGCTATGACAATAGGCAATTTTAGTTTTTTTAAAATGTTTGTCTATGCTGTAAAGGAAGATTTTTTTGCTGTCTTCAGACCCAGTTTTCAGGGTTACATTTTTTAGTATGATCATTTTGAGCTTAGCAACTTGATCCTCCTTAACTGCTTTGTAAAGGGAGTTTTGCATAAAGCAGTGGTTTTGCTGGTTAACAGCTACCTTAAAGAGCTAAAAGCAAACCACTCCTCCTAAAATCTTTTTTTTGTATTCTAAATATGCTCTCACTTACGAAATGCAGAATTATTGGGCACTGTGTAATCCTTCTGTCTTGCATTCTGGTAATTGCAGTAACGGTTTCTTTGGGATATACCCAAATATTCCTGATACTTAATAACATTTCTGGATCAGATTCTACAGTCTGCTAAGACACTTTGTGTCTCAGCAAAGAAAAGCACTTTAAAGTGGATGAAGAATCTCCCTTGAGAAGGGAAACTCATCTCTGGCACAAGGCTGGTGAAGAAGGTCCAAAAACACCTTGGGCTGGATATAAATCCCTGAGAGTGTCCATAGCAAGTGTTGGCATGGGATGAGGGAAGGGAGTGTGACAAAAGCAATCCAGCAAGTGAAAGCCCACAGGAGGACCTGAAGCCAGAGTAGCAAAATTTAGCTGCTCCCGCAGCTGAGCTGCAGGCAGGAGGAGCCCAGCTCTCTCCTCAGGTCTCTGCCCACCACGGTAACCCTCCTGCTGCACCGTGGGCTCCACTGCTCTCATCTGGCAGCCGGAGAGAGACCCCGGGGGGAAGCTTTGCACCCACTGCCCTGCTGGGCGCTGGTGCTCGGGTGTGTCTGCAGACAGCAAATGACACTGGCAGCAAATGCACCTCTCAGGGAACATTTTGCCCCACACGTGCCTGGAGGAGAGCCACTAGACACTTGATTTGGGCAGCACAAAACGGACCAAATCCTGCTGTCAGACAGATGTCTTGGAATGCCCTAAGCAGGAATATATTTTTGTGAGCAGTGCACAGTGCAGCTGATGACAAGAAGATCAGTGAGACAAAAGGCATGATATGGAGGGTTCACACATCCTTTGCTTAGTCAGCACTCTCCTCTTTAGAAGAGTAAGTTTTTATCTGGTAAAATCCATGATAAAATCCATGCACAGTATAAAGATTTTAACTCTGGGTGCATTTTATAGTAAATACCAAACCAGGTTTCAGGGACAACACATTTTTTCTCCTTATATGGTCTAGCTGTAAGTCTCAGTGAGTACATTAATTGGGTGCTTATTCTGCTCCCATGTAACCTAAATAATGGGACTTGGGCTATTTGTGAAAATTGTAAAGATGATCAAAAAACTGAACAAATATACCCCATGTACACAACTGAACGTTCCTGAAGAAAATCCCCAGACTATAAACTCTGAGGATTTAAATCTAAAGAGACAGTTTGACTTTCTTTTGTGAGGTTAGGTCTCAAGTGCCAGCTGACTTGGATGGGAGTGAACTGGAGTGCCTGGGAGCAGAACTGAGCCCACAGCTGGGGGCCAGGCATCACAGCACTGCCTCCTCCCAGAAGCCAGCACAGCTGCACTGCTGCACTACTGCACATGAAGGCAGATTCTTAAGACACCTTTTTTTACTCTTATGCTTCAACATAGGCTTGTGTCTTTCATATTGCTAACTCCATGGCTCTTGTCTTGCTTTGTGGACCCTTTGAAGTTAAATCAGTAAAAATAAATAAAACAATGGACTAAATCCCAGGCTTAAGTTCTCAGTCAGGCAAAAGCCTACATTTCTGTCAGTGTGAGGAATTAGAAATGTATGAGACTGGGGGGCTCATTAGGAGACAAGCACTGGACCCACCTCATAGCGACATGTTAAATTCATCCTAATATGGAAAAGGTGAGACAAACATGAAGTGAGTTGCAAAAACATGGGATCATTGTTCTATATACCCTTAAGTGTAGCAGTAGAGACTTCTGCTTTTGAAGATAAGAAATTATTCAACAGAGAGTGTCCCTACTGTCTGTCCTCCAGCATCAGCAGACAAAGCAGAAAATGTGGCTTTCTGGCCTCTGGCACAGGTAAATTAAGCAACAAGAATACTGCAGGCTTGCTACATTCAACATATTGCTTCCACAGGAAAAGTATAATTTGTCCAAACCTAGTACCAGCACTGCTTTATCAAAAGTTAGCACCACAACAAAAAAAAGGTGCAAGGGCATTTTAAACAAGACCTCTGCTAAATTTCTTTTCATTATGCAAGACTGGAGACAAAGTAGCAAGAGTTTCAGCATGGGCTATAATCTGATCACATACTCAAGGCAGCTAATAAAATGTACTCAAGACCACTTCAGGGCACCTTCAGGTCTGCTGCACCAGTTTGGTTATGGCACACCCATTTTGCTATGGCCACAAAAGCTAGTGACAAGAAGGAATAAGAGTGCTGTTGCCACTTCAGTCACCCCAGCCTCAACATTAGATTCCTGAATGATGTACACCTTGATAATCCTGGTATACACACCTTGGGAGTGGATACCTACAACGGGAAATGGGAAGAAGGGAATACGAGCTCTGTCTCGTCTTACTGTTGGGTGCTTCTGCTACAGGATATACTCAGTGGAGAAACAGAGCCAACAAAGTGTTATGTCATGCTGCTGCTCCAAGGTTACATTGGAAATCGGTGGCAGATACTTCAGATGTTTACTTTAAATAGAGCCACCGTAATTTTCCCCATAGGCAACTGCATGTGTAATGGCAAAAGTTGGGTTTGAGTATCACTTCCCCTGGCATTAAATCAGAGACAGAAATGTAAGCCAATGGGAACTACGTCCCTGATACTGATGCCTTTAGAAGTCTCCTACTCACCTATCAGATTCTGGGGTGATTAAGGAGAAGGGCATGTAATACCCTGAAGCTCTGCTTGTTTTCGTAAACAACTCCCAAAGTTCATGTGCAGTTCATCTCTTTTTATATCACATATCTAGACAGCCATGTTTTTGGCAATTTTCTATTTTCCAACTGCCAGGCATGTTTCTGCACTATAGCACCTGCTCTCTTTTAGTTTTGATTCTGAAGCACTGGTGACATGTGTCAGCAGACACTTATTCTATCTCTAAATTGGAGCTTCAGGCATGGATATTTTTGGTTGAAAGAAGTATCTCTGAGCCTGGAGAAAATGGTTATTTTAACATAATGGGAATTTTTCAGTAGCAGTAAAAGTAAATATTTGTAAAGGAACTTTGACATGGGCATTCACAGCCAGCTCTAAACAGGAAACAAATTTAATTGAATTTTTCTGGTTGTATTAAAATAAAAAAACCCTATTTCCTAAATACCTATTCCCTATTCCTATGCACCTATTCCCTAAATTACCTAAAAATTAATTGGAGATAGTGCCAATTTCCACAAGTGTAAAGATATCATAATTAGATCTACAGAAGCAAGATCTTTTCCTTTTGAAAGAACATGGAATAAATCCCCTGGGAACACAGGAAACAAAATTAGACATTTCAGGGAAGTGCTAAATTAAGGCAATCTGATGGTTCAAATTCAACGACTTTTTATTCCCTGGAACATTCATATTTCACCAGAATATTCCAAAATGTGAACTGTGAACCTGCTAAGTGAGATTTGAACTGATATGTAACCTGGAATATCCAGCTCCTTGCCACATGCAAGCAAAATCTGTACTCTTCTCACCTATTTCTCTTTAGAAACCCAAGCTATGTAGCAGGCAGAATCAGTGAATCAGCAGTGTTCTGTCTGTCTCTGCCCTGCCTGACTCCAGTGCAGTCCTGCTAGAGGATGCTGATGTATTCATCCTGCTAGAGGATGCTGCATTTGCTCACTCACCTGTGAGATGGTCTTTGCCCACCAGGCCAGTAACTGAGTGGAGAGAATGTGCTCCCTTTCCTGGCAAGTTTAATTTCTGCATTTCGTAATACCAAGTTGTTTCAATTTAGCAAGACATAGAACACTTATGTCTTTGGCTAGATCTTATCTTCTGGCTATGGATAAATACTCTATTAGCTTTCTCAGCATCTTTTAAAATTGTGCAATATGTGGTGTGAAACAGATCAGCGGCTCAAATCACTCCCTTCAAGCTGAATGCAAAAGGACAAGAAAAACACTTCTCATTTCTCACTGAGATTTCTCTATTTGTGGGGTTCTTCACAGTTGTCCTTGCTCAGGAGAGATTCAAAGACTGTGGGGAGCTTCTGAAATGATTTTGTATGCTTTGGTGTGCTTTAATTTCAGATTGCAGCCTATGCAAAAAGGTCCCAGCTTTGATTTTGCTTTGTTGATGCATGATAGAAAGCTCCAGCTTGTGTGCAAGAAAAAACACTCTGAGAAATCAATGAGATTGTAATTGCCAGTGCTGTGCAGAGATTATCTCCACCTCTCATCTCAGTAGTTCATTCTTACCTTGTCTGACTTCTGAGAAAGAAACAAATCTTTCCCAATTACTTTCCAAGATTTAATCAATGTATGAATTCAGTGTATTACTACTCTAGAGTATTACTGTTACTAATACACTCTCTGTAAATCAAACATTCTCTAATCACTTTTATTAGATACAACACCAAGAAAGGTATAAACAAGTGTGGGTTAAAATCTAGAAGCCCAGAACTTCAGATCTTAGATTTAAGTATGAATTTTTCTCTCTTATGGGAACTGAGTTAGTAACATTTAAGAAAATCCAAATGATTGTTTTTTCCTCCATGGGAGATACTAAAGCAGAAAGAAACTGAAAAAGTCAGTCTTGTGCTAAGATTTGGTATGACAAGTTTAAGCCTCAAATTATTGTATTTTAATGAACAAATCGCAAATCCACAAGGAAAAAATCCCTAGTACTTCCAGCAGTTGCTGAAAAACAAAAGGCCTTTTCCAATTACAGAAATTCACTGTGAATTATGGCTTGATCATATCTTGCCATAATAGTTTCTAATTTGTGGAACTTAACTTTTAAGTAACTGCATAAATTAAAGCATCTTAGAAACCCCTTGGAATTACTTTGGGCCTGACTTTATCTTTAATGGGTAAACCAGTCAAAGTTATCAATTAATCTCATATATATTGATTATAATTTCCTTTAGATATCTCAGTAACAATAAAATAGATAATGATGACAACATCCCCTGGTAGGAATAAATATTTGGATTAAATTAAGGAGTTGAGTGATTTAGATGATCAAGGTTACTGCACTTGCAGAGTATGTTCAGGGAAAGCTGACAAACAAAGAGAAAAATACAGCATTTTTTAGTAATGAATATTTTTACTATTTTTTTCATTCTCATTTAAAAAAAATCTTATAGCCCCATCTCTTGCTGCTCTCTGAGGATTTTCCCTTGAAGTGGTGTCTCAACTACTTCAGGTAGCAGAGCACAACAAAAGTGTGGAGATGAACTGTTCTCACTGGGGAATGAATTTAATGAACAAAGAGCTAACATAAATAAATCAAAGGGAATCCCTTCTGCCAGCTAGAAAAACAGCTGCTTTATTTATGACCACTCTTATTATTCAACATGGCAACTGCAGAAAAAAAAAAAAGTGTCATTTGTACACATACTTGTCCACCTTTGGAGAATTCATATTTGTGGGACTCAGTGGTTTCAACATGGGTTGAATAAAACAGAAAAGTGAGCTCCATCGGGCATTTCCGATGAGATTTTCGTGGTGGGAGATCTACTGCTTGTAGGAACTGCCTATGTGAGTGTGAAAGAAGGAAATGAGTTGCCTGTACTCATACTTCAGCCTCTCACAGGCAAGATAGGAGCATTCAGTGACAATTGATGCACACTTAAGCACAGAAACTTCCCTCCCTATGGCTGCTGGGTGCCGATGGCACGATTAGACAGGGCTCACTCAGCAAGCCCAGAGTTGCCATGTCCATGCAAAGCTCATGCTGAAACCTGGGGAGAGAATGGAGAGCCGTGGTGGCCACAGACTGGGAAATGTTACCTGACAAACTCGATGTCAGCCACGGCGACTTACACCACGCCCATCACTTCAAGTCAGCCTGTGGCACGGCCACTTTTCTGGAGCACAGAGAGAATGCAGCCAGCCTACACCTCCCAGAAGACTCCTCAACTACTCTGATAGCTTCTCCTCAGGCATCTCATTCTCAGAGGCTCCAGCTCCTAGCCACAGTTCCAGATACAGTGCTCTATATACCAACCAGTTTGATTTTGTCCCCTCTGTGGTGCCTAATCCACATAATACAGTGCTGAAAAACATTAACATCACAATTATGCAAAATATATGTACAAGCTCTGACACCAAATTGCAGAACACACACAGAATGTGGCTTTACTATTCATATGTGGCTGGAATACAAATTCTTTTTCTAGGAGTGGGAAGAGGAAAATAACAGAGTCCTCACACCCACTCTGCATATTTCTGGGGTTTTTTCTGATTTGGTGCAAATTAATGAATATTAAATTGGTTCCAGTCCTCAGGAAATTTTTAGTCAAAAATTATAAAATCAAACGAAGTGAAAAATTCCATTTTCTGTTTGCTTACCTGGAATACCGTGGTGAGCAGGTTTCCTATTCAGCTGGGTGACTTTTTGGTATGTTTTTTGCAGGTTTTTTGGTTTGGCTTTGGTTTCGGCAAACAAGTAGTCTTCAGTGTTTTTACAGCAGTGGCTATTACAGAAACTATGTCTCTTGCACTTCTTATCTTGGAGGGTGGACAAAATAAACAAACTGAAAATAACACTACAATGAACAGTAAATGATGAATGACTTACAATACAAAAAACAGTGTAAAAAGGAAGACAAGTTTAAATATTGTTGTGTACGAAAGGGATGAAAATAATACAAGGATGAGAATAAGTAAAATGATAGGCTGGAACATCTGGGAAAGTAAATACAAAGACAAAGAGAACAGTCGATTAATGGAACAGCAAGTCCAAAGTTTCAACAAAATAAATAGTGAATCAGACTATGCTTGTGGAGGGACCAAATGTCCATCTCCCATTTACTTTATCAGGAGTTCTGCATGGCCAAGCCCTGAAATATCCAATTGTAAAATGTTCAGTTGTTATGATTTGTTTAGAGACAATGCTGATTAGTTTGTTTTACATTTGTGTGAGTCCATGCAGTGCTCTGCCTTTAAGCTAATGGGAGCTCCACAAGCTCAGAACTGCTGCTAGATCAGAAAGCGTGCATGCTAAATGCCGTCTCTGTTTGATTTCATGCAATACATGTACAGTAATTGATTAGCTTTAAACTCACTGTGTCTGTGACTTTCTGATACAAGGAAACAAAAGACTAATTAGTCAGCATAGGAATAAGAATAGCTTTCAGCTTCACCTGGCAACTACTTCGACTGTAAACTAGCAAGACAGCACAAAGTAAATTAACACAGCAAGAGACTTACAAAACATTGGATAACTTCATTAGCAATAACAAGATACACCAACTATAGGATTGCATGATAAGATAAGGGTAGGTAATTTTCATTTTTCATGGCAAAAGATCTTGAGTCAGCAAGGAATTTTCTCCCCAAAACCTCTCTGAAACAATTCTGCACGAAAACAAACCACAACAAAGATGCTTGTTACTGCTGCATGCAAGCAGTGACTAACAGGCCTTCAACAAGATGCAATCTGTTATAGCAATTACAATATTCACATTACTGTGTGGCTCTGGGACTTCATACAGTCGATTTACATGGATTCTTTTAATCTGTGGTTTGCTATATTCTCTACAATTTTTGAAATTTAATATTTCATCCTGTTTAAAATTAATAAAATTTTCCTTTTATTCATTTAATAGGAACCCAACCACTAAGAAAACAATCATGTCCATTTATGAATCACGTTCATATGTGCCAAAAATACTGTCTGCACTGCCTTTTGTGGCAATGAAGGCCCAACTCTCTTAAATGCAATTGCAACGCCAGAAAGGAGAGTTCTGCCTCCTAGAGAATAATTTTAATTTCCAGGAGACCAGACTTTTTCACTGTTCACAAACAACCCTATTGGTAGAATTTGTTTTCATATTGCCAAATGAGGATTTTAAGTAATATAAGAAACAGTGACTTTTGTCCACTGCCTAGAATAAAGAATTTTCTTTTTGTGCCATAAA
Organism: Rhipidura dahli; assembly: GCA_013399225.1. Taxonomy (NCBI): domain Eukaryota; kingdom Metazoa; phylum Chordata; class Aves; order Passeriformes; family Rhipiduridae; genus Rhipidura; species Rhipidura dahli. The sequence goes on from VXAC01008060.1 coordinate 1,955,403, forward strand.
TCGAATTTGAGGTTTAATTTGCTTGGCAGAGCCTTTTTACCTGTAGGCCGTAATAAGTAAAAGTCTACCTGACTCACTGACAAAGGTTCATCTGCACTTCGATCGTCCGAAGACTTTGGAACTTCGAGCCTGTCGATGAAAGCCTGCAGCTCTTTCCTGAAGGCCTTCATCTGCGCGTTGATCCGGTACAGGAGCTCGTGCTCACGTATTCTGCTGCCATCGTCTTCCTCGTCCATCAGTCCAAAGAGGTCCCCATTAGCGACATAAATCCTCGCCTCTGTGATGATGGTGCTCGTGTCGGAAATTAAGCGATCTATTGTCTTGCCCAGCCGCTCCGCTTCGGAGCGAATGTCCTTCATCTGCTGCCTGTCAGTGAAGCTTTTCTGCCACCCCGACGGCGTTGGATAAAAAGACCTTGTGGGCGTCAGGCACCGAATGTTGCGCACCTCTTCGGAGTCGCTTTCCCCACCGATGGGACCTTCCCTTTTGCGGTGAGGCGGGCGGGAATCATCGTCGCTCTCCTTTTTTCCTGCGTCGCTTTCTGCATCGCTGTCCCGAGGGCTGCCACGGATACCAAGATGAGAGGCCAAGTCGTAGCGCTGCATGTTGGACATTAAGACTCTGTTCTCATACTGGAGCTGCATGACTTTGCCACTCAGCTCGTTGATCTGCATTCGTGCAGCTTTGAGCTCCTCCTGTAACGCTTCTGTCTTGGCACTATCATGGTGCCTAGAGCTCTCATGGGCCCCAGACTTGTACTTGTATTTGTTTAGCTCAGCTGTTATGCGTTTGTTTTGTTCTTCTAAATCAGCTACATTTCTCCTCAGCAATTCTGTTTCATCTTCTACTAGCTGCAAATGCTGTCGTAATTCTGACAGGGATTCACTCTGCTCTCCCAGGAGTGGGTTAGTGGTCCCTGAGAAGTCATCTCCTCTTAAATCATCAAGCTCTGCTTTCAGTCCTCTGTTTTCTACTTCTAGTTCCACTATTTTCCTCCCTAGAATGTTAGCTTCCTCCTCCACAAGCCTCAGTCGAAGCTTGAGTTCTGCTTCTCTTGTGGTAGGTGGCCCACCCGCTTCACCTTTTGGCAAGGGACTGTCCAAATCCCCATAAAATGACCTGTATTTCTGCAGCTCATGTTCGAATCTGTCTTTCTCTTTATCAATTTTAGCCATTTTCTTCCTCATCAAGGCTGCTTCTTCTTTGACAAACTGTAGCTGGCATTTCAGGTCTTCATTGTCATCCTTAGGAAAAAAAAGCAGCATTTGAAGAAACTTAAAAGTCAAACAGGAGACCTCCAGTGGATTGCCTTAACTTACAAGATTAACAACCACAGGTACATGGCTTTAGATACTGAGATATTTTCCTGCAATATTTTTTCACTGATCAATAAATTAAAAAGAGGGGAACATACTATTTTACTTATGACTAAAATTTGCACAGTCCCCAGAAATACCTTGGGGAGTTGGAAAAGGGGAGCTTGTAAAAACCCTTATATTTTCTATGCTTGCAGCATTATCAGACATTACAGTGCTCAAAAATCCTGGAGTCAGCACACATAGAGCCTATAAATCTTGTTTCACTGGTGCTGCCATTTACTTTGCCTAAAATACAGAGCAGGTGAAAGCTGGTGGGTTCTGTTGCAGCTCCAAGTTTGTTTAGGTGTTCCTTGAGATTATTGGTGTCTGACTGCAGATCTGGGGTAAGAGCTCTTCCATTTCACAGCATACAGGAAAACAAAGGGCAAAGATAAAAGCAGCCAAGTGCAAATATGTAAAATATGTACCCCATTTCCATAGTTCCCTGAAGTCTTCACATAATAATCAAAGCTACAGTTACTGCAACATACCTCTGTTGGTGTCTGCTGTGACTTTTTTTCTGATTTTGGTAGGTCTTTGCTTCCTCTCCTTTTCAGTGATTGCTGCAATTACAACAACAGGACATGCACTGATTTTTTCTAAAGGTATACTAAAGAGGTATATAATTTGTATATCATTAATTTTAAAATATAGCAAATCAAGTGCAACTATAAAGGAATTAATTTATTGTAATATTGAGAAATCAAATACAGAGGGAAGATGCCAAAGCCCAAAAATGAAACAGCAGTGGCACACAAATAAGGTTTTAGTTTAATCAGTCTGTTACCTTTTTTATTCAACACATTTTAAGACCAGTGCATTATGAATGTTTAACACACGACGAGAGCAGTAGGAAAGCAGGCATCCCAAGTGGTAACTTACGGATAGGAAATCTGAGACAAGCAGTGAAATCCAGATTGCCCATTTGTTATTAACCCTGGTGGGGCCAAGGCACTTTAGAAAAGCCTTAGTCTTAGACTTTGTGGTAGGACAGCTACACAAAGCAGTGCCCCTGAGATCTGTCAGCTGACTCCAGTGTACATCTACACTTTTCTCTGTGTCCCACCCTCAGGCTTCAGGCTTGCAGGGTACTGTGGTCACACCTCCCTATGTGTACACTGTAGACAAACACACATACGTCTGGTCACTAGGTTTGTTCTGTTTTCAGAACATAATTCAAGTAAATACCATTTAAAACTGCTTAGACTACAAAGTTCTAGTGAGAAAAAAAATCATATCAGCTCAAGAACAGAAACACACAAAACACACAGGTCTGCACCATATGAGCAGGATTCTTTGGTGTCCTCTCATCTGCTCTGTAGCCCAAGAGAGTAGGAAAGAAACTCCTGCTTTCAGAGCAGGATGCACTAGGAATGAAGCCTGCTGGTGTATCCAGCAAAAATCTTGTAGCTGCTGACAGCAAAAACTTTGTTAGTGGAAAAGCAGCAGCAGTGGGAAACAATTGCCACCATCCCACTGGCAACACTCAATGCTGAGCATCAGAAAAACAGCCTGAGAGAGGCAAGTGAATGAGAGAATATATTAATGCATAACACCCCACTTGCAGCTGTTCCCAGTTTTTATGTTCCCCAGGTAAACTGTAGGCCCCGAGGCAGGACAGTGACATAACCAATGCCATCTCCCTCTGAGACTGTGCTCTGCTAGAAAGATCCTTTGAGAAACATACATTTCCCTGTACCAGCCGGGGGAGAATCCAGCTCTACCTAAAAGCCATCCAGATCCACAGACTGGGAACTAAAATATGCTCATAATCCTCAAGCAACAGAGTACAGGGGGTGGGTATGCTGTACATAACAATCCCATGCCAAATTTGCCTGATGGTACTAATAATTCTCTTTCTTCTGCAGATCAACTCCATTAAAAAATTCTATACTCATGGACTGCTCACTCAAAAGAAAAAGTTAATGCCATAGAAACACTCACATGTAAATCTGAGCAACCACAAGAGGTGACTTTTCATGAGGTTTTCTGCCTAAATTTACCACTGAATTAAGCAATCAGAACTAAAATTCAATGATGTGTACATCGAGAACCAGAATTCAAATTTTTATGTTTCTTGCAGAAATATTGAATGCTCTCAGTAGACCAAACAATTAAACAAATCAAAGATCATAGCTGGACAGTTGTAAAATACAGGCTTCCAATGGAATCCAGAAAAGATATGAAAATAATTAAATTAACTCAGTTTTCCCTTTAAGTATAAACCCAAAAACTTTGGGATCCAGTCTACAAACAAAATGGCTCTTTTCCAGAGTCACCCACCAGTTATCCTGCTGTAGAAATGGTACACTGATTTTTTGGAAGGGTCATTTTGTTGATTTTCTTTTAGAATCGGCAAGTTTATAAAGCCTTAAACTTTCAAAGGAGTAGGTTCCTCCTCTGTATTACCATTATTTATACCACTATGTATCACCATTTTGAAAAAAACCTTTTCATATTGGTTTGCACTGCAAACTTTTCCTTGCCCCATATTCATGCCAATACCATCCACTGATAACAGTAATATTAAATAAATAAAGAAATAAGCTATAGTCAAACTATATTTCTGTTTATCACCTAAATCCCTTTTGTTCACCCTGCTGAGCTCAGCATCTTCCAGAAATAATGAAGTTCAGGAATGCTGAGCTGAAACTTTTTGCGTACCCTACAACTTTTCAGACAATAAGAGATACAAGAAAAAGTACTTTTCTAGGTTTGATGTGAAACAAAACCCCCCTGTTCTTCTCCTTTCTCACTCTATTTTTTTTTTTGTGTTCCTTTTAGTAGTCAGGATAGCAACATTCTAATTACAACAGTAGCTGTGGCTGTGTAATGATTAGCCACTACCTTCTATTCTGCTCTACTTGAATTACAACCAGCCCTCCAGAGCTTGTATTATTCACCAACAAAATCTCAGCATTTAGCAAAAATTTTACAGCAGAAAGCAATGAAGAACAATTCAATCAGCAGGATGATCTGGGTAAGTAGATTAGGCCCATCTGGAACTGGTATGATCTCTTTTCATATGAAAAACACCATGAGAAAATTTCTGATCACTAGAGGTTAAGATCTCACACCTCTCAGCTAACAGACAATATCTCCACAATCACAGTGTCCCACAGCATCATGTCAGGACACTGAGGCAACATCACCAAACAAAGAATGCCACATAGCAAGAAGTATATTCTGCTATAAATATTAAATTTTTGCTATAAATACTAAATTTTTGAGAGTTTCTTCCAGATGTGCATTTCACAATTTATAGTGTCTACTCTTTCTATCCTTTCTCTCAAGCCTTGTACTACTGCACTCTTCCAGTTCAATTTTCAACATGAAAAAATTTATTGCTGCTAATGAAATAAATGATGAAATTCATCACAGCAAAATGGAAAAAGGAAAAAAATGCTCAAACTAATATACGGCAGAACCAAAAAATAGCAACTCAAACTCCTGCACACAAATCTTCATTCTAACCCTGAGACTGGACACTACTAAAATTGTCAGCACATTGCTTGTCACTAAAAGCCACCTCTGCTGTTTTCTCAGCTGTAGCAGAAAATCTGCCCCTCATATGCTAGAATTGGTTTTGAGAGTTCATTCTGAAGGACAGTTTGTGGGCTCAGATAATTTTTTTTCCATATGATTTAAAAACTCCAGTTCAGAAGTGTCCACAGGCTAGGTATGGCTGCAGATAATGTTTGTGTTAGATGCAAGCCAGATCACACGCAAAGGGCAATTCTGTTGCGGTGCTCAGCACCAGCAGTTCTCCAGTGACCTTCACTGGAGTTTATCCAATGTCTTGCTGGAGATGCTGAGCACTTCTCAAGATGGCATAATCCTTCTCTTGCCAACCCTAAACTGCAAGCCAGATGTGCAGTCCTAACATCATCTGTCATGCTCAGTGCTTCTCAGGCAGAAAGAGACCTGAAATCTAGTCTGAGAATAACACAATACAGAGATAATTGCATCACACTCCACTGAGGAGGAAAGCTATAAAATGAACTCAAGTTCTTCCTGCCTTATTCTAAACTACAATAAATATCTCAGCAATTAATAAAGAATCCTTAAGCAAAACCTACCAAGATTTTTCAAGATTCTTATGTTTGATTATTTCAAGTCTGATCTGGGGGGGTTATCTAAAAATCACTGTAGGCAGCCATGGGAGGAATTCCTGACACATCAAGGGATTTATGCATGCACAGAGGCCCCATAACAGCCTTTATCCCTCCTCACAGAGCAGGGCAAAGGGTGTGCAGCTCCTTGAAGCTCCACAGCTAGCAGGAACCTTCTCATCTGCACAAAGCTATGCTGCAGTTGCCTATTGTTAGCTGACTCCCAACTGCTGTGGCACATCTGCAGAGCGTTCAAAAATCAGAGTGAACCAAACACCATCATTACAGTCTTGGAAACTCAAAGAATATTGAACAGTTTTTGGGCTGCACAAAGTTGCCTCTGTGTGGCACAGAGGGACTATGTCCAGAGAAATGAAAATTTTCCATAAGCCTCTCTCTGCATTTTCCCTTTAATCAATATGGCTGGGTAACTCATGGAGATGGATCAAATTAGGCACAAGACAGTTTTTTTAGTTTCCTGCCACTGGGTCTAATGTAATAAAAACTAAATTGACACTATCCATGACAGCAGAATGAAATTCTCCCACAAAAAAAACCCCAACCGTTTTTAAAAAAATATCTTCCTTACTCTGCAACTCTTATCAGTGCAATTTGCCAGCAACCAGCTCAAAGACCCTGTCATTGGCACAAGTACATAGAATGGTACAATATTTTACTCCTTCCACCACCATTCAAGAGCAGAAGGAGTCTTTAGTATTTCCGTATTCTACTTGCTTGCAAAATAAAGTCAGGAATGATAAAGCAGAGGATGACTGAGATACAAAAAGCACATCCTACCTGTCCACAAAGCAAAAACTAAACAAGTCCCTATTAGCTGTATCAGCACTCTCTTCCTATTAAAACTGGTATATTTCAAAACACTGCTGAGAAGCAATACAGAATAAAAACAATCTTTACTACTCCATTAGAGAGAGAAAAAATAGTTCTCGTGTAGTTTAATGACTTCATATCATAGAATAGAAAAGAGAAGCTGCCCTCCAATATTTGTATTATTTTATTTGCATTTATTTAGGAGTTATTTCAGTTATCACTCTCTGATCTTTTACCATTATTCATTTGCCAATTAAATTAGAAAAAAAAAAAAAAGGGCATAAAAGAAGGGGAAAATATATGCAACATTTGCACTTTACCTAAAGAAACCTTTTGTGATTTAAACCAAAACCACATTGCTAGAGCATATTGTAGTAACTCCATGGTGTAACTAGGCAAAAACATTCTTTGCAGTGCATAAATGAAGCAGCATATTTATGTTTCCATTAAATTTTTTTCCTTATTTTCCTTAATCAAAACAGTGACAGAAGATGAAAGCTGCCTTTTCAAAGCTCTCATTATGTCCTGGTCAAATAGCTGGCCAAACTGATACCTTGCTTTCTATGATTACACACTCCTCCATCCACCAGGATATCATGAAATAGTGAAAGCAATTTCTCTGAGGAGGAAGAGGTCTTCTGCCATGTGAACCCTTCAAAACATGGAAGACCTGGACATGGTTAGTTCCCCAGTGCTATCCAGCTAAGCTTTGTAATAGAAGCAGAAATCACAATCACCTTACACTTGGCTCCCTAATCCTGAAATGGAAAAGAAAATCTCAGAACACCATGAATATTTTGAAGTGCAGGTGCAGGAATAAGGCATAGTGATGCTAGTTAAAATTTTCCTAGGGCTTCCTAAGTTGGTGTTTATTTGCCAGCTCAGGTACTTGTCTGTTCTGAGAGAAGAGATTCAGTCTTTCTGTCAGGATTTGCACAATGCCTAGTACAATGTACTACTCCAACCTTTGTCTGGGACTGACAGAATGACAGACAGCACATCAACATAGTTAAAACCACTACCACATAATGATAGCAATAATCACAGGCATGGACATGTATATGGCAATTATGAATTAAATACATATGAGATTTCATCAAATGTGAAGTATTTTTTCTCCTAGTTTTTCTCCTAGTACCTAATACCACATGTAGAATTTTTCAGTCTTCTTAGATGGATATCTCAGAAGAGATTCCAAATAGATTTTCATGAGAACAGGAAAGTGCCAACAACCAGATTAGGTTCATTGCCTTGTTTTAAAAACAAAAGTCCCTCAGTTTTTCTTCCCTCTCACAGGCTCAGTTTAAAGGCACCAGAGCCAGCCTCCAGAGCAGACAAAATGGGATACATATTTCATATCATAATGTCACCCCAGGACAGTTACACAAATGCATATATATTAACCAAAGTGTAGTTACAATATCCCAACAAAAAAGGTTTGCGTCAAAATGAAAAGCAATGAGAAGAAAAATAAGAATGATTCTGCACATAGCATGCACCTCTACACTGCTCACTGGAAATGTGTAGAGAAGCCAGTTCTGCTCAGCTGTGGGCTGATCACACATGTCTATTTGTGTTCATGCTCAGTTGATACTACAGGGTTGTATTAAAGGCACAGACAACACTCACAGTCCCTCACCTGGATTCACACGGTGGGACGGCATCAAACACTGGCACATCCATGTGCATCTATGGGCACACAGCAGGAAAAGGAGCTTTGAGGCTCACCCTCTGAGACTGTGCATTTCTGACAACTTCCAGTTATGGGAACATCTCACCAAAAAATCAGATTTTATAGTTTATTTGAAAGGATACAAAAATTGGACATGAACTCAGGTAGGAAAAATTCTGAAATCAGCATTTGGTCTTGAAGCCTGAGCAGCAGCAGCAGATTTTCTGTTAACAGGGGAAAAAACCCAGCTATCACATGTCAGCTATCACTACTGTGTCCTCTGACTATAAGGAGGGGTCTTCTGTTACTCTTGATCTCTTCTTTTGCCTGTGTTTACTTGGGGAAGTTCTTCTGTAAAGCTAGCTCTGTGTAAACTGGCTGAAAAATATTTTTGGTAATACAACATATGGGGAAGTTTCAAAGGTGTTTGGAAAGTTTGGTCATTGAAAACAAAGTAGTTTCAACAGAGTGCTCTGAAGTTATACCAGTGTGATCCAGCCACTACTTAGACACATTTTGATGAGCAGCTCAAGTAAAGAAGGTGCTCCAGAAAAATAAACCATGGAGGCCAGAAGCCAAAATGGAGGGAAGATGTTTTAGCAGTTTGGACATCCTCACATCCACTTTTCTCACTCTGGTACCAGTCTGATCTGACAAAAGCTAAGCCTGCATCCAGTACTTTCCTGGTATTTTAACAGTGCAAAGATGGAGATGACTAAAACTTGCTCAGGTTCTTATGGGAAATGCTTATTCCCAGCAAGGGAAGGGGCTATGGTTCTTAGGCTGACTTAAAACCTTAACTTAGAGGTTGACTTAAAACTATTATTTAGACATTCCCTTTGCTAGAAATGTGAAAATCTCATTCTAAAAAGAAGCTTAACAGTCTTCAGCTCATTATAAATATTTGATCACTGGAATGTATTTTTAATTAGCTATCATGAACAAATATTTGACTCTCCAGCATTTATCATAAATGCCACTGAACCAGCAAATCACCTGCAAATTAGTGCCACAGCAGCCCTAATGGGGTTATGCAAGAATCAGTTCTAGGTCCTACTCTAATTAACATTTTTTCTTGCTAACTGGAAAGAAGACCCACAAAATAACATTGGATAAAGACTGCAGATAGGGTAAAGGTTGGAGAAACATTAAATATTGAAAAGGATGGTCACTGATACAAATCTTTGTGCAATCAATTAATATATGTTTTCATAAGATTAAATATGAAGATACAGATGTAAGAACAAGGAATAAAAACTATGCTATGACAATGGGAGAACTGCCTAAAGAATAGAGAAGATCTCTTGAAAAGCCATGTCTGAAAAAAACCTGCAGGGCCATAGAAAATACTCAGCTGAAATAATATCGAAGTGCTATTTTGTGACCAAAAGATTTATTAACATAGGATGTAGATATCAAAACTGAGGTTCACTGTGCAATAACTAGAAAGGATGTGCCTCTCCACAGAATCAAACCAGCCTCAGGCAAGTGGAAAGATTCAGTTCCAAGTAGCGACAACACTTCTCCTTTGAGGGAGGTCAAATTCCTTACGTAGGTTAAATGCTTAATTTTTACATGGTTACATGATAGCAATCCTAAGCATGAAGATTTTAAAAAAGGAAAAAAACCAAACACCAAAGCATTGATACTGGACTCTTGAATTTAGCAATGCAGAAAGAAAGTATATTTCCTGCCTGATAACTAACTTTCAGCAAACTTTCAGATGAGAAGGGAGGTGCAAATTTTTACCTGTTCCTGGGTCAGTTTAGGAAGAGCTCTGGGAGGCTGTTCTCAGCTGTCAATTTTTAACACAGTACTCTTTTCTGAAAAGCAGGCACCAGTGTGAATAAAACAGCTGGGGCATTTTATGACCTGCGTTATAACCAGACCAGACTGGTTTATTATATAAGATAGCTCTGTCCTCATAATTTCTGAACACATGAAACTTGACCAAAATTGGGGAGCTGAACAACAATACTCCTAAAAGCACATCACAAGAAAAATAAACCTTTGAGTTTATCTATACATATCAGCAAGGCAATATTCCAGTTTAAGAGTCTTTCTGGAGAACTGTTACTGGTGCTTCTAATTAATCATTTAATCAAATATTTAAACTGCTAACATCTGTAAATTTAAAATAATTTATACCATCCTGTAATATAAAAGACTGCTGGTAATCAGGGCAGTTGGATGTCATGATCAGTCATGCTTTGCAGGGATGTAGAATCCTCTCATTATGGATAACACTGATGGAAACAGGTGCATGGCAAATACCTTCTAAGTGCAAGTACTCATCTGTGACCCAAGCAAAGGGCTTTGCTGTTATCCTAACCTGGATTCATTGCTAAGCTAGCCAGAGTCAATTAAAACAATCATGCAACCAGGATCGGGCAAAGAAAAACAGACTTGATACCTGCAGGTTTTATTCCACACATCTTGATATATGCAGCTGTTAATACAAGCAATGGGGGGGAAGGGGGGAAATCAAATCAAAAAGTCTCAGCAGAAACAAACACTTCAGAAAAGCACACCTGCACTTTTAAGAAGTTAATCCATTGCCAAAATAAGAAATGCAGTGCTTGGAACTCTTAGCTATGGAACATTATCAACATTTGAATTTCTCAAATGCCAGGAGCTTGCATTTCTTGTTATTATGAACACTGAAGTAAGTGAAAAAACACTCAAAACATCAAAAGCCTGATGCTCTTGTTCCTGGCTACCATTGATTCCACATGATTCAAAGGAGCTGCTGAGCTAACCCCAGAACACGGCACACCCTATAGCTGGGTGTTCTCCCTGCCAGGTGACATACACTACAGCAAATAGCTCTAAATGAGTTCAAGTGAGAGGGTCTAAGAGATGACAGGGTCTAAAAGAAGAGAACACCCCATTTTGCTCTCCGGAATGTCACATTCTTCCAGGGCAGCTCAGAGGTAAAGCACAACCAGCACACTGCCAGTTGATGTAGAATCAGCTGGCTGCCTTGAACAATGACACACAGAGGCCATTTGTTGGGCAGTGCTCCCCACCACTGTACTGTGCACAATACTTCCCTCGTTGCACTTTGTTCTTCATGCATTGCTCCTGCAGCGCATGAGGTGAGTGCCTGATGGAGAGCTGAGTGCTTAGCACACAGACACACACACACACACAGGTACAGCAGTGTGGCACAGAGTGCAGGCAGAGGCACAAACCACTGTGCAGTGCCAGTGCTGCAGGGAAAATGCCTTGCTTGGTAGCATCCTGCTCCCTCGGATCTCCACTTGCTGTGTTTTGCCTCAGAAAAAGTCTGCTTGGACAAGCCCTGAGGTCTCCTGTTCAGCAGAAGTAACCTGGAAACCATTTCCTTTCTCCCTATCGAGAAGTGACCTTTTTTAACCCTTGTATGCTCCACTGCAAAATGGGAAAAGTTTCTGCTTGTTATGAACAAGAACAGATCATAACAGTCGAGGCTAAAAGAGACCTCTGTCATGACCAGCCAACACAACTGGCCTCAGCAAAGAGCTCTGGTGTCTCCACAAATGGGCAAATGTTTTGAGTCATTAATCATCAATAGTCCAGTCCCTCACAATCTCTGAAGATCTAGTCCAGCTTCCCCTGCTCAGAGCAGAGACAACTGAAGAAGGCGTCTCAGGGACAAATCCTATGTAGCCTTCAGTTTCTCCAGAGATGGAATCTCCTTCCTCTACAGGCAATGAGTTCAGTGTTTGAACACCTTCACAAAAAAGTTCATTCTCCTGTCACTGAATGCTACTGAAAAGAGTCTTCACTCCTTCTTTACATCCTATCAGATATTTCATAGAAACATAGATTTGGGCCCAGGAGCTCCATGTCAGCTCAGCCCAGGCTTCAGGTCCTGCTTGAGCTATGTGAGATGCAGTGAGTCTGAGTCTATCTTTAGCTCACCACAGTTGCTCCTGTCACCAGTCACGGGCTTTGGTGATACACCTGTGGATTGGTGCTCCAGCTGAACCTTAGACCTGATCATCACCTTGAACCCAACTGATAACCTGGACTGCATAATCTTTTGTTTTTAAGTGCACTTCGGGCAAACACAAGTGACATTATAAAGCACTTGCAACAAAACATTAAGTTGGGTTGATTTTTGGGGTGGTTGAGTGAGAGCAAGGGCAAGGAAGAAGATATGGGAAGATGGCTTTGAAGGACAAGGACCAAGCCCTATCAAAAGGCCAGAGTATCACACTACATCTTTTGTATCCTACTGTGTGCCATCAGGATACCAGTTAGCAAACAGTATCACCTCTCCTTCAGGAACTACATACAAATCACAGCAGCACATACAGAAGCTGTGCTTGCTTGACTTGGCTTTTCTGATTCTGGAAGTACTGGGTAATTTATGCCAGCCACCTAAATTCTCAGAACCGTCATTCTGAAAAAAGTAATGAGCAATTACTATTGAATAGTAAATTTAGAAACTCCTGTGATAGCTTTATTGTGTATATCTCTGCTCCATCATGTTCCATTTCAGGTCTTGCCAATTTGTTTCACCTGTTTTTACACTGGAAACAGCACTGAGGTTACTCCCTGAGTCTGTACTATGACATGACAAGGTTCCCCTTCCTTACAGTGACAGCTGAGCTCAGGAAAAATGCAGCACAGCACGTACCTCCTGGTGCTACTTCCTATTTATTCTCCCAAAGCTAGGACAAACTACCTACAGCTGGGTGGCTCTGCCAAACTCCTGTCAGGAACACAGGTACCTGAAGGATGCATTGGGAAATTCCATATGCAGAATAATTGAAAAATCTACCAGGCTACAGAGCTCTCTGCAGGTTTTTTAAACTGTAGATTTGCTAGAACATCCAGAGAATGTAAAGACAGAAAACTGTTTCATGTGGGGTTTCCAAAAAGCTTCATTTAATACTATGAGAAAGACAGCCCTAAAACCAGCAATGATCCTGTACACTGAACAATAACAGAGCAATGGTAATTTTTCTTTCAATCTAAAACCTGCCCATCTTTGACCTGTATCAGCACATTGCAAATACTCTGTTATTTCAGGTGTTTCTTTGAAGGAACAGGTGCATTTAAGCAGGACTAAATACAGTGGTATAAGGGACAGAAAGCATGCATAAATATTACTCATCAAAGCCTTGGTGGGACTTCCAGTAATATGATGACATTTGGTGTACATTGACTCCATACAAAAACATGTATCTAGACCTCTGGTTCAGCACTTAGAAAATGTCTCTGTTCTGCCTCTCTAAAGCCTTCCAAGTGATAGAAAGCAATTTTGCAAAGTCATATGGACTTCCTCTAAATCTAGAGAATCCTGGCCTACATCTATTTCCCATTTATGTTTTTGACCAGCAGAAAGATATTGAATTTGTCCTCTCTACCATTCAATCTCTTTCTTTAAGATCTAAAGAAGCCATGCATAGTGTGGCTTCTTTTTTTTTTTTTTTTTTCAAAAAAAAAAAAAAAAAATTTTCCAGATACTTGCCAAAAATTACAAAATGAGCAAAAAAAAAAAGTGAGGTGGAATTTGAAAAGCATAGTGTGTTGTTATTAAAAAAAAACCCAAGCCAACCAAAAAAAAAAAAAACTCAGTGAAAACAACAACAAAAGAACTAGAGTAGATTATGTACTGTCTACGAATACTGTGAAAAGTAACATAATAGAGCTATTTAAGAATCAACAAAACCAGGAAGCTCATTTGTACACTTTTAAGTGACCTTGCAACTTTTCCTTCAATTGAGCAGTCAAGACCCCTATGTCTAAATTACATATTTGGATACTTGAATGTCCACTTGAGTAAAGCAATACTGAAATTGGGAAGTACAAAAATTTAAAACTTTTTTTCTGTGACTGGGGACCATTAAAGAGCCCTCTAAAGCTGTATTTCCCAGACTTTCCTCCATTTGTTAATGTGCTACAATATTTTGGCAGCCTTAAGTGAAGCCAGAAGTGAGATTGCCTACTTCAGCAAAGAGATCTGAAGAGATCCTTTCTCCTTTATACCTCAAGGAAGTCATACCCTAAAGTCTGCAGCAAGAGAAATACATTTTTACAGCCTGCCCTATGGCGAATTCACGCACACAAACCACTTTCTCTGATAACCAGTTACCATCTACCACCTGATCCACAGCTCCCACCCTGCCCATTACCTCCACAGGCAACGGGGCACGCCAGCTGCATTGGCTTTGTCACTGCTGGTGATTGCCCCCTGCCAAGTAATTCCCAGCAGTAGGAAATCACATGGCAGCAACAGACTGGACTTGCTGTTCTGTATCTCGTTTGCCATCTCTTCTGGCTCCCTACCAAGTCAGAGAACCTTTGCCTAGTTTTTCCACCAGTAAATGAAATGGTCAGAGACTGTTCTCAGGACCTGATGCCAACTGGCACCTCACAATTCAGTCTCCTTTCAGCTATGATGACAATACAGCTAAACTTGCCTACAGCTTCCTTTCAAACAAGCAGGATCACATCCAAACTGCCAATCAGTAACAAGCTCTGACCCAGGCTAGACCCCAAATCATGCCCAAGCATTGAAGCAGTGGTAGCTGACCCAGGTCAAAACCATCTAAGGCACATGTTAGCAACTGCTTGTCAGTGTGTGGGCCCTTCCTTAGCCTGATTTACTTCACATATATCTTTTTTGACTGCTGGAAGTGATTCTGGAGCAAAAACCAACTTTGAAAAGAATGATCCAAGCAAAAAGATAAAAGAAGGGCTTCAGGTGCTCCTGAAGCAGAATGCTGGGACTCATGTCCTTTCCCTAAAACAGTTTCTATGTGTTTGGAAGCCCAGGTTTTATTCTATGCTTCTGTTCTAGTTAGGTTTTTCTTGAGATGATCATCTTTCTTAAGATGGTCGTTAATTTTTTTTTTCTTTAAAATACACCTTACTGCAAAGAGACTCTAGTTTTACCTGAAGACTGGACTGATTATCAATAACTCCTTGGACAAGAGAACTTTCAAATCTAAGGCTGCTGCTATCTATCACAGAGATGAAAAAAATAAGATTCTGACACAAGGAAGGAACTCCCATGTCCACATGAAATCAGAGTAGCAGCTTTATGATTACAGATTTGAAAGAATTGATGGAACCTTATTTTGTGATGGCGAAATTAATCTCTGTTTTAATCCTATTTCAGATACATTCTTTTTCACTACAGCTGCCACTCTTGCATTATTACTTTCCAATTAGCCATCAATCCTGCCACTCCTTTTACACAACTTTGGGAATTTTAAGACCATTCAATGGGAACTCACAAAGCAGCACACCAACTTCAATGACTGAAAAATATCCCTTCCAGGCATTTTTACTCACAAAATCTCTTCACAGTAAGATATTTACAGAGCTTTATTCTTTTTAAATCATTCCCTATTTTTTACATATGTTTTGGAATATATTATTATTATTGACCACCAGGCTGTTTATACTCAATTTTGAGTAACTCTCTTAAAGCAAATGGCTCATGTGAATTGTTGAGGGTGATACATAATTAAAATCTAATTTTACGAAGTTTAAGCTGCTTCTCAAATGCACTTCTCTTTCCCTGTTTATGGTGTGATATTTTCAGAGAATTACTACAACAGATTCTGCAAATGAGATTAATTTCTTTCTCCATTATGATTCTTTTCTCATATTCAAAGAATCATACCAAAGCAAACTGCTTATCCCTATGAAATCACAGTGTGCTCTGAGCAAGTATGTCAGAATCACACCCTCACAGGTTATGAATAGCATCCCTGCTGAGTACTGTTTTTAAAAGAACAAAATATTTGGGCAGGATACCAAGGGTAACAGAATACAACACAGGCAAGTCTGAATGGGGGTTATGCATCTGCTGGGATGTGATGCTTAGAAATCACTGAGCTGTGCTTGGAGATAGAGTACTTTTTTTTTCTTTTTCCTGTACAAACTCAGGCAGACACTTGTTCCTCATCTCTTTTTAAAAAGTCTTCTAATTATCTTGTTGCTCTCTTCGTCAGAGCAAATGGAATTTTTGTGAGGCAACAAAGTGAAATTCCAGATCACAGAAATCCTCTGCTTAAAGGGACTGTTGGTAAGAGTTGCTGATCGACTTAGTATTGGGTATTCCAAAAGACACAGGCAGGAACCGGTCTTGTAAGAACCCTATTAAATCCTCCCCTGCTGCCATCTGGTGCCAGGAGCAAGTAAATTACTGTAACTGTCCAAAGAGTCCCACTTGGTGCACTGAGCCTGTGAGGATGAGCAGCTACAGCAGCCTCTCATCTCGCTCTGCTCCCTCCATTACCAGCTGTTTGAAATGAGGCTCTAACTCTGAGGAAAAATGAAAATATGAGGTGCAATTATGGTGTGCCTGGGAGACAGTCTCATGGAGGAGACTTAAACTTCCCCTTTCAAACCAGAACAACCAGGTATCCATCTGCAGTGATTCATATGCATGGGCAACAAACAGAAGCTAGAAATCCATGAACATCTGCATAGTTACGACCTCACTGGAATCACAGAGACCTGTCAGGATAGCTCACATGCCCTTAGTGCAGCAATGGATTGATGAAAACTCTAAAGGTGAGGAAGAAGGATTGTGCTCCACCAAAAGAGCAGTTCAGTTGCGGTTGGTGGTGTCCTGTGACAGGTGGTGGGCCAGCTGTGAGCTATGGGCAAGAATCAGAACACAGCAGCATCCTCTGGAGTGTGCTCTACTGATCACCTCATGCACAAGGGGAAATAGATGAAGCATTTTTCAGACAACTAGCAGTAACATGATTTCTACAAATGATTGTAGACAATTTTTGCCACAGGTGATTACTAAGTCAGCTGTGGCAATTACTTTGATCAACCTCTTGCAAACAAGGAATCACTGCTCAGAGGTTGGATGGTAGCCCTGGCAGCACTGAGAGTGAGATGGTGAAGTTTAAGGTCCTGAGAGAAGGGACCAAGACAAGTACCAGGCAAGAAAGTTCCGATAGCAACCAAAAATGTAATGTTACTGTTGGATAGAGCTGCCTTGCCTGTTGGAAATGCTGCAAACCATCACTCTTTATGAGACTCATTTCCAGTTTCTTGCAACCTCATTACATTTTAAACATTGCAGATTTTCCACACCAAGCATCTCTCCTGGGGTAAGTTACCAACACTGTTGATATTTTATTAATATTTGGTAACATATTAACAGTGTAACATATTAATATGTTAATATGATAATATTGGGAAATTTCAGCAAATTATTTAGCTCTTTTTAAGATGACAATGTTCTTGTTTGCTCAGAGTAAGTTGTTCTAGCAACTGTTCTCTTGAGAAGTCCCATTATGTCTGTGTTCCGGAACATTTTTATGTTCGTATACAATGTATACCTCACACTTTTCTAAAACATCAAAACGATGACACAACATTTTAGAAATGTTCCATTCCTATACATTACCAGGTAATTATTTATTGGAGTTTACCAGTTTGAATTGCTGAATATTCAGTCTTTATAAATTACCTCAACCTCTCCACCACCAGCTATCAATCTGCACATTTTCTCCAGCTGACAGATTATGTTCCAACTGCAGGGCCCGGAGGCAAAGCCTAACTAGTCCGGCTACTGTTGTTCCATGAGGGTCTGGATAAAGCTGACACCAGGCATTAGAACCAGAAACTGTTCTTTCAGGTGCTCACAGTGATAGAGTTGCTGTTTTCTGGCACAGGGAGTGGTGCTCCACTGCTCTCAGTCCAGATGCAAAAATGAACAGCTAAGGCTTAGAAACAAGGAAAGGGACAAACCAAGGAAGCTGACAGATTTGCATGAGGGGGTGGAGGAACCAGGGGAAAAGTAAAAATTTCACTGCAGACAGGAGCTGTAGCTATGAAATGGGGCTAATATATTTGAAGCAGAATAAGAGCAAGATGAACTAGAAAATTCTTGGAATCCAGAAAGGAGATTGGACACTCATGAAGAGTTGGAAGGATGCAAGGAAGGAAGGAATGGTGGGAGAGAAGGACAAGATTGGGACTTAAAAGCTAGAAGACAGCAAAACAATCACTACTATCAGACACAAAGAAAAAAAAAGAAAAAGAAAAAGAAAAAGAAAAAGAAAAAGAAAAAGGAGAGGAAAAAGGAGAGGGAAAGGGAGAGGGAAAGGGAGAAGGAGAGGGAAAGGAAAAGGGAAAAACCAGATACAGGATCAAGAGTCTGGAGAACCTGAGACTTTGTGAGATATAGAAGAAAGACTTGAAATAAATGGTTGTGGTTAAATTGCAGGAGAAGGGGCTTAAAGAGAGAAAGGGTTATAAGAAAGAAGAGATACTGGATTTTTATCCAAGAAAAGCTGGACAAGCTGGTATTGGTGATCAAGGGGATTGGGGCAGGATCTTACCACATTGTTTTGCAGTGTGAGTTTATTGGTTCAAGGTGGTTTTGTTTTTTTTTTTTTTTCTGATTTTTTTTTTGTAGGGGGGTGGAAATTCTGAGTTGTTTAGGGTTTTTTTACAGCAGCTTTTGTGGTCAAGTTTCCAGCTATGCTTCTGATGTCTGTGCAGCCTGAACACTCAGAGATGTACAGAGAGCTAATCTGAGAGCTTAAACAGGGCAGGTAAAGGTTGCAAGAGTAAGCAGAAAAGTGTAATTACTTTCCTGTGGCCCCACAGCAGGTTAATGTCAAAATAAGGAATAGAATTCAGATACTTCCTCCCAGCTCCAGTGTCCAGTTCCCCAGGTCCTGTTGCCTTCTTCCATTTCCAAGCGGTGTACAGACCAGACTGACAAGACAGGCACCACTACAGCAAAACATAGATCCACACAGGGAGGCATGGACTCCTCTGCCTGCAGTCTGACCCAAAGGGACAGAAGACATCTCTGGTTCATCTGCCAGGGTTATCAAGTTCTGGATCTGAACTAAAACTCTATGTTTAGAAGAAGAAAATAGTGGCTTGACAACATCACCCTAAAGTGGCTGTAAGAGCCAAGCTGCCTTGCATCTGCGCAGCTTGGAGCACTAGCAGAGCAATCTATATCCATCCAGAAAGACACAGGCCCCCAAAAAACACTGTGCTTCTTGCAACAAGGATTTTTAAAGCCCAGTACATCTGTCATATTTTCCCCGTACTTCATTTGTCTCACAACAAACCACTAAAGCACAGCTAACTCAGTATTTGCTACATAGATACAGCCAACAAATGAATTTTTAGTTAATGATAACAAAAAGGTCTACAACTGTTAACTAGGCTTTACCAGTTAACAACAAATTAGTGAAAGTTAATTACTTAGTTAACAACATGTTCATTATTATAAACATGTTAATTTTCATAATATCTAAAAAACTACATCTAGCTACTGCTAGGAAACAGCTCCTCTACTTTGTTTTCAGCTTCCCAAGAAGCACTACAATTGATAGCAACCAATATTAAAGAAGAAATCAGCAGCAGTTGCTACAAATAAAACCAACACAGATTAAAAATCATGTGTGTCCATGTGGACATATGCAGGAATAATATTAAATCAAATAGCTGCAGTTTGGGGGACTGAAAGTAAAAGCAACTGATAGAAACTATATGCATTGATGGAACACCTTCCAAATCCCAGATGCTTGCAAGCTTCTGCTGCCATCAACAACAATTTCTAACTTGTGGAATTTATCATAATTATTTTTTTTCTAAAAGCTCCAAATCAAGAAGACAAACAGCAATTACCTCTTTATATTAATGGCAAATACATTCACTGGAGAACTCCAGATTTGACTCTAAACCTGCTAGCATTTGCTCTCATCTGCTAGCATTTATCTTTTTTACATGTTTTCAGACAAGTCTCCACTCTTTTTGAAACAACAAAAAGCAAAGATCACAATCCAGACAAAATGTCTTCCCTGTATTTCAATTTAAGCTGAGTAAAACTCCCTTAAGCAGGAGGTTCCATGTGTTATAATGGCTGTCTTGAGATGGATGACAAAGGGTTGTAAATATATGAAATTAGAGGAAATAATTCACAAGCAAACAGAAAATTAACATTATGACTATCTGACAATGACATTTAAAATGCATGAAACCTTCAATTGCCAGAGAAGAAGAAAATTTATTTGTCATGGAAAAATTCTAATGCAGACTGCTTTGGGTTGTTTTCATGGTTTTTTCATATTAACATTTTCATAGTTTCTTCATAGATTCTAAATTTCAATTCTGTAAGATTTAGTATTCTTCACCAGCATGTTTCCATGGATCCCCCAAGTCATGGCATATTTGCAAAGTGCATAACAATTTGGCTTTGCTCCAAACCTGCTTTTCTCTGACTTGCACCTCCTCAGCTACTCTCCAACTTCCCCCATGCTGTGCTGAAAGCCCTAGTCTAAAAAGCAGCATTCACCTGCTGAAAGGGACTCAGCAGCCTATTTGAAATACGTAAGTCCTGCCTAATTGTGATAACACATATAAAGACTGTGCATGGCAGTTCTCCCTAGCTCAGTATAAGGATGTATTTCTGTCTCTTTGTCCACTCCACCCCCACTATGGTGTCAAGTCTTACTTCATGTTTTCATTCTGGCTCGGTGCCCCCATTCTGTGCCACTGGGAATCATCCATCTGCTTCAGCTTCATGAAAACCATTATTGTGTGACAGAGACCTTAAACATGACACCATCTCTTCTGGAGTCCCCAGTACCCTTTCATTGACACCAACAGCAAAAACAGAAAGGGATGAACACTTAAACCAAAGAAAGAAGGGGAGAGCAGGGTGGGAGCAACAGAACCATAATTCCTCATATTGGGCCAGAGGGAAGAACCACGACAAGGAGAAAGTGACCAGTGATGACAGCGATGGAGAAACCCATTTACTGGCTTAATATCAAAGAACATAAACTATTAAATTGCCACTAAATATCACTGTAATCTGAAGGTGCTTCAGAAAAAACAAGGCAGTATAACCTATTAGAGAGAAGGAGGAACCAGAGAGGAGAACCTAAAAGAAAATAGCATCTGAATGGACAAGAATAACAAAAAAATTGGAGTAAAGCCAATCTTAAACACAAGTTATAAGGATAATTACAGAAAGATCATGCTCTCATCAAGAGTCTAGTCCAGGAAACCAAGCTGTATTTAGTGGCAGTAACCAGAGAGAAATCAAAAGACAAAAATCTCAGGGAGATGAGGGGAAAGCTGAATAAGGCTCAGAATTTTTTTCATGCCCTTTTGAAATCTGCAGTTATCTGGGAAAGCAGCAGAAGGTGGAACAAACCACCTGTTTAACCTCTACTAACATGCTTGAAATTCAGTTCCTCTAAAGAAAACATTTGAATATTTTTAATACTACATCACTTAAAGGACTCATTTGCAGTTCCTAAAAATGCCCTAACATCATACAACTGAAAATTTCCTGCCTTTCTTGACAACTGAAATACTCTTCTCTTCATGCAAGACCAAAGAAGACACAGGCATTCCTACTAGGGTAATAGGGGGCATTCATTGAATTTTAAACATTGAACAGGAGAGCTGTTTCTAAAATATCTTCTGAGAAGTCATTCTTTGTCAACAGTTTCTCCTTTTACTGCCTGCTTTGTTATCTCTGTCAGCCTGGCTATTACTGCTGTAATGCAATTTTCTGCGTACTTAATGGCACAGTATCTTGCGTCTGTATAACGACAGAAGGAGTAGTTTTGAAGATTAATTAGATACAATATGAAATTATGCTTAGATTGAAAGGCCAGGTAGAGTCTCTCACTTCCCAGTGACTCCAAAGAGCATGACTGAACAAGATGGGGAGGTGGCTAGATCCCCAGTCTCAGTGTGCCTGCTGGTCCCTAGTAGAAGTTAGCAAGGGAAAAACTACAGGTCTTTGTAAAAACATGTGGGAAATATATTCTGTAAAGTTAGACACCTCTGACACATTTCAGCACACTTCCTGCATGAATATTTATGTAGATACAATGTATCAAAGCCTCTGAACACTTGTTACCATTAGTTTCACATTTCCCTTCTAGTAGAGAAAAAAAAAGGGAAAAAAAGACACAATTTGGTTCCTGTTTTGCCTTGAAAACCCCAAATATTTTAGTTTCTCCTCAGCTTTGCAATCATCAAGTTGTACTTCAGCACTCCTTGCAACTTTCAACTTTTGGCTACTGTAAAGCATGCCTCCAAAACAAGTTATAGAAGAAGAACAGTTCAGCAGTAAGAATTTGAGATCTTAAAATAATTGGTGTAGAAGTAAATAGCAACACTAACCTCTTTCATTTTTTCCAGTTCATTCTGTAGTGCTTGTTTGGCAATTTCAACTTCTATAAGCTGCTGTCTTAATTTTTCATTTTCATCTTCTGTTATAGTACGTTTTTCTTCCACATTTTCTAACTCGTGATGAAGTCTCACCGACACATCTTTTGCAACCTAAATGAAATGGTATATCAAAAGTAAGGTTAAAAAAAAAATTACTGCTGCAGTGCTTAGTGCCTAAGCAACCATTTAGAAGTTAATTCTGGATGTTCTGATGGAAGAGGTATGTAAGGAAACAGGTAGACAAGGATATCCACAGACAGAATGATAAATTATTCCAAATTCAAGCAAATTCCTTCCAAAAAATGGTACATTATTCCTATGGACTTCACTGGAAACCACACTAGACATTGAACCCCAACTCCTTCTTAGGTTCTGTCACATCAACAGTTAAACAGGACCTTCACTACTCCTGGAGACAGTGCATCATCTATCTTCTCCCAGCCACAGCTAGCCTGTGCTTTTCAATGCACTAAAGCACATTCCCTTCAAATATTTGACATGTAACAGCATCTAAAAGCAGGGTCCATCTTCTCCAGGCCTCCCCCACCTGTGTCTACCTGTGACAACAAATGGACACGTTTATTTTGACTCTGCTAGTTTCTCTCTCCTTGGTGGACAATTAATGAAAATATTTACTACTATTGGCTCATTTAAAGATTAAAATACAAATAAAAAAAATTTTTACTGACGTTGTGTTCACCCAACTTCACTTTCAATGAAAGTGAACACTAAGGGTTTTGGTTGTTTGAGGTTTTTTTAACGCATTTTCACAAGAATAGAGTTAAAAGTCAGATGACAAGATCTAATTCCTCCTCCTCAGGAAAAGAAATGAGAATCTTGCCCTGCAAGCCACTTGCACTATATTTTGTGAAACCACCAGAAACTATAATCACACACTAAAAATATTTAAATATACACTAATCACTGTGTTGATAGTGATTTAGACACATAGACACTTAGTTTGAAAAGCCTCATTTCCTGCTTTTTTTAGAACTTTGAAAGCATAATTAATCCTATTTAGCATTAGCTAGGGGAGTTCAGTGAGCTGTCCTTCATGGCTTTCACTTGAACCATCTTTATGCTAGTATGTCAGAGAGTTCTTTGACATACTATAACACTAGAGAAAAAATAATAACCGTAAGCAGGCGTCTAGAAAGATCCAATCTATCAGAAATCAGCAGCAGCTAGTGACTCAGCCTCTCCTGACAAGAAACCCAGTGTGTGTGAATTACAGATACAACACTGCAGTGTAGCACAAGATCATTCAATAACCTCCCCCACTGCACATGCACTCAAGGCACATAATGCCCAACAGAAAGAGCGAGTGGAGGGGAATTTCAATTATAACCATACTCCAAACAGACTACAGAATGAGCTGAGAAACACAGCACAGGGCCTCAGCCTGATGTCTTTTCCTACACTTAATAATAAACTGCTCATCTGGTTGTCCAACCAAAGTAAATGGAAAATCATGGGGGATATATAAAACAGCACCCTAACAGAACCTGTCTTCAGTCTACAGATACAGTCTGGATCAGTACATATAACCAAATTACAGGTAGCTAATTTTTTTGACACAAGATACGGTGGAATCGCTACTAATGCAGGAAAAAGTACAGAGCATTCTAGACCACATAGGAAATGGGACTCCCTTATGCAATATACATTTTAATACAGCTATCTGCAAGACTGTATCTCTGAAGGACCAAGTTCCCTAATACACTGCAAAATGAACAATGCAAAACGAACAGTGTCAGTTTGGATAGTCATTCTTCAGAAGAGGACATGGAAACACCACAGAAAACCACACATGAGTTATAATTATGGTTAGCCAGCACCCAGAATTCTATTAGGCAGAAATTTGGCATTAGGCATTCATCCCTACTCCAAAGCAGAACATATTCATGAGCAGTGAGAACACTCTGCAAGAACACTGCTCCTTTCCAAAGAGTCAGTCATATTGGGAAACACATGGGAGAAATGCTAATTAAAGTGAGCTCTTTGTCCAGCTCAATCCAAGGCCTTAGCTTCTATCTCCTATATTGGTAGACAAACACCTCAGCAGAGGTGCCCTCAACAGCTCCTTCCCCAGCCCCAATATACATGACTTGCTAGTGAAAGTAACATCGAGCCAACAAAACTCTACAAATTGGAATCACAATATTCACTTGGGACAGGAAGGCCCAAGGTTCAAACTCTGCCTGCAAATGTGTGCATCTCAACTGAACACCTAAGTAGCATTCTAAGTGTGCAAAATAGAAACCCCCATGAAAAGGGGGTGATTTTGCTTCTGACCAGGAAGACTGTATTTTGCCACGAGCCACATGGGCAGATGTATTTATAGAACTGTCACAGCCACAACAGAAAACGTGGGGTTTGAATATGCACAGAAAAGGATTATCAAATATAAATTTTAATAATAATGATGACAAGCTGGAAAACTTTCAGAAAAATCTATCCAAACCCGGCCTGGGAATAACATACTCTCAATCCATCATACTTATCAGAAAGAAGTTGAAAAATTACCTTGTTCGTAATCACGTATTAAATTCACAACTTAAACTGGAACCCACAGAGTCTGTGTGCCATGGGTAACTAGAGCCCTAGGCAGAAGTGTGGCCAATAAACTCACATTTGCTATACAGAGGTCTGCACTTCCATGAGAAAAGGTCAGTTGACTAGGAGAGCAGTCAACTAAACAATGTTCAGGTGTCCTTGTTCAGCAGGAGTCTTTCAATGTCCAGCAAATGGAAGCAGAAATTAAACTTCCAGCTATGTCAAGAAAGGTGTTTTTTCTCTGTAATTGGACCAATGTAGAATGGAGATGATGGGTATTTCACCAATGACAATCTTTAAACAAGGAGTGAAACTTTTCCTCAGCAATGGGCTAGGTCTCATTCAGATCCTATGGATAAAATGAGGTTGATGACACACTGAAATTTGATGGGTTTTGTCTAAGGTTTCAGGTGGATGTAAAAAACCCTGAACACTGAACATAACAGCAGGTTTTTTACTGACAGCAACAGACTAAGGATTTAGAGTTGTGACTGCAAATATTCAATCTGCTTGCTCACTAAAATCTTTCACTAAAGAGTGACATAATCCCCTCGAAGTCAGTGGGGCTGTTTAGTGAGTTTGGTTTAATTTTGCAGTGGGAAGGGTATGTTTTGCGTTCATCATAAAGGGTCCAAAACCTTTAGCTCTTAATTTGCGTTTGAGTGACTCCTTGCACATTACCTTTAAGAAAATTGATAGGACTGAAGCTGAAAATAGCCTATCTACATACAAGAAGTGCTCCTATTACCAAGAATGGCTTGGCCATTGCTATTTTATGAGCTGCACTAGGTGCACAGTGGAATGGATGGAAACACCTGAGTCATGAGGACTGAGAGCACGGTTGTGTCTCCATGTGAGGGGCTCCCTTCCCCTTGACACCTGCTCACGTCTGTACCTTGAGGTCCTGCTCCATGCTGCGTATGAGCTCGTTGTCAATCTCGCCAGTCTGGGCGTAGCGGAGCCTCTTGCGCTCAGCCTTGCGCAGCCGGTACTGAAGGATCCGGCAGTTCTTGTTGGCTCGCTCCAGCTCATGGCGCATTTCTTGAAGCTGACAAGCATCCTCCTCAAAGAAGCTGTCCCTCATCTCGTCCATCTCTGTCCTCAGCTCATCTATCTCATTCTGGCACGGGGGAGAGAAGGGGACAGGGATGCAACAGGTGGGTCAAAAGCACAAATGTCAGCACATATAGGGGAAGGCAGCCAAAATGGAGCTCCGCCCCACAGGGACGGCAGGTAAATACAACCCAGCTCATTCTAAGCACCGCAACGAAGCAGGGAAGCGGCAATGCCCCCAAGCCTCACGACAGAGCCATCTTAACGCTGCCTCCAGAGCTCCTGCCGCGAGAGAGGGAGGCTGGGAAGATCCCTCCCGGCGCGGGCGTGGGAAGGCAGCCCGCCCCTGCCCGGCCCCGGTTCTCCCCCATACCCGCCACCGCCCCGGCCCCTCACCTTGAGGCTCTCGTTCTCCTCCCGCAGCTTCTCCATCTCTTCCTGCATCTCCTCCTGCAGGTGCGGGCTCAGGGAGCCTTCGGGGCCGCAGCTCCTGCCGTCGCCTCCCGCCTCGCCCTGCCGCAGCCCCT
>VXAC01008060.1:1982088-2024318 GCA_013399225.1 Rhipidura dahli
GCCTCCTCCTCCGCCGCCGCCCCGAGAGCTGGGGGAGGAGAACCGGAGAAGGGGTCGGGGTGGGGACAGGGAGGACAGGGAGACGAGCTTTCCGGCCACGGCGGCGGCCAGCCTGCCCGCTCCCCGCGGCCGCGGCGCCCCGCCGGCCCCCAGCCCTGACCCGCGCCCACCTGCGGGCGGAGCGGTCCCCCGGAGCGGCCGGGGAGAATCCGGCTAAGGCTACACCCCCAGACCCAACCGGAGCGGCTCTTGGAAGGGCCGAAGGGCTGGACTGAGGCTGAGACCTGTACCCACTCCGCCTGCACCTAGAGGCGTTTCCCCAGTCCTGATGCCGAACCTTCCCCCGCCGGGCCGCCACACCAGGAGCGAATTTCCTTCCTCACACAAACTTCCCTCTCCCTTGTGCTGACCACCAAGCCTGGGTTGCTAATGTCCGCCCACTAAAAGGCCTCTTCCCAGTGTCTGTCACAGCCGAGTGGGAGAAAGCTGCTGTACAAAGGGCTGCACACGTGGAAACAACTACAGATTTCCCTTCAGCTTTGACAGCCACTCTTCCGGGGCAAGGTGACTTGGGAATTGAGGGTCATAAAGGAAGGGGGTTCTGCAATCAGCTTCTAAATATACATTTATCCTAGTTCGTTATCCGGAGGTGCTGTCAGGATTTAAGACCGATTCATGTTTGTTACCGGTTATGCAGATCAATTGGTTGTGTAGGACAGACATAATCACTCCAGCGGATTTTCAAAACAGAGGAAGCAAGGAATACACCCTCACCAAGAACAAAATGTTATGTGGCATTCTCTGAAGGATGCTCACTTGGCAATTTGCCCCTATAATGACACAATCAGAGTTTTCATGACCACAACAGATTATGAAAAGGGGCTGTTAAAAGCCATATCATGCTGCTAATGTCTCTCAAAATAATGGGTATGGTCCACAAAATTGTTTTCACACTGCCTTTATTCAACTCTCCTTAGAGGGAAAACATGGGCAACGACAGAAATGACAGCATTCCTAACACGGCCTGCCCATTCCCTCCTATAATGTGGCTTAACCGTTCCCTGCTAGAACGGAGAATAAAGAAAGAAGCACAATAAAGAAAGAAGTACGACTGGGCAAAGTCAATGCAGAGACTATACCGTGCCCTGACAATTGGTTTACTCCCTGGAACATACTAGACAATGAGGCTGTGTTTGCTCTGCTCTCGCTGGCAGGAGCACATAATTTCCTCTCAAATGCACTGTCATTAATAACCTGATTTAAACCAATATTCTGGAAATTAATGCTCAAAATGACACAATTTGGCAGGCACTTCCCAAGCATTAATTAGTAAAAAGAAAGCATGGGACTATAGAGCTATAAAACTTGTATTACAACACTTTATAAAAGATTCACTTTTCATTTCTATTAGCCACCACAAACAGAATTCCCACCCTACCGTTGTTTGGAGCTATATAGGTATGAAATATAAGAAATGTAATTCAAATTATTCATCTGGAACCCTATGCTGTACCTGAATCTTTTCGGGAACTTTCACTGCAAGTAAGTCACCAGACTCAACCGCGATCTGCCAGAACACAATCCGTACCCTGCATGCCCCAAAATCCAGGATCAGCTACCGCCTACAGTTAATTGGCTGATTTAGGTACATATATATATATATATATATTATACACATGTATTTATATACATTTTTAACTGGCAAAACGAAAACCCCGTTTGAGACCAAGTCCGAAATCTCTGTCCTCACAAAACTCCGCGGCTCGACCTTCTCCCCAGAGGCAAACCCACGTGGCGCCGGGACGCGGCGTCTCCGCAGGTTTTCCTGTCGGGAACAGCTGTCCAGGCGGAAAAAAGGGTAAATCAATGGAAGTAACAAAAGGGATCAGTACGGTGGCTCCACGCGCCGGCGCGGGGCTCTCCCGTGCCCGGGACTTCGGGCAGGGCAACCCCCCGGCCCTGGCTCTTTCTCCCCACCGGGCGCCCGCCTCTGCCCCTCCGAGAATTCGCAAACGCGGCTTAAGCTTTGGGACAGCTTCTGCCTTTTGTCCTGGTTTAAAGGAGAGGAGGGGATTTTCGAAGGTCCCCCCTCATACCTGGCGGGTCTGCTGCATCTGGATCCGGAGTAACATTTCCTTGTGGGAGGGAGGGAAGAAAGAAAGCAAAGAAGAAGAAGAAGAAGAAGAAAAGCTTGGATCTAAAGCATCGGCATTACTCACCACCACTTTGTCCGCAGCCCGGCTGGCGAAATGCATGCACGGAGAGCCGGGCACCGCACACGAGGTACCCGCCGCTGCCAGACCCTCTCAGGAAAATGAAGCAATATTCATGAGCTGACCTCACTGGGCCTGGGAGACGGAAAGAGGGGGAGGGAAGAAAGCAGCGAAGAGAAGAGAAAGGAAAAGATTAAACGCGAGAACCCCGCCCAGGCCTGAAAGCTGAATTACGTCCCTTCATCTATCTGCACATGATGGAATAGGATTACAGCGCAAATGAGGGAAGGAGCAGACTGCAAGCAAGGGGTGCGCCCACTTTCCCTTCCCAATGCATCCAGGCAATCGATTCTGATCAATTATTTAGCGTCCCCTTCAGGGGAGCCTGCTCGGGCCGGGCAGGGGTGCCGGGCACCTTCTGTACGGGCAGGGCTGCGGTGGCAGAGCTTTCTTTCCTTTGTTCGCCGCCCTCGCCAGCGCCCCTTCGGCAATAGTCCGCTGCCGCCGGGAGAGGTAGAGACAAAAGCAGCCCCGTCTCTGGGCTGGTGGAGATCATTCCCTAGGGTTGTTTACCCGCCTCAGCACTGGGACTAACGAGACACTGACCCTTTCTTTACTCGCGGGGCGGGCAAATCTGTTTTACCTGCCTGTTCAATAGTAGGTGAATTTACCTTTGCTCTGAAGCACCTCTCTTAAGACTTTGCTCTTGAAGTCTTTCCCAATTACAAACAAAGGAAAACGGGAGAAAGGCTGCCTTTTTTCCCCTCCCCTCCCTTCCCTCCGAGGAGGGAGCCTTGCCATGTGATGGCTGTGTGTGGGAGTGTCTCGGACCCACCTGTGTCTGTGTGAACACCCAGCAGGAATAGTCTCGGGGGAGCAGTGCTCCATTTGGGGTCTCTCTCCCTCCTCCTGCAGCAGCTGACGGGCCCAGTGGAGCCCCTGGGCTCTGCCTGAGCCCCGGCAGCGCCTTTCGCGGCGGGAGGGGCGGGGGGCACTTCTCTCCAGCCGTGGGGAGACTGGGTTTCCGGGCTGGAAACCCCTCCCGAAGGATAATTAAGCGATGATTTTGCCCATAGGTACACCAGCATATACACACGTGCATCATCTATGTACAAACCGTATGTACACATATGCACTATGCATGCATCCATACACAGGTGCGAGCACGCCTATAAAACACGCATACGTATGCATGGGTTTGTACATTGTATGTACATATATACTTATCTCTGACGTTCTTGTGCAGTCCTTGGGGAAGGGCAAGCCCAGCTGCCGCCTTTCCAGCTACCCCTCCCCTCACGGTCCTCTCCACCTCTCCCGATATGCCGAGAAGGACTCAACACGTTAACCAGCGTGTCCTGGCATGCAGAAAGGTAATCCCCCCATGCAGGTGCGTGTCCTCCAGACTCGAGCCCAAGGACTGCATGAACGGGATATATATAGACGTGGTGAGTTGAGGACAATCAGAAAATAGGAAATGGAACATTAATGCTGAATAAGAAAATCACTGGGACGATGAAAAGCTACTTTTAAAATTATCAATATTTAATGATTTTGTTTTAGGCCTTTGAAACTCAAAAAAACTGTAATCATATCAAATAAACAGAATAATTGGTTGAAAACATGAGGAATGAAAATATAAAATATTTCTGGAGTTGGAATTGAGAAAATTCCCTATGAAAGCACTAGATAGATTCTGCTAGAACATCTAGGTCCTGATCTCAGTGAACATACAGAATAGAAGTATTAAGGTCATCACAACAACATAACATTTTGCTTACACAATATAATTCAGAAAGACAAGCACAACAGTCCTACTTTTAAGCACTGGACATTATTCACCATCCTTTCTTCTCCCTTGGTGGGTGAGTTGCCTGGATGATCTTTCCACAGAAAACAATTATGGGATGTAATGGCATCTTATACCACCTACAACAAGTTTCATCATGCTTTTGGAAAGATACAGATTCTTATTTTCTACTAGTAGTGTCCAAATGAAAACCAGGTGGTCAGATTTTCACCTACATTGTCAGGCTATATGTCTGATAGTAAAGATCAGTTTTATGGCAGTAAAAATTGCCAATCTCTCAGTGTGGTTGGGGGTGGTTGACTTTGTTCTCTAAATTTCCATTCTGGCTAAACTTAAGTGCTGACAGAGTTATAAAAATTGATATGGGCACAAAAATATTCTACTCACATTATTTACTTTTCTGTGGTAATGGGTATAATCTACACAAGTTAAAGAACCCTTTTTTAATATAAGCTATATTTCCATTAGGAAATTTTCTGCCACATCTCTGTGGGCATTTTCTATTACTAACACATCATGATATAAAATACACAATAATTATAATAGTAATAATCTACCCTTGAAGAACTGCAGCATGAAAAGATCCGTATATACAAGTTAATACAGTAAAAATTCCATTTATGAGCAGGTTTTGCTGTAGAGTCTCTAAAACCTGTGGATTGAAATAATACACAGAAAGAAATGTCTTAACTTCGCACAGAAAATAAGGGGCTTTCAGCTGACTACTGCCATTCAGAAATGAAACACTGACATGCAGAACAGTTGTATAAGTACACTGGCTCAAATGTCAGGGATAACAATGGAAATAAAATACTTGAAATTACTTAGTGAGAAGTAGAGAAAAAAACAGAAAGTATAATTACTGGTCCTGTATAATTTCATGGTGCAGAGAGATTTTGATTACCGAGAGCAGTTCTGGTTCCCCATCTCAAACCAGGCATAGTGGGAAGGGGTGAGGTTCAGAGAAGGGTGGCCAGGGCCTGAAGTGTCTCTGCTTAAGGAATGATGAGGTATGATAGGAGTCTTCAGATGGGAAACAGGGAAACCGAGGAGAATGTCATGCAAGTCATGCAAGGAAGGTAAACAAGTGTAAAGGGTTTGCTGTTACTCACAGTCTCTTCCCACACAAATAGTGCAGAGATGCAAACATGAAGGAAAGAAACAAGCAGGTGATGGATTCCAAAAATCTAGAAATCAGTCCTTGTGGTTAAGCTATTCAACTCCCTGACACAGAGTGTTGTAAATATAAGGGTCTATGTGAGTTTACAAAGTGATTGAAAAAAGTAATGGAAAAAAAATTAATTGGATGCAATAAAAGCGCAAACATTCTCAAAACCCACCTCTCCTCTGACTATTCTTTTTATCTGGGAGATAAAATACCTCTGGGAGAGGTATTAGTATGGGTTTTTGCATTCTCTTCCATCATCTACTATTGACCACAGTCAGACACCTATCAGTAAGCTAAAAAATCTTTGATCTGGCTCTATGTGAAACTTCTTGTCCTGTCTGTACCACTCTTTAGTTTTGTCTCTCTCTCTTTTCCGTTGTATTTTGTTTTCTTCATTTCTATTTCATTCTTCTGCCTTAGATTAATTTTCATGCAGAGCATTGGCAACCTGCTGCACCCTGGTAGAGCATACCTATGACTTTTTCATGACTTTTTTGCCTTCAATAGCTAGAAGTGTTTTGACTCAAATTAGAGCTGTGAATACCTTGTTTTCTAGTCCCCATTATTGTTTGCTTGTGTGGAAACACATTTTCGTGTTCAGCCTACAACTGCATTAAGTTGTATGCAGTTAGGCAAGAGATGAAAGTAGACGAAGAGAAAGTAGAGGAAGAATTTCTCCTCCAAGCAGTGTTTCAGTGTAAGGCAAATAAGTTTATTTTCCTAAGTTAAGAAGAGAATCCCTTTACATAACACTCTAAAAGTGTGACCGAAACATGACCTCCTAGCTTTCAGTAGAGAATACTTTAACAACAAATTTCAGAAGCGGCTTGGAGAGGATGCTTTTCCAGGAGAATGCCTGGGTGGCTCGCAATTGCTGTTCTTTCACCACTTGCTTACTCACCTCCTCTGCCCTCTTGGGAATATGCTGGGTTATGCTGGTGCAGAAAGAGAAGCTTCTGGAGCATGCTGTGCTAATTCATGGTGCTGGCACTGCCCCAGCTGGCAGAGGCTGCAGTTTATCTCCCCGCCCAGGAGGATGTGCCGGACACAACTAATTATACCCCAGTCCAGGGCCTGTTTTCTCTGTTCATAAAAAAAAAAAAAGGTAAGTTTGAGACTTTAATTTACCAATATCTAATATGTTGACTAAGCACCCCATGAGGTAATTTGAGAACAAACAATGAATGCGTTACAGCAGCTCTCTTTCCTTATTTACTTGGAAATGGAAAAGCTTTCCAGATGTACTGCATAGCAGAACTGTACAGTTCCAAATCATCATATTTCAAAAAGAAGAAACCTTGATGTTAGGTAGTAATAATACTTGGCTGAAAGAACAAAGCTAAATTCCAAATATTTTAAGTTCATACAAGTCAATTAAACAGAAATAACCGCACCAAATAATTTGTTAAAAGCGGCATAGTTTGGCATACATGTTTAGCCAGATCATTATATAAAATCATGGTGGTCTGATTGCCATTTTTTACCTCCTCTTTCCTCCTCCTTAACAGCTGCTTCTCAGCCAGAGACAGCTATAGCATGGCACATTGTGGCTGCACCTTCTGTTCATCAACAGACCCTAACTACCAAGGGGACAGGATGCCCCACCAAAGGTGCAGCAATGCCATCTGCACCCTCCCTGGCAATTTATCCCATTGGGAGAAGTAGGTCATGTTGCCTTTTGCTGCTATGTAAAGGAAGCAGTTTCAGCTTTCACATCTAAGGGATGGCCTATATCCCAATTCAGGAAGTCTGGATCTCATGCAGTGTGTGTCATACCTCTCTTGGTTTAACCCTTGACTTCAAACACCTCACTGGATTCTCAGACTCACAGGACTGTAAGAAGGCACAAAAATTGAATTTATGATGAAAATCAGAGGGATCTTTGGCTCTGCCAATGGAGAATAAAACTAGATGAAATTAGGTCTGATACTTTTAATAACTAAATTCTTTTAAAATAAAGGCTTAGTTCTAATTTTGCTGTCACAAATTTCATTCAGCCTTTACAAAGGCTTCAGGAAGTTTTGTAATCCTGGTTTTTATTCCTGTAGCAATCAATTGTACTTATTGTTCAGAGATAAAGACAGAACTGAACATGCCTTGAAACAGGCCCATGCCACTCAACCATTTCTAATGACAAAAATTTTTCTACCAGTCTCTATCTGTCTCTCCTGGAAATGCTATACCTTATGTTACTAGAATGATTTTTTAAAAAAATAATTTTGAACTTAAGACACTGAAAAAAATCTCTGTATTGCCATGTTTTTTGCCACTCTCTCATACTCTCTTCAGAGGGTAAGATTACACCAAACTTGCATAAATCCTATCATTCATGCATATATCTGCATGGTCTGTATATTGCATTAGTATCTAAACCTCATTGGTTACTTAATGAGGCTAATAGTTGAGGAACAATAGAGAAAATTTTATTGTTAAAACTGTGGGAATGAAAGCCAAAATATGGAATTCCTCTAGATTAATCAGTTTTGCACCCTGTCTCTTTGCAGTTTATGTAGCATGTTCACCGGCTGCTGAAGGTAAACAATATTCCTTTGGACACTAATACAGTACCAGTACATTCAAACAGCTTTTTCCAGGAAGAGATTTCAAATATAAAATATTTTTATTGCAGGTGATCTCAGAGTTAAAATGGATGGTCTTAAAAGAAGTAAATAATGAACAGTCTGTACTCCAGGGTCTGCCTGCTTCCTCCTGACAGGGAGGCACTGCCACAACCTGTACATCACACCAAGAGGTAGCCCACAACCAAGATGAAGGTCTTATTGTCTATCTTAATCTTCAAAGTCCTCATTGTGACTTTCTTGAGCAGACTGCAGAGCTTCTTACCCCGTGGTGCTCCATGACAGCTTAAAGCAAGTGAAAACAGTGTTTCTAGCCTCCTAGGGGGTTTACAGACACCTTCCTCTGTGCCTAAAGAGTGTCTGGGAGAAGAAGGGTCATCCCAGTCTCATACATCTGGTGACTAACAAAACGTAGTATTTTTCAGGGGTCTCCCCAGTAGGTGATTTTTCTTCATTTATCTGTGGCACTAGAATGCCCAATTCCCTTTGAATGCTAGGGGACGTAGGTCCTTATCGTGGGAAGGCAGGGAGGAAACAGGTGAATAAACAGTGAGCATTTTGTTACATGAGAGGCTTGAGAGTGTTTTATGTTTTTATGCATTCCTCATTAAATGTTGATTAAATTTTTATTTCCTCCCTGTTAATTCGGGATGCTTGTTTTGAAAACTTATGGATGTGTATAATTGTTTAGGCTGGGACTGTTATCTTCTTTCTCTGACTTCCAGGTGGCATCACATTACCATATAGACAAGCTTCCAGATGCAAAATTCAACCTAGCTTTTCCAAGATCTGATGTTAGATAGTTAGTTGTTTCTCCACCTGAGATAACTCCTGAATTGCCTTCTGTCTTTTTGTCCTCTTCTTGTGGATAATCTCTCTTTTTATTTTGTCTTTAGTTTCTCTGTTGATTTTTCTCTCTAACTTGCATTTCAGGATCAGTGGATTTTTGTACATATCATTTGTGAGTTTAAAGCAATTTTCAGAGATAACTCTTGGACTAGGAACTTTGGAAAATGTTGTCAAATTTATCTCTGTTCCTTTTTTCTCTTAAACACCTGTGAGACCACATAAGTAATTCTGAAAATAAGTGTTTTCATTTCTGTGTCCTAATGGATTTTGTGTATGATGACTGGACATTTTATTCATTTGCACTTACAAATCCTATGGAAAAATCACTGTATTTAGGCAAGTTGCAAATTAATAAATTAATCTGATCCTTTCTTCAACAAATTGCTGGTCTTCTTATCAGGCCTGTTATGCTGTTATCTACATCCTGGATCATATCTGAGCTTCTTATATAATGCACTCGTATTTTCGGAGAAATTAGAGGACTCTGTCACACATCAAAACAATAAAATCAGGGTATCAGGTTTTTCAGCTGGTGCATGTGCACAGAAAAAGCTCTGTAGGTGTATTGAGAAGTACATGTGACAGGTTTGTTGCAAGGCTTTCGACTCAGGGACCGAAATTTGATTCAGAATTAAAGAGCAAGTGAGAAAATGATTTTCTCCAAATCTCCTCCCTTGTGCTCGCTGACATTGCTTTACATGGTTTTAAATTACAGACGGTGTCGGTCAGCTGTGACTGAGCCCGCAGCAGCCCCTGCGCTCTCCGCGGGCTGCGGGAGAGCCGCTCGCTGTGCGGATGCAGCTGCAGGCCCTGTTTCTATGGCGACTTCATCCGCAGCCACCCCAACAAGCAGCCTCTCTTCAATTCCATGGAGCTGGTGCAGGGGAGGGAGAGGACGTGGAGGCAAGGGAGGAGTATTTCCAAGGAGGAGTCTGGGCAATCAGTATTGGTGTGTTGTAGTGTCAGACTGTCGGGGAATGGACAGAGGAGAGACCTTAACGCTGCAGGGCGAGCTCCAGGGAGATGCTGGGCTCCTCCACCCTAACCCCCTCCTGCACTTCTTGCATCTCACAGAAAGCCCGGCAGAGACAAAGTGGTGGTAGCCTGATCTTGTTTAGAGTCCCCATGGAGTAATGTTTTTCAGGCCAGCACATCCACCCTGGTGTAATTCTATTACGAACAAAACAACAATCA
Organism: Rhipidura dahli; assembly: GCA_013399225.1. Taxonomy (NCBI): domain Eukaryota; kingdom Metazoa; phylum Chordata; class Aves; order Passeriformes; family Rhipiduridae; genus Rhipidura; species Rhipidura dahli. The sequence goes on from VXAC01008060.1 coordinate 1,991,902, forward strand.
AGCTTTGTGGAGAAAGGACAGGGCCAGGGACACTGGAGCCCTGCAACAAGGCTTTGGGTCACATTGCCATAGCAACCTATCAACCCTGGACAGCTGATGCTGCTGCCCACAGAGAATCAGGATGTTGCAGGACAGATCTGAGATAATCCTTTATTGATCTGAGGTGCAAGAGACCATAATTGGAGCATAATTGACCCTTAAGCTTAAGGTAATGCCTTTGTGTTTAAAAGGGTGCTGCAGAGTGAGTCTTTCTTCTCCCTCTGTTCTGATTCTGAATGTGAGGTTAACTTGGTGTTTATCCCAGCAAAGTCAGCAATAAATCCAAGTGTTTCTCTTTGGCCTAGTTAATCAATTATTAATGAGACATATATACAGGACAGGAAGCCCCACAGGTTTCATTCATTATTGAGGAGGAAGTCCAAGGAAGGCACATAAACTTACCCTGTCATATAGCCATACTTGCTCAAAGGAGCCATGGTCCACTCTTTCCAAACTCAGCCTCTTTTCCCGCAATCCAAGTTGTCTTCCACTTGTAGAAGAGGCATGTGTAGGAAGCAACAAATCCTCATTATACAGAGATATTCCTTTAAATCTTCTGGGACTAAATCTTGGCTCCTTTAAGGTCAATAGCTAATTTCACATGGTCATCAAAGTGACCATCCCCAAACATTAGGATTCCTTGGACATTTTGCTCATTGTCTCCCCTAAGCTGGAACATTCTCCACAATAATTTGAGAACAGACAAATTTAATATAGAAGTTTTGCTAAACCAACTGCTATAAAGTAAACATATATTTTCAAATCACCTATTATTTCTGCCATGACTAGAAAAGAACAGTGTTCTGTTCACTTAAAATACTTCATATAACCTGAGAACTTCTGTGAATCATAATAATGAATTGTAGTAATGGATTTTATTAAAACATCAACTGTCTTTGCATTTCCAAAATTTTTTTATTGCTTAAAAAATATAAGGAAAATAAAAATCATTTAATGTAGCAAAGTAGATGTTCCCAGTTTTACAACGCCGCCTTTCTTTCAAGAGGAAATCTGTAGTTACTGGAAAGGAAAGCTCTCTCTGCTGAGGGGGAGATGATGATGCTCGGGCACAGAGCCAAGCAGTGCATTCCATCTCCTGTTTGATGCTGGCCATGTACCTTATGACTTCCAGTTACAGTCTTCTAAAGCCACGATAATATTTGCTGCCATGTCTTCCTCTCCTACCCTTGAGATCTAGTTCTGGAATGAGATATGAGTAACAGACTAACTCAGGGAGGTTAAGTCCTTTCTCTCAAAGATGACTGGGTTAATTTTTTTTAAGGAAGAAATCCTGAAACATTTTTACCTACTTTTCATTTCCATGTGCTTTCCATTAATCCATCATAATTTTAAAGATGCTTAACTGAGTGGAAGAAAATTTCAGCTTTCATTATGTTTACCATACTTTTAATAGCTTGAATACCAAAAATTCACATTCCAAAGGCTTCACTACCATTAAAGCCCATAAAAAGAGTCATGTGAAAACTTTTCTTGACCCCTCTTTAAATAGTAATGTCTTCTTCAAGGACTGCTGTGGTGACCCTCTGTCTCATTGCAGAATTTTTTGTGAGCCATTGGGAGGCTGAGTGCATCTTGTAATTGCTATCAAAGCTTTGGCAAAGGATGAAACTATTTCTTCAAGAAGGTTTAAAGTGTAATTCAAGCCCATGTGCTCTCATCAACTACCCTTTCAAAGAGTCTGATTCAAGGCACTGAGATAATGGTGACCTGCACCACTGATGTGAAATGAGCACAGCACAGATATTTCCAAGGGTGCCTGGTGAGCACATTAGTGCATGGGCGCTGTTCCCTGACCAAGGAGTTCTGGAAACTGCAGAGATCAATACCTTCCTGGGCCAAGAGCAGCTGCTAGTCCACTTCCCAGACAGCAACATTTGAGATTCTCCCCTTCATTATTTATGCAGATTATGAAAGACTCACCATATCTGAATAGGGACTTGTTTGTATCTGTAACTGTATCCACCCTGAGACATGGATTCCTCCCTTGGTTAGTGTTTGAACTGTGTCGTAAGGACATTATACACACAAGAGTCACCAAGATCAGAGGAGACATTTCTTACAGGAAAAACAGAAGTCAGAATGACTGCAAAGCCTTTTCTCTGAGCCAAAGGCTTTTTTTGTACACTAACACATTACCTGGTAGCACAAGATTCATCTGGACCAAAACCAAACTAACTTAGTCCAAATACAGCATGTGATGTTTATGGTTGTGTAAGGAATGATCCTGACTGCAGCAAAACAGTTGATACCTGGTCCAGAGTAAAAACTGCTGCACAAAGCTTTTTTTTTTTGCCATTTTTTTGGCTAAGCATTTGGAAAGCATCATTGCTATTAAGCGTTTATTTAAAACCATTCTGTAGCACATTGCCACAATGTCTGGCACAAGAAGCCCTGAAATCAGATGTACCCTCTCTTTGCACCTGTCAGTTGAGATGGAGACAGCTGACTGGGAGAGAAATGTAAATTTTTTACTTCACTGATACGATTTGGCATATGTGCGTACTTGCCAGTGTATTAAAAACATGTTCCAGTCCAGTCTTCTGATTTTATTTAATTTCTATTTCAGTTACATGTGAAAGTGACAGGGAGATTGTAAAGTTATATAGCATCATCTAGTGTTCATCTACAAATCTACAGGAGCCTGCAATTTCACTACCTTCACTTACTCAGATTAGCCGGCACCAGTGTTAACTCTAAAGGAAAATGTGAGGTTAATTCCTTATTTCCAGCTGTTGGACTCTGGACTCTAAGGAAGAAAAAAAGAAAGAAAGAGCTCTGTTATACTCATCCTGTTAGCATTCACAGGAGTGGAACAAGGTTATTAAATATTTTCGTGCAAGTATTTTTGCAGATAAGGCTAAGCCAAAGAATTTTGGTGTGTGATTTTAGTATAAGAATGGTAAAAACTCAGGATCAGAGCCTGCTATACTCACTCTGATTTGACAAAATAAATGATAATACTTTAGTTTTAAGTACTTGTTCAAAGAAAGAGAAACAGAACAGGAATCCAAATTTTCCATCTCCAAGGCTAAGCATGTTAAATTAAATTACTTAGAAGGAAATGCAATAGAAACCCAGGAGGACGTCACAGTGTTCAGAAACCTGCCATCTATAAAGTGTGTCTGCTTATGTTCACTTTTCTAGAGGGGGTTTGTCTTCTCCTTCTTAAAAGCTCAAGATTTAAAGATTTTAAGATTGGTTTTGCTTAACTGTGTACTGTGTTTGTGTGTGTGGAATAGCTGGCAGAGACGTCTATGCTAATGCAAAAAAAGAGGAGTAAAAAACTCTATCCCTGGTCTTTCATTTAAATCTAGGCTACGGTGTAAGACTTTCTGGGATCTGTGTCAATGACACTCCTAAGCATCTCCAACAGGTCTCATCACTCTGGAAAAGACAACCTCTGTTCCTAGGGAGCACAGCAGCTCCCTTCACCACCCAAACTGCAGGAAAAAGGCTCTTCTGCTGGATGGTTTCTCATGGTGTGCCATCCTCTGTAAGTAAGGATTATATTGTGGCTCCCTGCAAAGACCACAGAGCATGACCCAAGTGGTGGTGCAGACAGGGAGGAGACAAAGATGGGTTAAACCGGAAAAGAGTGTGGGAGCAGGACAGACAACCAGATGGGAGGCTGAGGGAGGCATACCTTTTTATCAGTGAGGACTATTCTTGTCTTCTTGATTAGAATCAAATGGGACAATTAAATATGACTCAAGATGAGTGAAATCATGTGACACAGATTAGAGGAAACCGCACTTTGGAGCAGGCCAGGAATATTTGGGAAGCTGGACATTTTTTTCTAGTGAAATCAATGAGTCCTCAGAGGTTCTTGTTTGACAGGAATACCTAGGAGCTAAATTTATTCCTTTCAAACCTATTTAAAACTAAACATGTATTTCTCTTGCACCCTTTTGATAATCCAAGGCCTAATTTTTTTGATGACTTGGGGCAATGGACTAGAAATCCCTGTCCTGCAATTGCTGCTCAGTTGTGTGCCTCAGGGGTTTTTTAATGGTCCCAAGCTTGGTGGCCTTTGTGACACTTAGTCATATTTATACTTGCTGTATAATATCAGCAGGTGGCTGTTAGATACAGGAAATGCATTTCACATGAATCTTTATGCATTGGACACTTGCATTATGGAATTGATGTGTATGAAATCATGTCATGTGCAAAATCTCAGAAGGAGAGCCCGCAGAAGCTAGCAGGTATTGGAGTTTGGGGTGTGGTCTGAAAATAAATAGAAGTTAAGAGAAAGAAAAGCATGAAAAACTGAACAATAGAAATATTTATCCTGTTTTCCAGAAAAAATGTTCTGTTAGAAAAAAATGTTTGTTTTCTTCCAGGTCTCAACTAGGTGATGTGACAACTCTCCATATCCTATCATTAGGTCTCATTTCAATGTTTGCTTTGTTGTGCAAACATCTGTGAATACCCAGTAATTTCCATCTTTTAATACCTATCCATGCACGTTTTCTCCTCACACACCTTTTCTAGGTTCATAGTACCATGATTATTTTTCAAAAATGACTGATTTGGTTGAGGAATTATATGTTGAATATACATTTTAATTTAATCAAATAGGCTTGGAATTTGTTTTTCATGAGTTATTCAGACTTCTCTAAACGAGACTGAAATCCGTTTTTCTTGAAAATCACCATTATTTCCTCTCTCATTGTAAATGAAACAGCAGAACCAAAATACTGTGTTGTATACCAACACAGAATATCAATTAGAAAAAACAAGGGTGTTATTCTTTCCCATGACAGAAGCAAAATTAGGCAAGAAATGTGAGGCTAATTTATACCTCATGTTTTATTTTATAACATTTCTTTCCAGTTGTCTTGTACTAAAATTTATTTTTCCTGCTTACACAATGAAGACTAGTTTTTTTTAAACAAGAAAGCTTCTCCCCTCCCCCTCCCTTTTATTTTTCAATCTAAGGAAAATGGCTGCAGCTGGAAGAAGACGATTCACAGTCTTCTGAAAATTTTCTCTGCAGTCTCTGAGTTTCAAGAGCTGATTTTAATTCCTGAATTAATTGTTTACTCCTTCCAAATGGCAAAAAAAATCTGTTTTTGTCCAAGTTTCTAATTGATGCAGTCATTTTGCATACTTCACATCAGTAAATCTGGGCATTAGCATCTAGCTACAGATTTTCTGTTTTGGATATTTGTGCCTTTCTTTAAATGACTCTTTTATGCTGATTTTTTCTAATTAGTTATCCCCACTTATTCTCATTTTCATCTAATTAAACTGTCATCCTAAAAATATAAGTTAAGATTCAATTTATTTGTCTTATAAATGAATACATAATTAATGACAGATTGAAAAATAAACTCAACTCATAATGTGATTCTACCAATTTTTGCTGCAGTTTACGCTTTCCCTGGTGATGTATAAACAAACAGCCAAAAGGCTTCCTTGGCTTCATAAGCAGTCTCAGGCTGTCTTTGAGTAACTATTTCTGAGAAAAAATAGACATATTATATTAAAAATTTACTATCATCTTCCTTCATTAGACAGGTGTTTATAACTCAGATGCTCTCAGGAATATATCTATTTTGGTCATATCACCTTTTCAAATACATGGTCCAGTGAGTGGAGGTTTATTGTGGTCTGAATCAACGGAATGAATTCCATCACATTATGAAAATAAGGCTGAAGTATTTTATGGTAGATGCTGAAGACCACAGACCTGTAGGTGCTAAATTCCACAGGTACCTGACTCTGTGATCAGCTTCACCTTCACCTTCAAAGCTGAAGGCAACAAAAAGATGTGAAGGTTATGGTATCATCTGAACAAACCTATCAGGTAAACATATTTCCATAATACAATTATAAAAATGAAAATTAAAGGTTAATTCAAATTTTCCTAGTTTGGGTCTGATAAGGCTGGTTGGTTGTTTTCATATATATATATATATAAATGTACATCTTAACATTGGTTCTGCAAGCAAGGCTGTTCAGGAAATTTGAGAATAGTCTTGACTCCTTTGGTGCACTGTGATCAGGAAAATACACCTAGGACACCACCAGGTACTCATTACACATCTTTTGTGTAGCTTGTTCCTCAATCCACATTTTTATCTTGTTGGTGAATAATCTTCTTTTACTTTTATCAGCTGGAACTCTGGAAATGTTGGATTTACACTTGCCTTTGAAGCCATTTGTCCTGCCAGGCTTCCACCCAGCCAGCCTCATGGAAAGAATGCTGCTTCATCTGGGAAACAAAAACTATATATGGTAAAATCCAATCCCACCACAGACATGAATCTGGTATTTCCTAAAATAGGTGTGATTGGATTAGATTTGGAACATTATTCATTTTCAGGGTTGGGTTGGGTTGGGTTGGTTGGTTTTTTTGTTTCTTTGGGGGTGTTTCGTTCTACCGTGTATGCCCTGTTCAGTAGATTGTTTCAACTAAAAAAAAAGAAAAGTGAGAGTGATTATTATAAGCACCCTTCACCAACAGGATTAATCAGCACCATTTATAGTCTGAATTGTCAGGATCTGCAGCCCAGGTTACTCTTTTAGGTGAGGCAAGATCAGCAGAGAACACAGGAAGGCTTTTGCGGAGGGCAGAATAGGATTAACAGAGAACACAAGAACGATGTTTTCCAAAGGAGGAATGTTAGGTTCAAGGATGTATGAAGGAGCCAGGATATGATGATGCAGCACCTCCTGCAAGCTCTACTACACACAGAGTATAATTTCCCCTCAGATGTCTGATGCTCCTACCATAACTTGTCTTGCTGCGTTAGTGGTTGGGTCCGCTCATGTGACCACAGGGTTTGGCTGATGACCTTTACTCACAACACCACCAGTAGCAATTTATTAACCCTTTCATAGCCCTGTTAATGGGTTTTGCTGGAGGATACTGAAGCTGGAGAGATCCTCCCTGCCAGATACTAAAGGTCTGTGACTAAAAGAAAGTCTGTTCAAGACAAGAGCTGCAGACAGCAATGACAGAGATTAGTAAGAAATGTAAATATATCCACTGCTTTAGGTTTATTCAGTGAAATACATGAAGAATAGTTTTAGTTACAGTGTAGTCTTTTTTCCCTGAAACTGATCACTGTCAAGGGGCACTCACAATTACTGGTGGAAGTTTCAGAGCATGAAAAAAGGTGCTATGTGATAAGGAGGCTTGTACCACTATCCCATCTAAACGAAAAGTCATTGTTGTTCCTCTTAGGACTCTTACCCTAAAATGAAGTGGGCAAACACTTCCTTTCAGTGCTATTTTATGTAACTGAAGGATAGTGACATCCCCAGTTTAGCTAAATGTTTCTCACCTGCAAAAATCTATGTCAGTTATGAATTAATTCCACTGGGAGTACTGCTGCCTCTTCCTCAGTGGCTTCCCAGTTCCTTCCTCAGTGTATCCCATCAGAACTAGCATACTTTATGTTTTGATAGTTTGGGGCTTAGGACTGCCATTTCTTCTTGCAGTCACCTCAGCTAATCTAATTGATGCTTATCAGCTTTCCTGCATTTACCTTGAAGTAAAATCTGTAGCCCACCTGAAAACTATAGCATTATCCCTTGACACTTGACAACAATTACATATCAGACCCCAAATTACCACCTATCATATTCCGTGGTCTTTTCCAGCATGTGATTCTGCTGCAATATCTGTGTGAGCACATCCTCACTGAGTAACTGGCAGGGTTCTTGCTAACAGTGTGGTAAATAGTGGTGTTGATATTACTAATAGTTCCTTAATCTTCCCCTTGCTTAAAATGCTGGCATCCGTGAAGGGGTGCTATGACTCAACACCCAACACCAACACACTCAAGTCAAATTGTCATCATATGTATCCTCCCCTCTCCCCCCTCAGGACAGCAAAACCAACTGGACTGGATTCCAAATTGGAAATGCCAGATCAGATATTTCTCAAAGGAAAACTCTTGTCCTTAAAGTCTTACAGAAACTTCAGCACCTTGTTTGCATACACAGATAAGTGCAAAAATGCAGCAAGATCTATAAAATCTATTATAGTATTTTTCAGGAAGAATTTTTTATTATTAATAAAAAAATTATTGACTCTTTAATGATTAATTGGGTTATCGAAGTCCTTTTATTACCACAACAAAGCAAGAGGCTGAAACTTCTAAAACTGAAGGAACTAAGCAGTCTGTCTTAGTAGATGTATTCTTGTTTTGTTATTTGCCATTTAGTATATAACACAAATTTCTTTCTATCAAACAGCCCAAAAATTGATATAAGGCAAACATTATGTAATTAATTTATCTCAATTCTGTATTATAAACCTTTTGAGAAAGTGTGTATTTGCATTTACACTAGTGATTAATGTTTTCATGCCTGCCCAGATCAGTGTTATTAAGATTTACCTTTCTAGATGGCAGAACAGGAGAACAGTTTTTCATGCACAATAAAGTTCCACACAAACATGGAACCAGTAGTTTACTACCAGGTAATCTTCCATGAGGATGTAAATATAAGGAATCTCTACTAAAAAAGAAAAAGAAAAGGTTTAAACCTCCCTTTACTGCAGGTACTTTAGGAGATATCACTCATAATACCAAAAAATTATTCGTGATCATGGAAAAATTCTGCTATTTACTAGAAAGTCTTGTTAATAAATAGAGTAAATGGAAAAATTTTGAATTGAAGTGATGCATTTCTTTTGAATCTGCTATCAGAAGTTTGCAGCCGGTTTTGACTTGCTCCCACCCACGGTTTAAGGTACTTTAAGCACACAAAGATCAACCGAAACTCACAGAATTACTTCAAAGAAAATCGGCATTTGCAATTTTTCTCATGCAAACAAAAGACTACAGAGATAACAAACCACGTGTTTGCTTGCTGAGTGTTCTTTTGCAACCATTGCTTATCTGAAAAAAAGCAGCTGAAGATTATAAAGTCCTAGAATTCCTCGAAGTAGGTGAGAAGAAAGCAGCTGGACAGTTTCACTTTTGTTGGAGTATAGCTTGGACACCAATTCTATCACTGGAGGCATGGCCTTTGTGTTCCCTTTGGAGTCTGCAGAATTGTGGAGACTTAATAAGAGACCTTAGGACTTTATAATGATGACCATTTCTATGCAGGACAAACCAATACTGAAAGTACAGCTAGCCAGGTGCTACAGGGCCTGAAGACAAGCTGATCTGGCTGCTTCCAACTCTCTTAGGACCTGAAGGCTGCAGGCAGTTGTCCCAAGGCCAAAAGACCAAGGTGACAATAGCAGCACCAGCAGTATTCACTTCTGCTTTTTGGTCAGTGCCTGGAGCCCTCCTCAGAACACCTCAGCCACAGCCTAACCCTGACTGTGCATGTGTTGAGGTGAGATCTGTGGCACTGCTGTCCCTTCTTTACTGGAAGGAGTTGGGTTGGGAAAGGGAAGATGACAGCAAGTAAAAACCACGGGCACAGAAAATTTGATAGGGCAACCGTACAATCAGGACTGTAGCAACTCAACCATCTGGAAGTGTGTGTATATGTCCTAGGCAACACGAATTTGGACATTTTCTGATTTGATTGATTCCTCTTAAAGGTTTGCTGGTGTTCCCTAGATCCCACAGAGAGGACAGACCATTGCCCACAGTTGCTAATCTGGCAACTCCACATCAGGGTCACTACTGGGAAGAGGGAAGGGATAGAAAGACTTCTGCATCTGAGTCACCCTTTTTGCCCAGCCCCCACCTTTCCCGATAAAAGCCCTGCAGCCACAATCACCTGGGTCACAAACCTCCACAATGTGGCCCTGCTTTGGCATACCTGCTCTTCTTGTAGTGACTGTTACCCTGAGTCCTGTGACTGCCGCAGTATGGAGTGAAAACGATGTCACTGGAGAAGATGCCTACCCCCCTCTGTGGGACCTGGCCCCTGAAAACCTCCTGGATTTCCCAGTAAAGGGCAACAAAATTGTCATCAGTGCTTGGAACTATCCAGAGCGACTGGGAGTGTATAAGATCTTGCTAAATGCTTCAGCCAAATATTTTGGTACCTTTGGATCCCAAAACAGTGGCAATATTCTCTGGGGATTACCACTGCAGCATGGGTGGCAATTTCGTACAGGTATGAATTATTTCCTTAAAATGTTGGATTAGCAAAGTGTTTACCAGACCTCCTTAGAGCCTTCCTTTCCAAGATTTCTGCCTCACAAGCCCAGTGTAGCCTCAGACCCCGTATAGCCTTATAGCCTGCAAACTTCGACAGAGCTGTCAATTTGAAAAAGAAAAGCTCAGTGAAGGGAACACCCTTACCTTGTTGAGCAATAACTATTAAAATTCCTAATAGGAAGAGGTCAGAATCAAGATTTGTCATGTAGATAGGTTTCAGCTAACTGAAAGTCTTTGAAAAGGCATTCCCAGTGGCTCCAGTTTATATAGACAGATTTCAGGGCATGCATTCTACAGTGATATTCTTAAATTGTTAACTAACAGGCTTTTATTTTTGTTAATGTTATAGTCTTATATAGGTGGTTTGAGTTTGATTTCTAGGACAGATATTTGAAAGTCCACGTCTCCTTCTGAGAACTTCTTTCCATTTATTCTTCATGATCAGTTTAGCAGTAACCTCCTTATTTTCTAAATATATTTTTTACAAAAATGAAAGTTTTCTCTGTTTGTTGGGGTTTTTTGTTTGCTTGTTTGTGGGGTTTGTTTGGTTACTTGATTTTGTTCGGTTTAAATTATGTCACATTCTGAGGGTTTATCCCCTAAAAGCTGGTTGTTGTCTAGGGCAGTCATTCTGGTTTGCTTATGGTCCCTAACAGGGGAGCAGACACAGAAACACGTGAAAGTTTCCTTAAGGCTAAGGCTGCAATATCTTATCAGGGGCTTTATCAGAGAACACATTCACTCACAGACTGCTTCGCACACAGCAGTCTCTGAAGCTTTCCATTCAAAGCCAGAGTTCACTTGCTTTCTGGTTTCTAGCAACCAGAAAATGGGGGAAAGAAGGAAATTAGAGTCCGTGATGTTTTCAGGAACTTGTGCCTGGTGGTACCAAGGTGTAAGCAAAGTCATCTGTCTGCCTGTTGTTTTCTTTATTGGATGCAAGCTGTAGTTACATGTGGTGGTGGTTTGGGTGACACTGTAGGTTTGAGAGAAGACAGAGGTCCTGCCACCAGAGGTTGGTGGTGAAGGCAGGCTGCCAGCACTTAGTCACACCTAATGGAAAACTTATCCCTAAGTCAAAATGAGGAAAACAAGATAGTAAGCAAAAGCCAAGAAGGAAACTAGCTGGCAATCAGATAACAAAAAGAAGCATTTGGCTGGAGTTTGGGCAAGCTTTTTCCTCTTTCCCTTCTTTATGGGTACAAAAAGAAGAGAAGATGAAGAGGATGGCTGGTGCAGCAGGAGAATTGACCCAATGTGTGGCAGAGGCAAAGATGACTGTGTACAGCAGCTACAGTTGGGTGGGGACCTGCTGGAATGGAGGAGTTATGGAGTATGGCCTCATCCACAAAGTGAGAATGTGCCTTGTTGCAGTGACAATTTCCAAGCAGAGATGAGGAACATAGTTTCTGAGGGGAAGATTTGCCCCTGGTTGCACAGACAGGTAAAGATGTAGAGTTACTGCTAAAGAGTCATAGGACTGGCATTTAGACAACGGAGATATATTGTTGAATTTACATAACCAGAAGGTTAAAAAAAAAATCGTAAAAGGAGAAATATCACACAGCTAGAAAGAGTTTTACAGTAAAAAAATATGAGAAGCTGAAGGAGAAATGGATAAGGGACAAAGAATGACATGATTCTGGTGGATGCACTAGTGAGGTTAGTAAAGGGTTAAACCTAACCCAGACAGGCAGTGGGATGGGTTAGGGAGGAATGACTGAAGCACTTGCATATCGACATAATAAGCTTGGGCAAACAAAAGAAGGATTTGAGTTCATGGTGGAAGACAATGGAACTTTGAAAATATTACAAAAATTACTGAATTAACAGTTCTGTCTGGTCTTGAAAGTTATGTTAATGAGAGAATATTTTTATGGATGTGGCTCTGTATAAACCATAAAGAACAAGTGAAGGTGTTAATAAGAGTGATACAAAGATTTGCGATAATCCACTCAAGGGCATAAAATGAAATCAGCAATTTGCCTAAATTTACAGCAGAGACAAGGATCTTGAGACAGCATGGCTGTTAGGAAAGAGACTGTGGAGACAGAAACTCTCACTTGGGAGGTGAAGCTAAACTGAGAGTTCTACCTACAGAAACTGAGCCCCACTTCACATACAGAAGTACAAATCCAAGAGCAAGAACTTTAAGTAAGATTCATGTGGTATTCTATGTCTGAAGAATAGGAAAGGTTTTGCCCATATTAAAGTAGTAAAAATAAGATAAGGACACAAATATATTTATTTTCTTATACCAGCAGTAGACAAGATACTAGAATAAGTACAGAGGGAAGAAAATTTAATTACATGGAACAAGATAGGAAAGGGATAGAGCACAGCTTATGTGAATCAGGGGTAGAGTGTATCAGGCTAACTTTATATCTTTTTTCATGATAGAAGTGTTGTTTTATCAAAGTCCAGAAATTCATTTACTCCCTTTGTAAAAGCAAATCTTAGAATGAAATTTTTAATGTTACTTTACAAGATAAGGGAACTGTAAATCTGATAAAGGAACACCTGAAGGAGAATTTAGGGATAACTGTTGCTAAAAGAAGTCTACAGCTAAGTGGAGAATGTGCTTAAAGCTCTTCATCAGCAAGATGAGAATAACTACATTTAGCATTTTCAATAACAACCTTTCCACCAAAAATAGTGGAGAAATTTTGCTGATGAGGTTGCACACAGCTACCAATAACACAGCTGGGAGGCACTGTCAATACAGATTAGCTTGGGTAGACCTGAAGACTGAAATAGAAATCACGTTAAGCACAGGAAATAGGAGGGAGCAGAAACGACAAAAATTTGTGGAGACCTGCAAGTGCAGTTAAGGCTTCCAGCTCTAATTTCTACATATCTTATAACTGTCACTGATACTGCCTGGGAACTCTTCATTTTCCCAAAATACCAAGGTTTACCAATTTGGTAAACCTCACGTACAATTCTTTTGCAACATTTTGTCTTCTTTTACTTCTTAGCCTTTATTCTTCACATTCATCCCCTTTGTACACCAGTGATCTATTACTGTATTTTGACAGTCTCTGTTGAAGTAAAATCTTGAAAAATGGAATCTTTCTGTAAATATTAAAAAATATGGTCTTCATTAAAAAAAAAAAACCAAAAAAAGGGTTGAACTGCAATCCTTATCACTTCAAGTTCCTGCTCTCAGTGCTTGGCTGCTGAAAGGTACAGGTTTGAGCAGCTAGCGTGCCCCAAAGCACAAGCTCTGCCCGGTCAGCTAGCGAGAATATTTAGGATAATTTGTATGCACATTGTTCATGATCATCTCTTCTTCTTGAGTAAAAGCATCAGAAAATTTGGTTTGGTAATGAGGTTTAGTGTTAATCTGACAGAAATGACACTGTCATTATTCAGCTGACTTGTCAGAGAGCAAGTGCTCTGCAGGGCAGAGTTTGGGAGCAATTTTTTGCTCAAGTCATTGCACAAGGCTATGGTAATTGCATGCCATGCACTTAAAGTAGACTTCCCGACACTCTGCATGACACCATTAATGTGCATGTATGGTGTTCCTGTAGGGCTTAGGCTATTTCTTCATGCCATGTGCCTAAAGTAAAATATACTGTCAGGTATAATTGTGAAATGTCTTGCATGTTTTCTACAGCACAGATGCTTGCAAACCTTGCTAATTATTTACAGCAATGTTTGCATGCTCAGCTTCACAGTGAGGCCATGTTTGTCTGCATGATTAAACTAGAAGTGATTCTATATCACACAACCCAATTAGGTGAGACAATTAGTAGCACATTCAGTTTGTGCTGTTCTGCTCATTAAGCAGCTCTCCTGTCCTAGCAGCCCTACATCTATTAGCAATGATGCCTCACCTTTGCACGTGTTTATGTCTGTATATGAATGTATATTTACCTCTCTGTAAAAATACTGTGATGTCCCGATTTCAAACAGTTCCATAAATTCACAGAATACATTTACAGTCAGGGATATCTAAACTGTAAAACACAATCAAATTACTGTGCACTGAGAAACTCAACTACTCTAAGAACAGTGGTTTATGAAGAAAAGCAACAGTAATTGTTTTTCTTCTTTGACCAAAAGTCATGCATGCTTTACTCCTATACATATATGTTAATCTCAGTTGGATTTCTTGTGTGAAACTTTGAAAATTATTTGTTTTATTATTTAATTTGATTCATTCAGGTAGGTTAGCAGATCATTCTGGTGTGACTTCCTGTGGCTATGAAAATGGAGAACACTTGTGTCAATCTGTAAGAAGCTGGTGGTCTTGTAAGTATGTGCTATTATACTCTTCTTCTCCAAATTAGTGTCCTAGAAGGCCATTTCAAAATATTTCTTCCCCTTAGACTTCTCTATTACAGTATAATTTCAGTAATTCTCCATCACAAACTTGCAGCAAGACACCTAAGTGTGAGTGAGTAAATTAAAGTTAATTGATTTTGAATCATTATTTGAGGAAGGAGGAAAATGCAAATTTGCAGCCCTAAAAACGTTTACATTATAAAAATTTATTAAAGAATATGTGGTAAAGACCATGACAGGTATCTATATTTGTAGATATTTGCAGCTTTCGATTACTCCAGAGCAGATTTGTTCAGTTTAGATGCTCGCATTCAAACTCAAACTTTGTGAGAGTGTCAAGCAGGAATCTTCTTGGTTCTTGTGTCACCCTTGGTTCTTTCTCCTGTAACATATTTCTCTCTCAATCCCTTCTGTCCCTTGCACCCTCAACTTCCCTGATATCTTGTTATAAGTTCCCCTTTTCCCCAGACCTGTCGGCAGGTTTCAGCAAGCAGATCTGTCCTTTCCCTGCCACAGGAACTTTTTTCCTGCAGTGGCCCCTTGGATGAAACTTCTGGCTGTGAGTCAGTGGTTAAATGTGTGTTCAAGTGAACAAAGACGTAAGCCTAGATAAAGTTTAAAACGTAAATCTAGGGTAAAAGCTGACTGTGGTCACTCCAGCTTTGGTTTTTCATCTCTGTGTTTGGATAGCACTAGGTGCTCTGTGGGATGGTGTCCCATGCAGTGACAAGTAACAAGGGTCACTGCACAGCCCTGTGCAAGCAGGGGATCTTCCTGGAATAGGAACCACTACCTTTACTTTCTCAGTGTTTGAATTCCTGCTCTTCATTAACTTCTAAATATTGCATGTTTGCTTGATACCCACTGTGTTGCCTCCAGAAAATGTATAAACTCAGCCTTGATTTACCCTTTTGCAGCAAAATGTGTTTGAGACTACGTGGAGATGTTTTTTAGTGTTCTGAGGATATGAGTTCTTTTAGCTGGCCTTCAGAGCAGCCCTCTCTGGCACAAGCAGTCACATGAAACCAGGAATGAGTTTAAACCAGAAACTCACATTTAATATACTCCATGTGTTTGAGATACTACCTGCTTAAGAACATCAGTCTTTTTTGCCTCAAATAATATTCAGTATAGTCCTCTTCTGCATTGTTTTCTGCCCTCTAAGTCACTCAAGCAGGTGCAAATATATAATATAGGCAAGCACACTTAAAAGATTATAAGCACTTTGTGATGTGAGATCAAGGCTTCAACACTTCTCATGAAAACAGTGAACAAGAAGCAAGACCCAGTTTAGCAGTGAGTCTCTGCAAGACGCTCTCTTCTCATCACTTGAGAGTTTTTCTTTTCTCTTCTGACTGCCCATACATCTCCTCCTGAATTCCCAACCAGGTCCATATTCAGGAGATGTGTCACATGAGAAAAGGGGTTTCCTTGAGCCCTTTCTATGTGTTCAATCAGCAGCCCTGGGGGAGCTGAGACCCTTGTGCCTGACCAGTGCCCTGTTACGGGGACCCTACTGAACAGCCCACTTTTTTGGAGTGTGGTTTTACCAACCTGTTTAGGGTCATACATCAACAATGTTCCCACTTGGAGCTGGTAGGTATTTCTGATTAAGTCAAGTATGTTATCCACTGCTGGCCACCCCTCTCCCAGTGGCCTTGAAGGACTCACACTAAGCACTCTACAGAATAGCAGACTTTATTAGCAAACACACTGATAGTCAAACACTGTGACAGGTTAAAGTTCAGAGATTGCTGCTTATAGAAACTGATTGCAAAAATGAATTTGAAGCAATATACTGACTAATTCTAATTGCCAAATAAAGCTAGCTAGAGAAAATAATTTAGCTTGCACAGAATGAGGTTCTTACCCAATAGGCATTCCTATGGGGTAGAAGAAAAGTTCAGCCTGTTGACAGATCACAGAAGTTATTATGCAGTCTTCTCTGACCTCCCTCCCCGCTTAAGCTATGTTTATATTACTTCCTTTGAGGGAAGAGAAAAGTTGGTGACATTTCATGTTGATGTGGTGCTCAAATCATTAGCATATGTAGAGTGTGAAAAGCAAGATGTATTTTTGAGCTAATGAAGCAAAGGCCAGCTTTTGGTTACCATCTGGTTCATTCCTTTGGCATAGTTCCTGCTAGCTGCGTGTTTTCCGTGGAGCACACCCACAGCACTGCTGTGCTGCTCCATCCTTTGCTTCATACCTGCACTGATTTTGACAGAGCATGACCACAGCACCTCCATTCTGCTCCATCCTTTTTTCCATCTCATCCTCAGAGCAATACACTGAGCTCCTTCAGTACTCCTGCTCCTAAGGTGTGCAGACACAGTCCCTGCTGAGCTATAGCCAACACACACGCTCCTTCTTGCTGGACTTTGTTCTTTGGTCTTCTCCCCACGAGATGGAGCAAAGTCATCCCATTAAGAGGACAGGGATACATGGTAGGTGTTCAGGTTTTGATGATTTTGGTCCTCACTGCTGGGATTTTGTACAAAATATCAGTGCAGTCTGTGGCCTGAGACCAAATAGGAGCAAATGACTTCACAGCATAACAGCTCCGGGGCACCCACCCAAGAGGGACAACAACAGGTCCTCAGGCTTTCTTCACAGAAAGCTATTAAACTTCATTTCTACAAAGGAGACACCATTAAGAGGAGAACTTAAAATCCTCCTTTCAGGAGAGGAATATCAAATAGCCTTGTGGGCACTCTCACTAGGGACAATATTTGGCACAGGTGAGAACTGAGTTTCCTACAGCCTGGATCTGACTGCTTCAACTTATGGATCAGACAAAAGCAAGCCATCATCATAAAATAAAGTTGAGCAGGTAAACTGAGGTAATTTCAAAGCAATTTTCAGTAAGTGAAATATTTTTTAGAAGCAAAATTATTATTTTCCAGTCAAATATCACCTTTTCCTTTCTCATAGGTCTAGGATACATAGAAAAGAGGGGTTTTTAATGAAAACAATACTTGTGGAATACCCCTTAGTCTTTCTATACTTAGTTTGCAAGTAATATTTGAGAGACTTTTCTTGTCCTGTCCATGACAGCCTACGCTTTTTCCCATTAGAGTTTTCCTTTCCTACAAAGTAAAGCACAGTGTAAGCTTGCAAGGTTTTTAAAAGATGATACATAAATGAACACTACAAATCATATCTAAATCAATACAAGTGTCATCATTATTACATTTCAATACCTATATTCCACTGCTGAACACAGTTGTATCAGTTTGCAATTTGAAACAGTTTCATTTGGTGTGGGAGAGAGTTCATTTCTTATGTGGGAATTTTTCATTCACTTGTGATTAACACCTCCTGCCTTTTCATTATTGTTACAGGTATGAATTACTACTTGGCCATCATACCCTTCCTGGGGGCAGTGGAGGCTGGCCTCTTTGGGCAGCTGCCATATGAGATAGAAATATTGCCACCAGAGGAACAAAAAGAGGATTTCTGTTACAGTGTTAAAGACTGCTGGTCTCGCATGCCTAAGCTCATGGATGACTGGAAGGCCTTTTTTGAAGTAAATAAGGTTTTTTAAAATATTTTTAGAAATTATATCAAAATATTAGCTTTAAAAACTATTGCTACTGTCATTTTTAATATTCAGAGGGCTTAGTTAGTTTTCAATAACAGCTTCATATAAAAACAACAAGCAGAAAAAATGAAAAGCCTACTATATAGTGAGTCAGAGATAAGTAGGACAGGATTTTTACAAGTTATAGATTTTTTTTTTCTTCCTTTGAGATAGTTCTGTATTTTGGCCTCTGTTCCAAGGCATTGCTTTGTATACAACTATATTTGTATTCTTCTAATACTGCTTATGTTGGTAATGCAAAATAAGCCTGTGAGATGGAACACTGCCCTTAAGAAGTGGTTTTGGGTTGGTTTTATAGGGTTCATTTATTCCTTTAAATGTATAAGAACTTCAAAATCCTGAAACATCATTCAGAAGGACACCTATTTATACAAGTAGATATTCTCTTTCCTCCTCACTCAGCTGTTTTCTAATCCCAAAGATGACAATATTTCTTACTGCATGGATTTAATAACTATTTTTTATAGCTAGACTACTGCAGTCAGCATTTTTTATTGGAAGTCAAGTAAATGATAATGATCAGGAAGTTTAAACTGTAAGTCTCTCTTGCAAGTGAAGGTAGATGGTTTGGGAGCAAGACTGGATTTGCCTTCATAAGATTATTTTTCCTATGCAGCATGTTTCAGAAATTATTGTAAAATATCTGTTCCTTAACTAACCATAATGATAGCAATTAAGAATAATTTTCTTATTTTTCTGAATATCTTCAGAAAGTTGTGGCCAAAAGAGTATAGACAAGTTTTCAAGGAATCCAGTATTTCAGTGCTGAATCTTCCATGGTGCTCAGATACAAGAGTCCATTGAACAAAATACCAAAATTATGTAGATAAAACCCTGCTTATGTTGAAGTCAAAGAACAGCAGCTACCATTAACTATTCAAATGCAATTTCCTTTAGCTATCAAACTTACTATTTTGTGAAGTGTGTGCTTAAAAAAAAAAGGGTTTAAACCTCCCCTCTCATTCTCTGCCTTTTTTGCTCCCTGTTGCTGCAGTATCTGTTATCTACAGAACACAAAGCTGTGAGCTCTGCAAACTTCTCCTTCAAAATGGATGATGCCCTCGGTCTCATGTGGAAGGCACACACGACCTCCATTGCTTCTGGACTCCCCAAATTCCAGGACAGGTAAGAGGATGAGAGAGATGGCCAAAGGAGGATTTTTCCACCTCCACACCTCTTTGGAAGGATAGCAACCTAACAAAGTCTGCATGAGGTTTTGGACTTTAGGCATCTACTCTTTAGGCTCTGCTCTTCCTTCCACTCTCTCAGAGTGTGGGGTGACCAGTGAGAGATGGCTGCCCCAACTGCAATGACCAGTCAGACTCTGGGCTTAAAATGAGATGCTGGTTCCCCTCTGGGAGCCATGGCCTGATTCAGGAGCTGTGTTTAGTCTGGGCAGAGGCAGTGTTGCCAGAAGAAATTAGGTGTAAAATACTGAAGGAGGTTTTAAGTCACTGTGGCACTGAGACCCCTCAGAGTTTTATACTGATCAAAAACATTTGGGATAAATGATCAAGTATTGTGTTCTACAGGAGAGTTCATTTATCTGCCACAATTTTTTTTTTTTTTTTCTCTTTCAGATTAAAATATCTCTCCGGTCCAGAAGCAAATTTTGGCAAAGACTGGGCTAATGCTGTAGATTTCATTGCTGCCACACACTTCAGTACAGATTTACTGACCACCAACAACTTCCAGGCTTTCCTGCCCCAGAGGATGCTTGTTGAAGGGGATGTCCTCCCCTCCATTAGTGACTTCAGTCCGCAGCAAAATACGGTCCTGGTATCACTGAGAGCTCTTCACAAAGCAAATAAATTAACAGGTATGAGCCCGACCTAACAGTGTCTGTAGTCCAGAGATATTTAATATCTTGTTCTTTCTACATACCTTTCTCCATACCAATACAGTTGAATTTGTGATTTAAAGTAAGTCTATCTTAGACACTGACAGTAAATCAGTTGAAAATACAACCATAAGCAAACAACACACCAGACAGCAAATGCTGGTGAGATAACACCAACAATATGAGGGATTTCAGTGAGAAAAAAGCATTTTTGGAGAAGATGATCTTGCTCTTTTATCCCCAGTTTTCACACGAACTTTAAAAACACACACATTTTGTATTTCACCACTTGAATCTGAAACCATTAAAGATGTAAATGAAATTATTAGACCAGTTGAACAACAACAACAAAAAAAGGTAAATTTTCATGAGCAGCATTTTCTGTGTCCACAGGTGTTCTGGTTTCAGTCTCTGGTTTTGTCTCAGTCTTTGATTTAACAGAGATCTGTTGCCGTAAAACTGTATCCTCAGACAATGCTGGCTTCGTCGTATTCACCAAAATAAGTCGTGCATCACCATCCAGTGGTGCAACACAGAATTACACTCTCCTGAGGATTCGGTTCTTTCATAGATACCGCTGAGTTGGCTATTTTTGTTTGACCTTTATGAAGCAAACTTAATTTGAATCTTTAAATGAAAATAGAATGCAAAAAACACTGAAAAACTAAAATGCCTAGCTATGGCATTTGTAGTCCTCTTCTTCTATCTGTACATTTCGCTGAAATTCACATTCTCTCACCAGTTGTATTAAAAGCTGAAAAAGATGTGAAATGAAGTTATTCAGTGCTACAAAAGAACATCCTTCTATCACAGAGTGCTTCCCTCACATTTATCACATGGCATTATTCTTTGGAATCTGAATAAGGGTCTTAACAGATCTATCTCCTGCTTGGCAGTCTATGGCAAAATTCAGGGTTTCTTGACATGCCTCCAGAAAGGGAGAGGGGCACAGCAAGAAAAAGCATGCCCAGAAGGACAGCAAGGAAGCAGGAGAGCACTAGGGTAGCACATCAGGTGAGGACAGCACTTCAGGGAGAGAGGGAAGGATGTATGGATGCTAAACAGTGTAGATGCAAGAAAAGAGAGAGATTAAGTTTCATGCAGGTGCAGCCATAATGAATTCCATTGCTGAAATCCCTTGCTTTGCAGGGGAGATATTTCTCCGACTTTGCTCTAAGGGATGAGCTTTGAATTCAACTGAGAATTAAATGCCAGTTAATCCAGCCTGGTAACTGATTTGCAGATCAGAAAAAGGAGCTTTAAAATAAATTTGACTGCATCTGGATCCACAGCCTCAGCAGGGACCTGAAAGACCCTACCTTAGTGCTACAAAACACAGGTGACAAAATGTACTGTTTCTGTAGACTGAGCTTCCTCAAACTTTTAAATACATCCCCGTGAGATATGGGGTTCTCTACTGCTACTGCAAACTTCAACAGCAGATGGAAGGTCTTAGTACTTCCTAGCACAGGACCCTGTCCAACCCAGAGTGAGGCTTCATTTCTTGATTCAGAGTTTGATTACTCTTTATTTTTGTTTAGTTGCCCCTGCTGTTCCAACAGGAACTGTATCAAGAGAGTGCTGTGCTGCTTCTAAAGTTTCTCTACTCATGGTCTGTCAGATCCACTTTTTAGGCTCTGCCCCTCACTGATACCCAACGACAGAACAGGAGGAGAATAAATTCTTCTTGGTTTTCCACTAGAATTTTTATCCTCAGATTTCCCCTCTAGCCACTATGAAGATGAGCAGTGAGTGGAGTGAGGAGCAAGCAGTGACTATCCCAGTGCTAATGCCAGGCTGGGTTGGCCAGGCACGCTTCCGAGAGAGCCGCTGCTTAGCGCCTGCACAAAAGTATTAGGATAATTTGCTTCTTTAGCTTGAGGTCTTAGCTGGCAGAAAGTGAAAATTCTTTGTTTCAGAGTGAAAATGGAGACGGTGCTGATTATAACTCCCAGGCTACTGCTCCATAAACCACGAAGCTCTGTGCGAGGGCAGATCAAGACCTTCCCCTAAGTCTTCAATCATTTCGACCTGCTATACTGGTGACAAGGGAACAAGCCCCGCTGTCTGTCAATACAAAGGATCCTGAGCTGAATGAATGGTCTCTGTCTCCCTACACATTTGTAGGCAATTATCACCCCATGGGCAAGCTCCAGCTTTGTCAACATTTCACTATCCCCAGATGTGCGCTTCAGCCCCGCTATGCCGCGAGCTGCGTGCGCTCCATGCTAACTTGTCACTGTCGTGTTGTGCTTCTTTCCAAGGAGGATTGCTGCTGAAGCTCTGGCAAAAGGCTATGTCTACCGAAGCAGGAAGAGAAATGGGCCGAAAACTGATCGAAAGCTTGTCTTCGAGCCAGGAACTAGAATTACTTGACCTAGCCGGAATTTGGAATATTTGGAAGGAGGTGGTTTGAAAGTCCCCAGTTTCTTGAGAAAGAGCAGTTCCAACTTGGAATCATTTAATCTTTTAGCAGACATGTGTCTGGTAATCTGGCCTTGGTAATTTCTTACAGCAGGATTTCCTGAGTAGCCATGTGTGTCTCTCTCTCATATGGAATAGATATTTTTATCCTTAATTTTCCTAATTATCTCATTTGTTTAACTCAATTCCTTATAAATAAAAAGCCACACAGAAAAATCTTACTTAACTACATTTTGTGACTTTATAAATAATATATTGTTATTGGAGACGAAATTAAATACAGGCAAAATATATTCTGTTTCAGACTGGTTTTTTCCCCTGTAGGCAGGGATTCCACTAGATATGTAATTACAGGTCCTTGAGGGTTCAACTTCAGATGACCATGAGAAACTTTTCTTTGAAGTTCTGATCCAAAAGCAATGCCTCGACTATTTTCCACCAAAGCTGTTATTTTGCAGAGCAGCTGCAATCAAACTGGAAGCTTTCAGGCTTTCCAGATGAAATACTCAAGCACAGATAGATTCCCTTGCTATGCTGCTTTGCAACAAGTAAATGCTTCACGAGTGGAGCAGAGCTAGTCCAGAGCAGTCCTGAAACAAACTTACCCTGTGCCAGCTTTTACATGACAACAGAGATTTCGTGTATTTCATTCATTTCACTTCCTCAAGAAAGCTTTGATCTATGTATCGATTTATGTGATAATGTACCCTTGTATCACCACAGGTTGCTTTTCCATTCCCCCATGTCTAATCCACTTGTTGCAGTGTGTCATATGCTGGATTTGATAATTGAGGAAGAGATGTATTTGCCATGTTTGTACTCACAGTGCCTGTCACACTTAGACCCGAGTGTTGATCCCAGTCTTTGGGGTGGTAACACCTATTTGGAATCGGTTATAACTTGGCAACAGAGGTTGTGGGGAAGTGGGACAGGGGTTCTGCATGCAGACAGGGCTCAAAGTTTCTTGGGAAAGAAGGAAATCAATGAAAGATGACCATGCCCACAGCAGTGGGCTTGGAGCTAGATGACCTTTAAGGTCCCTTCCAATCAAAACCCTTCTGCAATTCTATGAAAAGAAAATTATTTCTTTCCATTCCGCTTTCCCAGTTTGATTTGTCTTTTCTCCCCAAACTTGCACTGTAAATTAAGAAATAATTATCATCACATTGAGCAGTTAAACACCATTCTGTCCTTTAATGTCCCAGGACAAAGGTGTTAATTATTCATTGTCATTTAATAGATAAACTCTTAATGTACCATCATTAGCTAACAATTTTCAAAGGAAATACATTAATGAGGTATAAGAAAATGTGGGAGTTTTTACCTTAATTACCTGGTTCATAGATCAGAGTAATTAGATTCCTGCAGACTTTAGATATAATCCAAAAGTAATCACCACAGCTGCCAGCTGCTGAAATATTAAATTCGTTGTGCTCCAGAAAAGTTTGAAAAAATTTTTTGACCTTTTCTGTGGTTAACTTAGATTTGACATAAGGTTTGCTTTGCGAAAATAAAAAGAGCCATTAATATAAACTTAGAAACTGCAAACTGCTGCACTTGAGGGAGTATTTGTAAAACACATTTTTAAAAAGCAAACAAGTGCTTACCTTAATTTATGACAGCAATAGGAAATACTTCAGAATTTAGTAAAAGAGTCATATTTCTTAACACAGCATCAAACATATATGTATTTCATATACTTTGTCCTAACCCAATAAGACAACCAGTCAGCTAAAAACTTCAGAAATTGGCCAGTGATTGTTCTTTGGAAGCTGAGGAATGTATAAAGGTTTAGACAAGATATGGGATGGGAAATTCTTACAAGTAGAGCAGAGCCAGTTATCTTGAAATAGAATAGATGCATTCTTGCAGGAAAACCTCTGAGTATCAGAAAGAGAGAAAAGCATCAAGAGAAAGCTGTAGAGGTGTGGTAGGATGTCTCTGGAGAGGAATGGCAGAGCGCTGGAGGAGCCTGCTTGCTAGTAAGAGTTAGCAAAAGCTGACAGCTACCTAAGCAGGGGTTTGCCCAGCAAGAAAGACTCACAAAGCATAAGGGCTCTTCCTACTCAGCACTAGTCTGGGGTTTGCTGCTCCGTTCTCATGCCTTTTACACCTGTGGTCTCTTTGCTGAGGAATGCCTGGCATTAAACAGGGCTAGTTCCTGTTTGACAGAGGTGCTGTTAAAAAAAAAAAAAAAAAAAAGTAAAGCCACAGCTGGCTAGGGAAAGCCAGGGCATTAAACTTCTGTACACGCTTGCAAATAGCAAGCCTGAGGGGATTGGAACAAATGTTTGGGAGTGAAGAAGGGAAGTTTAGAAATGAAATATAGTACATGAAAAAGGAAGAACTTGGGAGAATAAAAACCCACCAGAAAAGAACCTGTCCATCCTCAAAACCTGGACAATAGTGCTGAATACTGTGCAGTCCCCCCTCCACAGCTCACTTCAGGCAGGTCAGCTCCTTATTTCTGAGTGCTGTGCAGTTTTCAGTGCCTTTGCTACAGGAGTGGTCACATTTCTGAGGAATGGTCAGAAGTGAGGTTCTTGTCCTTGTCTACATATTTGCATATGTACATACAGCTGCTGTTGCAAAATGGACCTGTGCCTTACCAAATACTGTCCTAAACTTACATCACAGAAATATGTAAGGGCTGACCTCTCCACCTTTTTCCTCCATGGAATGGCAACCTTATCCTTCTCTAAGTGTCTTCACAGAACTGCAAACAGGTATCGGTAGGCACTTCTTTAGTTTTCTTAGGCATCAAGATATGGAGATTATGGGGCCAGCACCCAAAGAAGTCATTAGCAAAGATGCTAGAAAGCTCTTTTTTCTTTCAAGTAGAAATTGGACTTCTAGGTCTTCCCTCCAATGTGATCCCTAATCTGTGCAGATTTGGGCTTTCCTTTCTAACCTATGCTCTCTAAGGAAAAATAAAGTGCCTCTAAAGTGCTGGATTTTGCTTTTTTTTTTCTTTTTTTTTTTTTTTTTCTGGTGGGAAAAAACACACCTGCCATGTGTGGAGAGAAGAGCAAAAACGTTGCCCAGGGCAGCCTCTAATGTGGTGGATAGGAGGTTTTGCTGGGAAGCAAAATATGTAGATTTTGACTCTGACAGACAGAGAACAAAACCAACCTAATGTAAGTTCTGTAAACGTTGTGCACAACATGAAAAACCCCCTGCATTTCCCATCCACAAACTGTTCAGTTACTTTTTCTGACAAAGGCATTTTGCCTGCCCCTCTCTGCAGGGTGTTGGAAGCTGTGGACCTTCAGTTCCTGCTACCAAATGCAGTGAGATTCAAGATGATGGAGACCTGTTATAACATTTCCCTCACCCTAACCTTGATGACTCCGAGAGGAACATGTTTTCCTCTTTGGTTTTGATATAATTTAAGAATATGAATATGCTTGTAGATCTGAGTCTTAAACTCAGTTTGGATTTAATTATCTTTTCTACATTGAGACACAATGGGCCATGAGGTGTTTTAAGAACCATGTGTGTGGCATGAATTGCTGTGCTGCCCCAGGCAGGAGCTGCCAAGGATCCCTAGGAGGGTGTAGGGGAGCCTGGGGCTGCAGACCTGCCTGACTGCACCAGCTGGAAAGGGTTGCTCGCTAAAAATGGGGTTCAGAGGATGAGGAATGGAGGCAGAATCACATTAAAAAAGTTGTTATAAGGCGTTTATACCCACTTAAAACATGACTAGAAAAGCATGATAATTTAAAAAGAGTTTTTAACTGATTCATGCCTAACCAAACTCTCCAGGACAGAAAGAGCAGTAAAATAAAATCTTTAATGTCTCTCACTTCCTTCTGCAGACTGTTTGTAGCTGCGGGGGAATTTGCATGAGCTGTTTGTGTGTGTGTGTGCAGGAAATAGTTGCAGCAGGTGTGGTGGACAGATAGTGGCAGCATAAACCAGCCTTCTGCACTAGCAAAGTCATTTCAGAAAGAAAGGCTCTTTCTACCTCTCCTCTTGTGTGACATTAGGTCCCAGAATACTAACAGATGTGATTACTGAACCTAGGAGAATAGGCAACTGAAATAAGAGGGAAAAAGGAAAAGAGTCTTTTTGCTGAAAAAGTATCTGCAGTGCCCCAAGTGAGGCAATCCCGAGCCCTGCTCAGACCCTTCCTCTGCACCATGAGGACCAGAGGAATTAAAAAGTGTTTGCAAGAAAGGAAGACTACAGCATCTGAGGCTGCCCTGGGAAGAGTTACAGTTTCCTGAGGCTGGCCTGAACCTCTGGCTGCCAGCTTTGCTGTGGACAGTGTCCCAGAGGGCATGAGGATGAGGCACATTGATGTACAGGCATTTCTTAGATCCTGGTGGCATCAACCCCTTGAGACACAATGTAACCATTTCCACATATGCCCAAATGTTAACAAATATGAGGAACTTAAAGTTACATGAGAAAATTAAAACGGTCAGACTGAGCTACCCATCCTGGTTTCACCACTCTGGACAGAGCTGGGAGCACTGGGCTGGGGCAAGAGCAGCAACAGCAAGGCAAAGGCAGGGTAATCCCCCTTCTCACTCAGCCTGCCAGCAGCTGGCAGTCTGCACTTACATCGAGCCCACACGGTTTATCAGTCCCAGAGAAAGAGTTGTGAAAGGTTGTCTTGGAAAATACAATAACAGAAGAAAAGTACAGATTAAGTTTATCAAAGAGGTCTATATTGCAAAGCACAAGAACACTCCTAGCACACAGCTGCATTAAGAAAACAAGGGAGGAAAATTAATAAAACAAACAAACAGCAAAACCTGTGACTAATACCTGAAGTAGAAGCAAGAGAATCTTCTCTTGGGAGACTATCAGCTTTAACATGGTGTCAGGAAGCTGCAAGTTAACAAGGTAAAGGTGCATCAAAGTGTAAAAATGTAAGGAAAACACTTGGACAATCTTAGAAGGACTAGGAAAGATATTATATGTGTTAAGTGAAGAGATAGCAAGAGACTTGTTATTGGGAGCATTGTGGTAGATAAGAGTTCCTGTGACACCTGTCATTTAAACAAAAAAGCTTTTGGCATTTAAAGAAGAATGCAGGGAGAAGATTCTTCTTATCTTCCCAGGCACAAAGGCTGGATATATAAAAAAATGTGCATGTTGATCATCCAAACAGAAAATGCTGTCTCACTAAGGGCTTATGCACACATGGGGTGCTGTGGAAGCAGCTGCTTCTGATCAGGCCCTCAGTGAGAACACACTGGAAATACTTCTTAGCATTAAAAGAGATAAGCCTTTAAGCTAACAAGTCTGTGCAAAAGCTTATGCCAATCTTTTGCAAAGCAAATATCTTATTATTTAAATACACTTGTATTCTCTTCAGGCATAGCGATTGTGGTCTGTGTTCAGCTAAAAATGGCTTTCCCTTCCTGAATGCAGTCTTCTTGAGCATTAATGTCTGGGAGAGATAACCACGTCCCTCAAGGATTGCCATGACATTATAGCTTTGTCAAACACGTATTAGCAAACAGTATGAAATCACTGTGGTCATCTGTATGTCATAAGGGAATCAGAATACTTATTAAGTCTTTAATATTGAACACAAACCTTTTATTAGGATCTTACTTTATGCCTCCTCCCTCCCCTCTGTTTTCCCCAGCAAGGCTGGATGTCCTTTCATCACAGCACAACACAGCACCACATCCTCTCTTCCATGCAGAACTGAATGCAAATGGCACTGTCCTGCTGTGTCATGAAGACTGAACAACCAAGATAGTTCCCATTTCTGTCATAGGACATGATGTTGGCTCATGTGCCTAAGGAAAAGATGTGGGAGACATCTCTGCTACTAATATATTTACAGAGTTCATAAACTGCCACCTTTACTCAGAAGAATGAAAATCAACTCAGTGAGGATGAATATACAAGACAGGATTTCAGCACATGACAAGAGTGTCAGAACCAGACTCCTTATGTGACAGTATCTATGCAAAGAAGAGGAATTGCTTCTTTGGATGTATTTTAAATGGAAGAATTTTCAAAAAGTCCTGATAAACATTTGGTTTTTTTCACTAGATCCCAAATGCTGATGTAGAATGTCTGAAAGAATTTTAGGTTTGGTGGGAAAATTACTGCAACCCACTTTGCTCACACCCATTCTAACACTTAGAGAAACTAGAGAGCACCTTGTTTTTTCTAGGCTGTCTCAGCCTCTCCTTGTATGTCAGACATTCCCTGTCCTCAGTCATCCTCATGGGCCTTTGCTGGACTCACTGCAGTATGTCCACACCTTCCTTGCACCAGGGAGCCCAGAGCTGACACAGTAGGCCAGATCTGGCCTCAGTGGCCTCACCACTGTTGAGCAGAGAGGAGTCACCTCCCTGCCCAGTCAGCCACTGCAGCCCAGAAGGCTGTTGGCTTTC
Source organism: Rhipidura dahli (assembly GCA_013399225.1). Classification (NCBI taxonomy): domain Eukaryota; kingdom Metazoa; phylum Chordata; class Aves; order Passeriformes; family Rhipiduridae; genus Rhipidura; species Rhipidura dahli. The sequence goes on from VXAC01008060.1 coordinate 2,020,576, forward strand.
CTCTCCTCCTTTCTTCTGTAGAAGCTTGGTACTTCAGTGAAGGAAATCATGGTGGTAACATATCATACCTTTCAGAAATCCAGCAGATTACGACATCACGTTCAGTAGTAAAGCAAAAAAAGAAAAAAAATTCAGTAAAATACACAACAAATTTCTTTTATTCAAATACCAGGCTGCAATTGTGCTGATACAAATGGGGCTGTTTTGAGCTGCCAAGACAGAAATACAGGGGTGGGTTTTTTACAAATGCTTAATATGTATTTAAAATACCCACAAGTGGTGTGCAAGCCATTTTTGTACACACCTGCAAGCTGAATTAACCAGTGATATGCAAAACATTGTATGCTGCACATGCATGGAATCAAAGTACTCTGAGCGATATTCTTAATACTTAAATTGTAACTGATTTTAATGAGGATCTTGAACAAATTCATGTTAGACAATATTAAGAAATCCTAAATTAATTTGCATTAGTGAAAATTAATAATTTGATAGAATTTTAATAGACAAGACTGAAGACACTCTACTGTCTGATTGAAAAGACTTTTGCATTGAAGTATACTGAGACATTTTTGGAGTTTGTGCTTTTTAACTCCTCAATAGAACTAAAATTAGGGTATGTATAGGCTTTCTAAACACATTCCCTTTCTCCACGCTGCAGAATTCTGTATATGCCACTCTGATCAAGCTGCTGTTGAGTCTGGAAACCCTTGGCACACCAACTGTGTGTTTACACATCAGCCCTTGATAGTTTTCCCTGAAAGTCAAACCACTTCCAGAGGGCGGTGTACCTGTCCTAGAGCTGACATTTTTGGATACACAGCACTCACTACTGTGTGTATGAGCTGCCCAGTTCTTACCTGCCACAAGTTATGGATATCAGACTCTCCCAGAACACGAGGACTGGGTCCAATGCCACCCGAAGATGTTAAGCACACCCTACCTGTGCAACTTAACGTGTTTGCACACATCAATCCCAGACAGAAATGCAGCAGGTCTGATGTCAGCATCAATTACCTGCTCACTGCCAAGCCAGTGAGATGCTCATCCATGTAAACAGAGGCTCTCCCTGACCCTGCTTGGCCCTCAAAGGCTAGGGGCAGGATACAAAAGGAGTTCTCTCCATCTGGGCCAAGAAATTCTTGGATCATTTCAGATACCATGTAAACATTTGGCTCTCATTTTTCATTTTCCAAACTATAAAATAAAAGAAAATTCTTCAAAACAGGCACTTATTTTAGATAGGAGAAGAGACAGTGCTGCCCTTTCTGTGCCCTCTTTTTGGCTGGGTGGCATTGGCCATGCACTGGTGGTACAGAGAGGCACCAGCCTCTTCCCCAAATTCTTGTGTGAGAATACAAGGTACCACAAGGTGTAAGTGAAGTTCTTCAGCACTGCTTTTCTCAGACCTCTTAAAGAGGGCAGCATATACCTTTTTCTCAGTTTGGAGGGCTGGCATGGACACCAGTCTTCCAGATCCAGCTTCTGTCTACCCTTCCTGGCTGCAGGAAAATTTTCAACAAATTGTTGAATATAATAGCTTTAGTGTGATTCTAGATATTAGCTGTGCATGGGGTTATGGGTTATTCTATTATCTAGAATATAGATATTTCTAATTTAGGCACTCCTGGGCCTTGTGAGAAGAGTGGCTTTGTTGCTAGAGCAAATTACATGTTGTGCAACCATACTTCTTGCCTTTTTTCATCATGTGAAAAAGTGGCAGAACCCAGTCATTTCCAGTTTTGAGCTTTAAACTGAAACACATAAGACTGGATAAAGACATGAATGTCCATCTTAGATGATCCTTTATTACCCTTTCCTTCTCAAAGGAAACCCCCACAACCAAAACCTTAAGGAAACAACCATGCAGCTGTTTCAGTTAAGGATGTTCCTTTTGCATATGCCCTGCAGAGGTTCAGGAAATAACCAGAATTTCAGGTGTAATAAGAATGATGGATTGCACTTGGCATTGTTCTCTGAATTTGTTAATAAATATGTACAGAAGAAATTTGTTCCTTCAAAGGGTCATGAGACATTAGATGCTTTGACTTTTTATTTAGGCCAAGTAAGCAGTTTATTTTCGCAGGGGATTATTACGCTAAATTACAGCCTCGTATGCTCTTCATGAGACAAGATGGACACTTTCATGAGCAGCTTTTTCTTACAGTTGCAGTCAATCTTGATGTGTGAAGGACACAGATTCCTACTTGTATCCAGTTAATTTCAGATTTTTTTTTCCTTCAGATGTCTCTGAAAACAAACAAAACAAAATGACAGGGTGAAATGGGAAAATTTACATTTGGATTTAAAAATTGCACAGGGAGTACAGGTGAATGAGCTCTTGAGTCAAATTAATGGCTGTGAGTTAGGGCTTGTCTGTACCATAAAATGGTTTGTCAGTACAATTACACCAGCAGTCCAAAGACTACAACAAAAATAAAGCTAATATATGACTCCAACACAGCTATGCCAGCAACTTTGCTTAGGTATGTGAAACTCACACCAGTAAATTTTTCTTTTACTGGTAGAGCTTATGCAGTTTAGGGAACTATTTAACCTACACCAGGTGAAAGAGCTCATTTAGTCAGTGTAAGCTGTGACTCCAGCAAAAACTTTTCCCAGTGTGTCTCCAGTGTGATTACAACCATCATGCCTCCTGTGTCATATTCTGGTCTGGCAGACATAGAAGAAGAGATACCTTCCTCTTGGGGAGAGGCTTTCCAAGGGATGTGACCTGTGACTGATGTAACAGAGCTGCTGGCCTGGAGGGAAGTTAATTAATAATTTAATTAATATTTAATGGCAATATGCCAGTGTACCAGACGTCACCAGTGGGCTGTGTTCCCAGCTCTGTCAACTACAAGAACATGTTTGAATCTGCCCTGTGGGGGAATGGTAGGGCTTGTTTGAGTAGGAATAACATCCAGCACATCTAGATAATCATGGTAGTCTTCCCTACCCTTAGGGTCTCCAAACCTACAGCTGCTTTGAGTCAGGTTCTTTGAAGTCCTGTCTGAGTCAAAGCCAAGTTTTGCAGCTCTTAGAGCAGCACACTATTTATTTGCCCCCTCTTGACTCTTTCTTCTTTCTGTAATCACTATTGATTGCAACCTGGAAAAAAAAGCTTCACTTCTCATATTAGAAAAAAGTGAAAAAATCAGGCAGCTGAAAAATTATCTAACCATGAAAATTAGCAGTGTAGATGATGCCCCCAAATCTGCATTGGAAGTCACTTAGGAAGGGGACTTTCAAAACTGCTGAGAACATATAACTACAGTCATGGATTCAGGTTCCTCACTCCAATACACCCAAGGTTACAAAGCTGGCCTCAGCCTTTCACCCAGAGGCTTTTCTGTGAAAGAAACAGCTCGCTCACAGGGTCAGTGGCATGACAGTGACAGACAAATGTCCTAGAAAAATGGTACAAAAGGATTAACAAAGATGTGCTGGGGTCAGAAAGGGTGATTTTCATTTGAAGCACTGTCTCTAGATTTCAAATATGAGGGAACCTGTGCCTCAGCATAACCAAAGTAAAAATAAAGAAAAAAGTTGCGGCTGAATCAGTTCCATACAATTATTTTAAAAAATTGGTTCAAATTGAAAATAAAGAAAACTACTTTGTCCAAACAAAACCGCCTCAACTATTGAGTTCATGAGAACAGAAAAACACAGCTGTGTAGTTTTTTCATTCCTTACTTCATTTCTCTTTCTTTTCTACTTTTCCTTTTTTTTTTTTTTTTTTT
>VXAC01008060.1:2024359-2185895 GCA_013399225.1 Rhipidura dahli
TTTTTTTTTGTGTCCTATTTAATAAGCACAGGAGTTTATTCAGCTGAGACCATTCCTTTTCAGGCACTTGTGTGCAGGTCAAGTCCAGAAAGCAACCTCCTGAAACAGCCTGACAGCAGTGCTCATTTTCAGCTCTCCAGGTGGCTGGACCATGTTGTTTCTGCCCTTTTCCAGCCATGAGTTACATGCAGCTATCAGCATTGGAGACAGAATCTGCCTTCTCTGGTTTTGCTGCTGAGGTTTTTTTGTTGTTGTTGCTGTTCCTGTTCCTGCAAGCCTCCATCTCATTTTTGTTTGCAGGGACATAGGAGCAGACATTACAGCAGCACCAGAGTTATTCCAATTCAAAGGTTGCAATGGACCTTCTATTTTCCCGTTTTCTCACCCCAAGAAAAGCCACTGGTGACATTTGTAATACCGTCCAAAAGACTGTCAAACTGAGGGCTTTCATCACTGAAAAAGTAGAAACAACTCAATGCAGTAAAAGGAGAGAAACTTGTCTTGCTGAAAAGAAAGCCACACATTTTAAATGCTTCCAGGGTGGTGTGGGTTTTTTTCTTTCTCTTGAATATCTAATGAAAGGTTAAAATATGTTAATGATGATTGTTGCTATAGCAAGTTCAGGCATCTGTAGTGAAGTCCCTTGCTTAATTGCTTGTTCTGGAGTGATGAGGTCATGTTAACATCACTGACCCTCTGGGCACATTCATTCTATCAAAATTAACGTAGCAATGACCTGAGGCAACTCTCTGTTCTTTCTTTCTCCCTCCTGCTTAGGGTGAAGACTATCTCTTTACTAGCATCACCCTGTCATACTTCAGCCCTGATTGTGGAAAGACTGCTGAAACACTGCAAAAAATAAATACTGGTTTTTTTTAAGGTAGACCTGACTGCTGAGGCTTACTTCTGTATTTCATTAAAACTACTTTTCCTCATAAGGATTATATTTAAAAGTAATTTAGATCAATAGACTTAATTTTGATAAATCATATATACAAAATAATTAAAAGTAGGTATTAAGAAATGGCACAAATGTCCTGAGGAAAGGAAGAGACTGTGGGTGGGAAATAGTAAACTGATGAATTCTTCAAGAGCAATAACGATCAGATATGAGGTGTTGGACACAGGTGAAAGAGACAACATATTTTGGTGCAACACTATCCTATACACAAGCCTAAACCAACTAATTTGGTTATTTTATCTGGCTACATATTTTATAAGATTTTTGCCCGTATTAAAGGTTAATTGCATATGCCCACATTAAATCCATATTTCTCAAAATGCTCACAAGTGCAAATGTGGAATCTTGATAGAAACTTTATGTGCTAGAAAAAAAGCCATAGTGGAGATTTCTGATTGCTGGGGGAGACCAGCAGGCTGGAGGAGCCACATGCTCCTTGGCTAGCTAAAGATTTCACAGAGTGGGTAGGTCTGTCAGCCATTAAGGATGAAAATTTATGGTATTGTTTTATAATCCCAAGATTATTCAAAGAGAGTGATCTCCCTCAAGGTAGCAAAGGTCCTTTTCTTTCATGTTTTGCTAGAATCCTTAAAGAAGACAACTAATAAAGTGAAACCTTCCCTCCATTGGCAGGGAATTTAAAGGGCAGGTGGATAAAGACTCAGAGGAACTGATGCCATAACAGTAAGTGGTATAAACAGATGCAAATCCTCTAAGCTGGTCTTGTTTCTTGAAAGCACACTTTTGCCTTAATGCCTATGGTCAGAGGGGATGTTTTAGTCAGAAAAGAGCTTAGCTCTCTCTTTTTCATCTCCTTTACATGATAGAGCAAGACCCCACCCTCAATAGCACATGGACTAAGCAGCAATGTGTTATATGAAATGTCCTGTTTAGTTTCATTTTTAGTCTTTTCTGTAACTTTGGAGTCTCTGTGACTGTGAGCAGGGGAAGAGATGGCCTCATCCATCCACACACTGCCCTGGATATCATGTTTCTGAGGGGTTTGAGCATTTCAGAAAAAAATAACAGCTTATTTCAGATTCACTATGTTGCTGAACTCAAACACATTATGAACAATGCATGTCATTTAAAAATAACCACAAAGTACATTTTAAAATAAAATATTTCATAATAAAATATTTTTTTAAATTCTGAAACACAACATTTCATGGGGGTTTTTTTGTGTGTTTTTGTGGGTTTCTCTTCACAAAAGAAGCAATTTAACCGAATCAAGTGAAATTCATAGAAGGTTCAGCAATAAGTGAAAAGAACTGGGACCACAGTTTCACTCATACCTAGAAAAAATTCTCATCTGTGTTTAGCTGGAAATGACACCTAGAGATTTTTAGAAGCAACAGCCCTCTTCACTGGCACTTCAAGTTACTACAGACTATCAGAGCAAAAACTTGCAGTTTTAATGAAAACACAGATAATGCCTGAAAGCTTTTAAAGCAACAAAACTTGGTCATGCACGACAAGGCATCCATTTTTAGAAAGAGGAAAAGGGATGCATTCAGGGTACTATAATTTTAGAGCAAAATGGCACAAGCTGGGAAAATGCCTGTGCACTTCTATCCCCAGAACAATGATAGATACTCCTTTAACAGAGGTGACACAGCTAAGAGTGACTGGGGGTCACAGGTGGCAGCTCAGGGAAACCTTTCCTGCCTTACTCACAGGACATTTGCAGCAACAGCAGCAGCTCCCAGGGGAAAACCTCTCTTGTTTTGGGAAGTGAAGGTTACTAGCCAGTCTGAAAAATCACTCTGCCTGCACTTGTTTGCATCCACAAGTGATCATAGTTTACACTCACCTTCTTCCCTCAGAAAGGGCATGCTTATTTCTAATGCTGCTGTCATGAAATACTTCTCTTATGTTTTCAATTATCTTTTCATCAATATAGCTGTAGTCATGCTCCTCTTCCTCTTCCTCTTCTGCCTCATAATTCCTTGCTAGACCTGAAAAATTAGCAAAAAATAACTCTAAGGAAATGGAAGACTATGCCCTTGGCCTGGAAAAGACAAAATAGTGCAATTCAAAAAGACAACTATAAAAGTGAAGAAAACAATGTTCTCCTCACTTTATATTTTTCAGAGATCTTAAACGACTTAAGTTCCTGAACAGGATCTGTGATGGAATGAAAATGAGTCGAGCATTTTGCAAGAGAGTCTTCACTCAAGAATTCCTGTTTCAGTTTTTGCACAGGCTTGTACCTCTAAGTTGACCACTCCCTTCTGTCTATGCGCGAATAACTTTAAAGTTTATTGAAAGGTTTAAATGGTGCAATCACTAACAACATAAAAGCAGGCAGATAAAATTATCTGACCATACCAAGAGAAGAGCAGTCCATTTGTCATGAGTTGCACTATGGATGTGCTCCCATGCTTTTGTGTTTCCTTGCCTGACAAGAGGAGCTAGGAATCCATAGTGTTACTTTAGGATTTCCTACAGAACCCGCAGTTGCTTCTAATTTGGAAGGTGATATAACAGAGACACAGACTTGAGAATGGCATGAGGTTAAAATGAAAAAACTTTTGAAGTGCATTTCTTTTCATCCACCTAGACTGGCCTGAAACAGCACTGAGGCCAAACCTTTCAGAAAGCAGCAGTGTTTTCCCACAAGAGCAGAGATCCTCACCAGGGGCCTCTTAGCAGCTCCAGCACTGGGGCAGGCTCTACTCTGCATGTGGGCACAGTAACAGCTTCACTTTGGATCTCACAGTGGCTCAGGCTGCTGCCAAGAGGCCCCAGGGTGTCCTCCCCTCCTTGGATGGTTCACCACTTCCCTGAGGCTAGAGGAAGCTCTGCAAGACACATGGGACCATTGATCTCATGGAACTGAACCCCATAAGGATCGTTCAGTGAGTGCCCCGTTTCACCCCTTCAGAGTCACCTCATCCCTTAGCCCAGACTGTGGGGGGCAAGAGCCAGGTGGCAATAGGACCAGCTGGAACTGAGATGAGGGTAGTGATATCACCACAGGTTCCCTGCCAAGAGAAAATCACCCTTAGAGTTTATCAGGAAGGCTCATAGGTAATGGAACTGAGAAGATACCATGTTTTTCAAAGCCAAAACTTTCACCTGAAACTGCAAACCAGTGTGAAACACTGCTGTGGGTACAGCTGTTCCTGGTTGACTGATGTTCTAGGACACAACTTGAAACAACCTACCACCATGTACTCTCTGACCTCCCAGCAAGCCATGTTTGTCAAACAGGTTCTTCTTTATGAGGCCAAAGTTCTGAAAAAAGAATCCTCCCAGTCTTATTCTTGCCACCACCGTGTGTCCCTTCACCAAGAGAATAATTCTATCACTTCTCAGCAGTCTCCAAATCCTACTTGTGTTCCTCCTAAGGCTCTCCATGACTGAGATGTCTCTCCCTGAAAACTGGGTAGTAGTAATTTCTTTATGAAGGTGTGATCCTTTCATTTATAGGTTTTCTAAGGCTGGAAATAAATATTAAGTTAATCAAATAGCTGTCTGACCACACCAGTGCAGAGTCTATCGGAGACCCGCATACCCACAAGTTCCCCCTACTGAATTAGCAAAGTATTTCCAGATCTGGGCATCAAAAGGGAAAAAAAAAAAACCATACAAAACCCCAAGCACATGATTAGAAATGCATTGAAGGTCTCACTTGCACATGTGGCCACTATCTTGTTAATAAACATTTCCTGGTTTTAGTTCATTTGCAATTTGGCTGTGCTTGATATCAGTAAAAGTAAACTAATGAATAAAACAGGCACTGAAAGAATGAGCTAATCCCTGAGATTCAGCAAGGGAAATATTGTTTGTGCACTTTAGACTTGCTAATAGGGATATAAGGTACAGATTGCTCATGGATGGCATAGCCAGCCTTTCTTCTTTCCCAAACACATGTAAACAAAATGATATGCTTCTAAGCAAGACAGCTCAAGGAGAAAGAACGTTGATGTCATCAGGCCAGACTAAATTACAGCTGTCCCCAGTCCCAAACCTGTTCAGGATGCCTTTTGAAATGTATATATTTACACTTCAATAAAGAATTAAGTAATGAATGAGACAATCTGAACAATCCCAGGGGAATTCAAAACATTGAAATCAATGCAATTTTCTTCCCTGTTTGAAAAAAACCTATTAGCCTCAACATTGAATTCCCAAAGAGGATAGGCCATCTCAGCCTGCCAAGAAAACAACACTTATGTCATCGTGCTGTCCATCCATCCATCAATCTCTTCAGTACTTTTACAAGTTTATTTCTGCCAATTTCAGTCAGATTTGAAAAGGGGACAGAAGTCTCGCCGTGGTTACAAAAGCTGGAGTGGAATTAGTTCCTCTATTGAAAGAGAAGCATGCAGAACACAGCTGCTATCCACTCCATTTGGCAGCAGACATCAGGATAAATCAGTGTGCATATTGGCTGGCTACTCAAAACACACATAGCTCCAGACCTGCTCTTTTTCTTTTGATAGGAACATCACAAGGAGAGTTTTGGTTATTATCAGGAAAGGCAGAGAGGAGCAGTAGGAGACAACAGTCCTGAATATTTATTAAACAAAATTTCATTAATTCTGCTCTTCCTGGAACAATTTGTATAATTATATTTGCCTTTATAGTGGAAGGCTAGTGCTCTGCAGACTAAAAATTTCCATTAATTTCACTTGCATCCTCGAGTGAGTAGGATATGAGTGAGTATGGCTTTTTCTCAGAATGTGCTTGCTGTTTTTCACAAATTTCAAGGTCAGAAATGGTTGTCATAATTCTCCCTTTTGCCCTTCTCCAAAAGGTAGGCAACAAAAGAGATCCAACACATCAAGACCCTTGCTTGGATGAAACAACTTCTGGAGTGCCCAACTCATGCACATAAAAGGCTACACTCCTAAATGCCTCTGGCTCTGTGACCGTAACACAGGTTTACAGCTGTGGTAAATATTTCAGATCAGTTTTAATGCTGCATAAATTAACACACAACCACACAGCATTTATTGTTTATTTATGCCTAACTCAACAAAAATAGTTGTAAAATATTCTGCATAACAGTATTATGAACTCAACATGGTAGAGCCACATCCTTATTTCTGCACATCACTTAAGTGAAAATGCACAGAACTGAAGGTATATGCATAAACCAAAGCATTTTTATGAACAACAGCATTTTATTAGCTGTGAGCCTGGTTCTGATGCTCCCCAGTGCTAATGAGAGCTAATTCCTTAGGGAGTGCTGCTGAAAGCTGTCAGTGATAGAAGAATCAGAGCCCATAAAGCTAATGGACTATTTCTTGAGCTGATATCCATCAACCATTATTTCATGTGAAGATGTAGCATATCTTTAAAAACTGTTAAGTGCCACAATCAAAATATTTCACATAAACTGTTGCATTTAATGTAAAGGTAATATTTATCTCCCTCTGGAATCTACTAACATACTGTTTGGAAAAGATCAGTCTTAATTTCTTTTAAAAAAATCTTAAGTTTCCTGAAAGAGACAATTTGACCTCTTTCACTGTCCTTTTAACTTTTTTCATCTTTTTTTTTTCTTTTTCTAGTTTATCTTGCTGGTTTTATTGGACTTTTTGAGACCTGGTTTCCACTGTTTCAATATTACCTCATATAAAATAAATCCCCAGTGTAACAGCAGATCTTGCAGATCAGAAATGGTTGCCACAAGTTTTAAACAATCTCATATTTCTTGCCTCATCATAAGTTCCTGCAAGAGGATGCAGAGCAGGGCTCAGGGCACCATCAGAGATGTTCAAGTGCTGTTCTGCACAGGACTGGGGGAGCAGAGCCAGGCAGCACTGCCAGAGAGTGGGAGAGGGCACTGACACAAAGTACCCTTTAGTTTAACTACATATAACACTGTTATACCTCCTCCTTGCAGCCACCTAAGCTCCTGCCTGAAACCTCTGAATATTACTGCAATTTAAATCAGTCATATCTAATAGACCAGTGAAACAGAGGGATTCAGAGCCTATGCAGCCTATGCTTTCTTTCCTCTGCTGTAAAACAGGTTTGGTTGAGGGCAAAGCTGATTGAAAAAGTTTCAATATCATTTACTATTATGTACTCACATCCTATGAATTGGTATGATCTCCATATACTTTAAGTAATTTTCTTGTCTTTTTTATACTTACCTCAGACAATGTGTCAGCCAAGGATAAGTTTACAGCTGAAAACACAAAAAGGTTTTTGCTTTCTTTTTTAAAGAAAATTACCAGACTGTGGGAGCCAAAGAATCTAATATCAGTTTTTCCCTAGTCAAAGACTGAGCTGAGTGGGGAAGCTGGAGGGAGTTGTCCCACACACCTACAGGAAAGGATTCCTAATTCATACTGCTTATTCCTGTGTACCTAGTTCAAAACACTAACACAAAATCCCTGTGAAGTCATCTCTTTTTTCAAAATAATTCAGAATTCTAGGTTTTTCTTAAAGTTTTTTGAGTTATTATGTTTAATTCATTGTAATATTTGTTTTAGAGCACAGTGCCATGGTCAAAAGTATTGTTTTAACTAACGGGACAACAAGCTGCAGGGGCAGAAATTTCTTAAACCATTTTTAAAAATTTGGTAGACATATGTGCATCCCAAAGTACAAACAGAAGGCCCATTCCTCTTTTTCCTTCTCCAGCCCAGTAGCCTCCTAAATCAAGTGCCCAAAGACAGAATATATAAATACCTTCCCTAAAATATCCTGACATCAATAAAATAAATCAGCATAAATAGTGTTTTGCTGCAGACTATTGTAGTTTTGCTGTAACTATTCCAGAAACCTACGCCATGAACAAGAAGATTATGTAATGTTATAGAACCTCCTCTTAGAATAAATTTCAAGGATAAAGAAAAACTGATACAGCAGATTTCCATTGAGAGTTATTATCCTGCAGATATTGCTACCATTTTAATTAATTCAAACTCAGTCAAATATAAGAAAATAAGATAATATCTTTAGTGGCCTATTCAGGTTTAATTGCAACAGACAGAAAAGATTCCATTTCTTAGAAACAAGGATAATAAATCCTATCTTTATTAACATTAACTCTGTAAGAAAAGACAAGAGAGGCTTTAAAATGAGAGAAAAACGTTGCTTTTCTTTTTGGAACTATCTGGCCTTTGGTAAGAAATAGAAATTGTCTCAGTAACTAGGGGGGTTTTTGTGAGTACAGATTCAATATCCTTATTAGGAATTTGAAACAGGTTGGTGTTTTGGAGGGTGCCTTAACATTCATCAGTAGAAGTTTAAAGATTAGTCAGTGAATGGTGCATTTCCTCCCACTCAAAACCCACAGGAGTGTGTCTGTGTTATTAGTCTTGACATATTTTCTAATCCATTATCTTGTGAATTAGCAGAGCAGAGTACACACTCTGGAACAGGCGAGCTTGCTGCACACAGCAGTGGACTCTTGGGGATTCCTTGGCTGGCCAGAAAGAACTGTTATCTAACCTAATCCAATCTCATGTATAATTCTGCAGTTATCTTTTAATCAAGTCAAATAATTTTGGGCTATAATAACACACAACTTTCAGAAAAATCTTTAGCTTTCATTTGAGTATGTCAGGGTACAATCCACCACTCTTCTTTGGATTAGGTTACCTCTGCCTAGCTCAAACACACACTATACTCCAATTTGGACAGAGTTGGTAAAGGGATATATTCCAAGGCAATTAAACAAGAAGCAATTTCCTAGTCTTGCAAAAGAAGAATTGTGATGCTACTCCATGGTTTTGTGTGTGCATACTAAAGAGAGGTACTAGGAATTTGTTTGGAATCCTCAATAACAAAATCTTCTGTGAGTAGTCCAAGCCAATACAGTAAATAGGATGAACTTCAAATTAACTAATTGCAATTTTCATGAGAAATGAGGCAGGAGACACATGACTGAGGAGCTTTTGAATCAGATACATGGCTAAGAACTGAGCTAGATGGGAAGAGTAAGAGATGTGAATCTTTGCAGTACCAGATTCATGCAAGCCTTCAGAATCATTTTCTGACATCATTTTCTTTCCTCTAATACTCTTGGTCATACACCCAAAGCTTTCTGCAAAGCACTGGTCTCCAGCCAAAAACTCATGGAAATAGATAGGAAAAAAAATAAACCTGAGAGCTAAAGTTAAAAAAAAATATGTCTACTGGAAGCAGGAGGAGTTAAGTCATCAGCTTACCATGACTATTGATATGTGAGTCTAAACCAGGAGAAAAATAAACTCTGCTTTCTCAGAAGGGATGCTACAGCAAACAGCAGGATCTTGATGCAATGAGGGCCAAAGGAAATAGAGTAAGAAGTATTTAGATATTTTTGAAATTGAAAAAGTCCCTAGAAAAAGCCTTTTTCTCATTTAGATTGTTTCAGAATTAAGAACAAATGAAGAATTGGCTAAGAAAAACAGGAATTGTGCTAAAAACTGAAAAATTGCAATAAAAATCAAGCACTTTTTGAGATTCCAAAAAAGGTTTATCAATGAATTATAAATAAGGCTTAATGAGGTGTACAAAAGACTGATGCTGCTGTCTCTGAGTGAATAAAGGGAGAGAAGGTGGACAGGCTTCCAGCAGGGTGGATGAGACAGTCAGCAATATTGCATCATTTCACCATGGTGCTGAAACATGTTCAGTAGAAGGTCCAAATCAGGAACTGTTGCAAAAAGCCCAAGTCTGTTTTCTGGTGTCCAGAACCACAGACTGCATGAGCTAACATGCAGAGTGAAGGAGAAGGAAGAAATATTGCTGGTACCATGGTAACAGAAGCAGCCCTCTGCATAGGAGCAGAAGAGCCCCCTGAGATTTTCTGGGTCAACCAAAGTGATGTTTGGGTGCCTGCTGCAGACATGGTGATTCATTAATGGAACAGTCGATGGGAACGAGTTTCCCTCAGTAAGTTTGCATTGGGAGAAGCAGCTGAGATGGTTGTGCTGCCATCGAAGGGACCTGAACAGGCTGGAGAACAGGGCAGAGAGGACTTTTATGAAGTTCAGTGAAGGAAAATGCAAGGCCCTCCACCTGGGATAGAATAACCCCATGCACCAACAGAGGCTGGGGCTGAATGACTGGAAAACAGCTTTGCTAAGAAAAATATTGGGGTCCTGGAGGACAAACTGACCATGCACCAGTAATGTGTCCTTGTGGCAGAGTAGTCCAAGAGCCTTCTGAGCTCCATTAGGCATAGTGGTGCCAGCAGAGATCCTTGTGCCCCTGATCAGCACTGGTGAGAGCACACCTGGAGTGCTGGCTCCCTGGACAAGAGGGACATGGATGGTCTGGAGCAAATCCAGCAGAGGGTCATGAAGGTGATCAAGTGCCTGGAGCATTGAAATAGACAGGGAGGCTGAGAGGGCTGGGACTGTTCATCCCGGTGAAGAGACGGGTCAGGGAGGATCTTATCACTGGATATCAGTACCTGATGGGAAGATATGAAGAAAGTGGAGACCGACATTTCTCAGTGGTGCCCAGGTACAAAAGAAACACAAGCAGTAACAAATACCCTAACAGTAGGAAAATGGAAAGACTGAGTGTCCTCCCAGTCCTGTTATTGAACTGAAACCTTTGTAACAGTGGCTCCATATTTATTTTTCTCAGCCAAGGGATTTCAGTTTAGAAACTACTGTACAGTTCCTGTAACAGGCACAGGAAGTGACTGCATGACTTCACTTCTTGCTACACAAACTGAGCAGCTATGTTCAGAAAAATATTGGAAGGCATTATGAGACTTTAGCCTGTGTGACTTTTCCTGTTTGTGGGTAGTATAGGCCAACAAAGTTAAGCACCTACTCAAGCATGGACTTCTGTGCTCATGAATAAGCCAGCAAAAGCTTTAGGTCTGCCTTCATCTTCAAAGAAGCTCTGGTCATGTTTTCTTCAGGTGTGTTCCCCCTGCTTCCCATGTCTGCCTCACCCCACTGAGACTAACCATGCAAGTGATCCAATTAATCCCTGTAGCATGGACAATGGTTTTCAAGTCAAGCCTCAGTGATTTACAGGAAGTGCCCTTGACAAAAAATTAGTGCCCCATTAACCTATGTTAGTACTCCTTTTTATTGGTGGGGTTTAAACTGAGGATACTGTCCTTTGTAGCTGCCAACATGTAAGCTTCACCATTTACCCCTCTAAAATCTAATCAAATCATTAAACAGTGACAAAATAGAGCCTGAAAAGAGATTTTTCATAGCCACAAAATAACAAATTTGGAATTTTATTTCAAAGCTGCCTGATACCAAAATACCGTGCTGGTTTTGGCTGGGGCAGAATTAATTGTATTCACAGTGACTTGTACAGGGCTGTTTTGGATTTGTGCTGAAGACAGGGCTGATATAGAGATGGTTTTGTTATTGCTGAGCAGGGCGTGCAGAGAGCCAAGGCCTTTTCTGCTTCTCGTACTGCCGTGGCTGGCAAGGGAATTTGGGGGTGCAGTGGAGGTTGGGAGGAGACACAGCCAGGACAGGTGACCCGAACTGACCAAAGGCATAGAAGGAGGAAAGGGGGAATATTTGGAATGATGGAGTTTGTCTTCCCAAGTCACCATTACATGTGATGGGGCCCTGCTCTCCTGGAAATGACTGAACACCTGCCTGCCCATGGAAAACAGTGAATTAATTCCTTGTTTTTCTTCACTTGTAGGAGTGGCTTTTGTTTTCCCTGTCTTTATCTCAGCCCACAAGTTTTCTGGCTTTTGCCCTTCCAATTCCCTCCCTAATCCTGCTGGGGGAGAATTCCCTCCCTAATCCTCCTTGGGGAGCGAGCAAGCAGCTGTGTGAAGCTTGGTTGCTGACCGGGGTTAAACCACATCACTTTCAATAATCAGTCCCCAAATAATCATCTTCCACAGCAATAAGGTTTAGTGAATATTCAACATGACATAAAAGTGTTTTATGTCGCTTCTCCATAAAAGTGGTTTATGTTACTTTTAGAAGTTTCAATACACATAGTTTCAAATAGACAATCCTTTTAAAGAGTCTTACACTGAATGAAAAGGAAAAAAAGACGTACTTTGTAGGAAGTTTTTCTTTTGATATCAATTATCAGTTTACAAATGCTATGAGCATGAATATTCGTGCTTTAGTCTTCCAAAGGTTCCAGTGTTGTAATTAATGTGATGTGTTCATATTTCAATTATAACCTGTGACTGAGATACTAATGAAATATATTTTTTTATATTAATTACAAAGTTGAAATCTATAGAATAAATAGAGTTTGGATTTATCCTCTTATCATCTAGCTTTTCAACTTCAGTATGGTTCATTTCTAAAAAAGGAAAAACTTTGAAGATAAGTAAAAAAACTATCCATCTGTCAAAATGATGGGAAACACAAACAAATGAAGACTTTAAAAACAATTATTGGTCAAGTAATTTACTCAGTACTATTTTTTTCTTCAAAATACAAAAATATGAGTTGAAGACATCTCCATATCTTTAACATAAATGGCTTTCTTGTCTTAAAACATTTTGGGATTGGTATTTTTTTAATAACAGATTATGTGTAAGCATCACTCTAAAGCAAAAGGAAAGCACATGTTTCCCAATCGTCTGTTCCTAAAAACCACTGAATATTCATGCTGCAGTGTCAAACAGAGTTTAATACCCTGCTGCTGCTGGGAGCTTGGATGAATTTGCCTTACGGCATTTGTGGAGGAAGAACAGAAAGCTTCACTTTTCATTCCTTTTTGACTAAGCCACAGATTCCAAGTGAAATCACACAAGATACTCCTGTGTGTCAAGTTGCCATCAGGGCTGGGGTTAAGCTTTGTTATATTAATAGCTCAAACCATAATGCTTAACTGACCTTTAATCACAGTGGTTTCCACCAGTGTAGCTTTCCCCGTCATGTCCTTCTTATTCTCACCATGCACCAAATCATTTTGACAGCTAACTTGCAATTCCAAAACATCAGCAGCTTGATCTGAGCACAATTTCTTAGTGGTATCTATGTAGAAATTCTGAAATTACATAGAAGAGAGCATTAACTTTCCATGTATACTGTTATTCCAAACTGATGTGACATGCAAGAGAAACAATCTTTGGGTTATTTCTGTGAGTTTTAACTACAGATCTTTCTGTTTGTCAAAGTCATCAATGACATTTACCACAGAGCTTGTCTTTCAGGCATGTACATCACAAAGTAACATGGCCAGGAGGCACTCTGGGTGAAGACGTTACCTCTAAAACACCTCTCCAGTCTTTCTTTTCCTTTTTATTTTTGACTATATGGAGTCACACAAGCAAAAGGAGATTTATGTATCCCTTTTGGTAGATTCAGATTACTTTCTGATTAACTATTTTTATTGTATCGATTGTTCATTTAATGTGTTCTGTTACACATTACATCACAAATTCATATAAAGTCTGACATTTCAATTACATTTACCCAGTAGCATTCATAGCATAGTATAGTTAGATGATGGGAACAGACAATTATGGAGTTATTAATTATAATTTTATTACAACAGAAAAAGTAAGTTATATGGCTGCAATACTTGCATCCCTTCAAATTCAACCTTCATAAACACCTTTCCATAATTATGTTGCTTTATTTTTAATTCTCTGGTATTTATGTCACAAATACTTTCAATCAAATACATATTTTTAGCTGTGTAAATAACAGTCAATTAAAAGTGTCAAAAATATATCTTTGGTGAAGCTCTACAGTAGCCGCAGTGTAGGTACAGCCCAACTGCAATCATTATACCAGATTATATATTTTAAGCAACAATCAGGATAGATTTTCCATTCAAAATCAAATGCAGATTTTTCCTTAGTAAATGACAAAGCCCTCCCTATTCAGAGAGATAAGGTCATGTTGGTAAATCTGACAGTAGCTACACAGTAATAGAATCTGATCTTTTCAGAATCAACCCACAATTTGCGAAAGCACAACATGAGCCCACATTTTATGACAATTTGCCCTTTTTGAAAAAAGATATCAGCTAGCTACAAAAGAAGTCACTGGTAATTGAAATAGAAAATTTGGAAGAGCATATTAAGAAAAACAGATGAGGATGAAATCTACAAATCATAGGGATGATTTTCCCCAGTGGGTGGGTCACAGTATTATGCAAGTGGAATACCCTTATTTTTCAGTTAAAGGAATCTGTGGTACTTTTCTCCTTTTTCTAAAAAAACCCTCTGCAAACTCGAGATGCAGGGCTCAGCTGAGTTACAGTATTCAAAGCATGTTTGTGATCTACAGGTCATGCAACGCTGGGTAATGTTTTCCTTGATTGAAAAAGAGTTTCTGAGCCCCAGCAAAGCTCTAAGCAGTGATGTAATTCACAAAAAAACTCAGGGAACTGTAAAAAAGAAATTCAGCTAAGAAATATTTTGCAAAGAGGACAGAAAAGTCAGAAGAAGTTCTTCACAGCAGGGAGTTAAAATAACCCAATGGGAAAGCTGTTCAAACTAAGACTAGGCTCAGTGTGTTGTGGAGTAGGTTCACTAAGGCTGCAGGATCTTTAACTTTCTTTCACCAGCACGTTATGACCTTTCTTTCATCTCCTTTTCTTGATCATCTGCACCTAAACATGCCTGTATACTCCACCTTTTTGTTGCCAGACTGCCCCAATTATATGAACACTCACTTTTAGGCAGTTATGGAGAAATGTCCACCTTTGCCTTGGGAAAATAAATGGTTAAATAACCATGTTTCGGAGCTGTCACTAAACTAGTCCCATCCTTGGTATCATTCATACCAGTTTATCACAAATTAAAGGTCTTGAGAAGGGTAGGGTAACTATTATTCACAGGCAGATTATACCTGTGTTCCCATTGTTTGGCATACTTAGCACACAGAAAGCTTTCACTTAATGGTCAGCTTTCAGGGAAGAATGAAACTTTATTTTAAATAGTAGACATTTAAAAAAAGGGTTTTTTTAAAAAAAAAAATCACGAAATCTCTTATTTTCTAGTCAGCTCCTTATTTACCCTATTAATACTAGCAATCAAAATGATGTATGAGTTTGCTGAGTTTATTTATTTTGCATTACCTTAGCTAATTAAAAACAGGGTTTGGCATCAAAATAGAAAGATCCCCTCATTAAGAAAAATGTATCTGGATTTGTGCTAATCTTATAATTCATCAGCAAAGCCACATGCTGTGAAAAATAGTTACCTGGGGCACCTTGCAAACAAATTAAAATATGCAAAACTCAAACAATGAAAAACAAATAAGATTACAGAAAATGAACTGTCACATCACTTTATGCTGAAATCTGATAGTGTTTTAACATCCTGAATAGCACTATATGTAACAATTATACTAGAGACCAACAAAGGTAAGTTGCTTTCTTAAAACTATAACATTGAAGTCTTAAAGCTGTGTTTCAAATACTTGGCAGACTTAACAGCACAGAATTTCCATCTAGGCAGAGTCATTATTCCACTAATTTAAAGAAGTCAGGATATCAGCCATGATCTTCAAAAGTTACTGCCAGAAAAAACACTAATTCAATTAAAAACTCATTATCTGAGCTGCAATCATTTGTTACTCATGAGGAAACCCCAAATCTCAGCATCTGGAAAATAAAACCAACAGCTACAGGTGCATGACCTAAAAATTTCACAGCAATGGTTAAGAATTGCCATTACATCTTCAGGTTTGCTTGTGGTCCAGGAACAACTCAGGAGTCAGATCACAAAGCCGTAAAGGTAAATGAGTCCAAATGTGCGCAGTCCCTCGCAGGAAATAGGAGGTGTTATGTCAAACAGGATAAACACAAAAAGGTGTGAGAGCCAAGGTGAGAACTAAAGAGCTGGAGATGCATCACTTTAGTAAGAACAGAAGTGTCAGAATTCAGCAGAAGCTGTAAATGAGTGTGGTGTTTCCCGAAGGTGCACATACTGAAAACATTGCAGTGGCAAACCGAGCATCAGCGTAAGCGGTTTGAATTAGTTTCCCTTGATTATCTGAAGAGTTTAATGCACTGCATGTCAGGCTGTTTGTGTGTATGTGAGCTCCCTTCTGCAAGCAAGGCTTCCCTCTGCTTGTCTGCTCCAGGAACAGTGAAATCTGACAATAGTTCTTATTCTTATGAGTGGCAATAGACAAACAGTAATGCTTTGCCTATCTACAGACATAGTTGCACAAAACCTCTTTCCAAAATGCCAGTTTTCCCTGCAATATAAGTGTCTGCTCTCATCCTCCTCTCATAGCTACAAGCTGTGTTCTCCTCTGACTCAAAAAATTTGGGCTATGAACAATTGTATCAATGTGAATATTTTTTTATTACTGTGTCTAATTGTTTTTTTTTTAAAGCTCATTTACATTTCTGTTATCAGTATCATGTGACAATGAGTTCCAGAGTTTATTTTTGCACTGAAATTTACTTTGGGTTGTGAGGTTTCTTTATACTGCCCTAACTCATAATTTCATGCTGCTGCTGTAATCCCTCTCCATTAATTTTCTCCCATCTTTCAGATTTCTACTCTTTTTCTTGAGTCGCCTCTTCTTTAGGTAGAAGAGTTTCTGGTCTTTAATCTTTCCCCTTACAAGAGTCAAATTATAACTCATGATATACTTACTTTGTAAATTTCTACTCCTTCTCAAGATACAACCCAAAAATACTGAAGGTGATCCCTATTCCATACATGCTTCAGACAGCAGTAGTTGGTGACAACTACTCAATAAGCCCATAAAATAGCATGGAAGTTCTTGCAATAAAACATACGAATAAAAACCCCCAAAAACCCAACCAACACACTAACTAACCAAACAAATAACCCACTAAAAAACTCCCACAAAAACCACAAAAAACAAAACCACAAAACAGACAAACAAACAAACAACATAAACCCCCCACCAACTCTGGAGGTGCCCAGCAGAATTGTTGTAACCACTGAGATAGAACAGGAGAAGGAGAAGCTCTTTGAGCAAGTAAGAAAAAAGGCTTTTAAATCTGGTTACAAAAAAAGAAAATAATAGATGTGTTCATAATACACATTATTGTTTGGTTGCATTTTTTAAAGGAAAGAACACCTCAACAGCATCTAGAACATTCAGAGTAAAGAAGGAAACAACATTTGTTTAAAGTACAGAAAAAATGTGGGAGTAAATATGAAACCAACAGCTGTCATAGTCTCTGAAAATGCGGCGAGAGATGTAGTGGCATAAACCAATCTGACAAAACTATGCTTTTCCAGACTGAAAGTCAAGCTGTTATGTGATTACAAATGACTCTAGTGAAGAGGAGTACTCATTTGCTGGAGCAATCAGTGCTGGACATGGCATGACACCTTTGGAGTACATTATTACAAGTCACCCGTGCTAGTAGATACAGATCATAAACCTTTTACTGCAGTCTTTAGAGACAGCTTGGAGTGGCAGTCTTTACAACCAGCAGGAAACCAAGCCAAAGCTCCAGACACACATTTCTTACTTTGGCATATACTGCATGGGTATATTTATCTCTAATATGCTTAATTGTTGCACACACCTTTCCACTAGAAGAAAAAGGTGTATATGTGGAATGAAAGTGGGATGAATGATTTCACTGTCCAAACACAGACAAAAAAAAGACAATTTATCCCCACAAGCTGTGTATGACAGTTCTGCAGGAGTGTCACAAAGCACTGTATTTATTGGGTAGCCTAAACCAGGCTGGATGAAGTTTAAAATATTTTGCAGAATATTTTAAGGAAACTGTGAGAGAGGGAGGTAGAGAGAGACATATCAGTATTCATAGTTGCTGATTTATAGAGAAGACTTAATGAGCTTCAGAACCTACAGAATTACAACCTACCTATATAATTTTGCTCCCACATTCATTATACCAACATGACTTCCTGCAGGGACAGTTTGGAACTACAGTGGATGAGAAAAGAATCACACAATTTGTTTCCCATGTAGTTATCAGCCTGAGTAAATGCTATCACATTCAGAGCCTTAGACCATCCTGAGACACAGATCTGAATTACTTTCTGGATTGCAAGAGCATATGCTGGAGTACATTCTGGAGTAACTACATTGGTCAGGTTTGCACCCATGGTCATCATCAGGTGATCCCCCCTCTATTCCCACCTGGTGGAACCCCACCCAGAGTACTGCAT
Organism: Rhipidura dahli; assembly: GCA_013399225.1. Classification (NCBI taxonomy): domain Eukaryota; kingdom Metazoa; phylum Chordata; class Aves; order Passeriformes; family Rhipiduridae; genus Rhipidura; species Rhipidura dahli. The sequence goes on from VXAC01008060.1 coordinate 2,042,326, forward strand.
CTAGCTCTGGAGCCCCCAACATAAGAAGAACGTTCATCTGCTGGGGCAGGTCCAGAGGAGGGCCACAAACATGATCTGGATCACCTTTCCTATGAAAACAGGCTGAGAGAACAGGTTGTTCAGCCTGGAAAAGAGAAGGCTCTGGGGAGACCTTCTGGCAGCCTTCCAGTACCCAAAGGGAGCTCACAGCAAAGATGAGGAGAGGCTCTTTATTGGGTAGTGTAGTGACAGGACAAGGGGAATGGTTTTAAACGGAAAGTGAGTAGGTTTAGATCAGATATTAGGAAGAAATTATTTCCTGTGAGGGTGGTACAGGCACAGGTACACTGGCACACGTTACCCAGGAAAGCTGTGGGTGCCCCATCCCTGGAAGTGTTCGAGGCCAGGTTGGAACTGGGCTTTGAGCAACATGGTCCAAGGGAAGGTGTCCCTTCCCATGGCAGGTGGGTGGAACTACATGATTTTTAAAGCCCCTTCCAAATCAATCTGTGATTCTATGAAAATGTATTTCACATACTGTATGACTAAAAATCTGAATGGGTGCTCTTACCTAATGGGCGGGAAACACAAATTTGAATAATGGGAACACACATATGGGAACTGCTGACGTGTCTCAAAATCTGTATTATTATGGCAGACAATTAGGATTGATTTATTCCACTTGAAAAGAAACAATTACTTTGGGTTATTATTCACTTGTATCCCAAGGTAGCCTTCTTGCATGATCTATTGGCAAGCCAACTTACCTTGCATGTCGAGGTAATTTTTGCAAGGACACAGTGTACCCATAGCAAAGGGTACTGACAAGGGTCTATGACCTCGTAGCAAAGAATTTTAACAGTCTTCCCCATTGCACTGATTCCAGTACATGATATCAAATCTTCATTTTCCACAGTCCACTGGAGAGTGGAAAAGGAGAAGAGCTAGTTAGAAGACACTTCCAAAAGGCCGTGGGCAGTAAAGAGGATCCTCATTTAACCTTATTAATACACAGGATGAGAGCACTTTAGAGAATTATTATTTGCCTGCAGGACTCATAGGATGCTATAAACTGCAGATTAAAAATTTTGACAAAGAAGGGGTCAAGGTTATATCATTTCAAAGACAGAAACAAATTGTATTCATTTGTGACTAATTCTCTGCTTAAAAGAGGCAAAAACCACATGATCAAATTAAATTTTGTGATCCAGATTCAAGTGCTGAATAAATTTCTTCCTCAGAAGGTAATTTCTGTACATACCAATAATATCACAATTAACTTGACTTTCATTGTCAGTAGTCTGGGTTTTATCATAGAATGGTTCAGGCTGGAAAGGACCTTAAAGATCATCTAGTTCCACCCCTACTGCCATGGGCAGGGACACCTTCCACGAGACCAGGTTGCTCATGGTTCTTTTCCCAAAGGTTAAAAAAGGGGAAACAATAAATAAAATCATGCTTGATTGTAGACTAATGCTACTGTAGACACATCCTAAGGGTTCAAACACCGTATTTAAAATCTTGCATTTTCCTAATAGTAAAGACAAGATTAGTTGAGACCTGTTCAGAGTTTGAATAAGAATATTTGGATTTAAAACCAAAACAAACGAGAGCAGAAAGCCATGTTGCAGCCAGATCCATTTCTACAAAATTAAAAGAAAATAATGTGCCAAGCCGAATGGTCTTGGAGAAACCAGCGGCGCCGCACCCTGCCCGGCACGCAGTTTGTCTGTGAGCTGGGACAGCCAGCGACATCCAGACAAAAAGGAATGAACGTGGGAACGGGCGGCGGGCACCGCTAGGGGGCTCCGCATCCCGCCGCATCCCGGAGCATCCCGGCGCATCCCGGCGCATCCCGGCGCATCCCGCTGCATCCCGGCGCATCCCGGCGCATCCCGGCGCATCCCGGCGCATCCCGCTGCATCCCGGCGCATCCCGGAGCATCCCGGCGCATCCCGCTGCATCCCGGAGCATCCCGGCGCATCCCGGCGCATCCCGGCGCATCCCGGCGCATTCCGGCGCATCCCGCTGCATCCCGGCGAATCCCGGCGCATCCCGCTGCATCCCGGCGCATCCCGCTGCATCCCGGCGAATCCCGCCGCATCCCGGCGAATCCCGGCACTCCGCCGAGCGCTCCCCCCGGAATGGGCTGCCTGGACCGCGGCTCAGCGGTGAAACCGGAAAAACTGCCATCCCAACTCTCCTCCCACAAAAACTTCTCCTTCTGGTCCCCCCTCCTCTCCCCCCGTTTCTACAACAAATTTCGTGGTTGTGTCTGGGACCACGGGGAAAGAAAAGGCTCTTGATCAGATTTGATTATTTTTGGGATGAAGTATGGTGAAACGTTAAGATCTTGTAATTTAACAGGCTGAGGTTTAATAATTGTGGGGGCAGTAGCAAACAGAGTGGAAAAAGGGATCAAGCTGATCGGATGACCTTTAAAAAGGCCTGTGAACAGTACATGCTTTCTTAGGAAATTTTGTGAGGGCTTCAAGTAGGTAATGAAACATTGCCACTCTTCACTGACAGTTCTCACAGTTCAGGTAAATTTTCTGCAGCTGATGGAAACAAAATAAGTTGCATTATGTCATCAATAAAAACCCACACAGGAGTGTACTGCTATTGCATCTACTGAAATTCTTTGCTCGCTTCAGAAATTCAGAGCCCCAAGATTTTAATTCTTAATCCAATGACTTTCATGTACTCATCCACTGTTCACAGATTTGTTTAATCATTTGATGAACAAGATCTTTTTCCCCCTCAAAAAAGTTCCCAGAGTAGTGCTGATTATGTCTCAAGAATTTTTAGAATAAAGTTTTGCTACCAAAGATCTTTTATGTCTCTGGGTAACTGAAGCTGTCAGGCTCTTTTTCCCAGATAATTTTTCCCCTGCTCAGTGTGTCTACAAGCAAAAGAGAACAGAAAATGATCTTGGGCACCCTTGAGCAGCCTGGGATGAAACAATGCTGTGTTAGCCAGCACAAAATCACTGGGCTTACGCCTTCAGCTTAGTGTTAAAAATCAAAAAGGGTATTTAAAAATCTTTTAGCAAGAGTTCAAATGCCAAATACAGAGCTGCGTAATGCCCTCCCAGCTCCATTTCTTCCCGCTTCTCTCCCTTCTAAATACATAAAGGGGGGACTGCTTGATCACCAGTGCCTCAGAGCAGAGAACAGTCTTTTCATCTTTAATGTAATGTGGATGATAATATTACATTTATTTTTGCAGCTATGTCTTTATGTCAGAGCAGGGCTTTTTTTCTGAGTACTTAGTCTTAAACAGCACTTTCTCTCTTCAACACACCATGCAGTGAAAGAAAAGTATTGTTTCCTGCATTTTACACGCTGGCAAATTGAAATGTGCTCTTTTCCACGTTGCTTCAAAAAGGGGGTAGGAACTGGTGAGGTGCCACCAGCTGTCACCTTTCTACACACACTCTTCACCTCTGTGCCTCACCTGCCAGCAGACACAGCAATTGTGGCCACACTTGTGAGCTCTCAGCTGAAGAAATGAGACCCAGGCTGTTTCAGACTGGGCAAAGAAGCCCAGTTAGTATCAGCCTGCGGAAATCCTGGTTTCCATGGCACTCAAAACAGCTGTGAAAGGAAGCAAGAAGAAGACCCCATAGTTTCATAGTGAGTCTGATGCCTTAATCCCAAGGCTGGCTTTGCTCTTCTCCTGGGCTCCTCACCCACTAAGCACTGAAGTTCTTGTGAGAAAAAAAGGATACACCTGAAGACCTAAATTATTGAGGTCTGCGTCCATATTATAAATGCACCTCACCTTGGCAAATGGAAGTGCTTGTTTGTTCAAAGTCTATGGAATGTTGTGTTTTGTGATATCACCACTTAAGCAGAATGCGAATTCTTTTCATTTATCTTTAATGGAACATTAACTGGAAATATAGTTACAAGGCAGAGCTAATTACCTGCAGGTTTGCCAAACTGCAGATGGAATCTACTCAACAGAGTGAAATCTGAATGTTGAAACTGATGTAAATGCAAGTGCAGTTAGCGTGTGGAAAATTTGAATTGAAACTAAATGAAAAGAAGAATGAAATTTCCTGTAACTCCTGACACAGGACTCCAAAGGAGGCAGACCTCAATGCACCATCATCCCATCCATCTCCCCCTCAGTCCTCAGATCTGCTCTGCCCCCCAAAAATTAAATAACATCCACACTTGTTCAGGTCAAAATGCATCTCACAGAGTATTTTTTCTTCACCCGTGCCTTAAGCAGACACCAAAGGAGTGTAAGAACAGAGCAAGACAGGATCTGTTACATCCAAATATACTCCCAGACCCTTACTATTTTCAGCTCAAGGAATTTCCCGAGTTTGACGTGATTTGTCTATTAGTAACCCTCAAAGGGTCTCTCCTCCACATATTTGTCCAGTCTCCCCTTGAACTTTTGATCTGCTTCCAGCCTTGTTTCGACTCCCTTTAGTCTGGATGTATCCTTCCCCATTTCCTCTAATTGTGGTCCTGCAGAGAGTGGGAAGGGGAGGGAGGGGAAGAGGGAGATTTTAAAAATAAATGGTTTTCAGGTTCTTATTGCTGTGCTGGCCTTTCTAGCATGAGTCTGCAAGTCCAGCTGCAGAACTCACCCTCTACTTCCTCCTACTGCATGACAGAAAACGCTGTGCGCAGCAGACAGCAGCCTCGGGAAAGCAGCAGGACACTAAATTGGTAGGAATTAAATACTTCACACTGGATTCAGTCCTCTGATACTGGGTCTAAATCTGCAGTCACTCCCTGTAATTTGAAAGCATTATTCTGGATTTACTCAGTCATGGCTGAATTCAGCATCAGGCTTCTTGTTTTTCAAAATCATCTGGTTTCCAGACCGTAGCAGGGAGTGTAACAGCAGGAGTGAAAGGAAAATGGGTTATTTTATTAACAAAGAACATTCCTATTCTAACAGGTATTTCTGCAACGTTTCAATTCCTTCAAGAATTTTGCCTTCTCACACTCATATACACATACAAATGTACACAGAGATGCGAGTATATAAATATTTCAGTTTGCCCACTAGAAGCCATCCTATTTTGTCAGAAAGAAACTATTCTGCCCCATTTTTCACTTCCACTTTTATTCTTTATTCTCTGACACAATTTCAAAGTTCTGACAATTAATTCCCTTGCAGCTGTGCTGAACTGCACTCAGGTGATTAGCAAACCCAGACAAGTCACAGGGGCCTTTGATTTGTTGGCAACATTGAACCATGTCCTGTAAAAGATCTGAATTTTTCCTCATCAGAAAGGATGTTCACAGCCTGATACTTTTGGCAAATTGAGAAGTGCCCATTCACCAGAAAAAAAAAAAATCACTTCTGATTACACATTCTTACCAAAACTATTAAAAGACTTTTTGGTGTGTTTCTGGCTGTTGGCACTTTAGATTTTGAATTTCCTCAATTCATTACAGGGAGAAAAAATTAAGGGAAGGAAAGGCTTTTGAGACCATTTATTCCAGGTATCAAAATGAAATTTTGTGATACCATGTGCCCACTTCTGCCTCCTGCCCCTACCCTGCCCTGAACCACCCTTTCTCCTAGGCACTGACTCTACTGGAGGTTGGAGTGCTTTCCTAGAGAGGGGCTGTAGCCCAATCTGCCTCTACACTAAGATATGAGAATTAGAATTTAATATCTTCCTCCGCTCATAACTGTTTTCCATTGCTTTTGTTACAACCACTCCCTTTCTAGTTTCTCTCCAGAGAGGTTGGTTGTAGGACAGGCCTGGCACAGAGATATGCCTCAGTGGTGTTTATAAGGCCTTTTAAGCCCATTCAAAAAGAGAGAGCTGAGAAGAGAGGATCTGTACAAACCTCAACCCATTATTTCCTGACTTAAGAAAAAAAAAAAAAAACAACAACTGAAAAGGCATCCTAATAAGCAGCATGGAAAACACTGGTGGTGGTACCACACTCATACACTAAGAAATGTCAAGTAGCAGAAGGTTCATATTCAGTCATTTTACTTCTTACCAAAAACACCCTGATAAAATCTTGTTTGTTAGTTCCACCACTCTGTAGCTGGCTCTAAGGACTGCATAACCTTGAAAGTAGAAGTTGCTCATCCCCAGTTCATGTTCATTCATGTTCAGCACAAGTCCAGCTTCATGAAATAGCATCTGAACTTGGCAGGTAGTCTAATGTACTGAACCAGTGCTTTTAAACCACCTGTTAAAAACCTTTCTGAAAGACTCTATGTGGAGAAGGCATTCTAAATGGTAAGTATCTGCATTTCCTAACCAAAATAATGAAGTAAATAATCCCCATACCACATTTACACCTTTACAGAACACAAGAAGACATCCAGGTTGGTGGGGTTTCAAGTGCCATTGAAGCTGACTAAGGCATTAAACAGCTGTTGGCATGGACAGTTCTGCTGTTAAATTCTGACCTGTCAGGGTACAAATATTTTCAGGGGGCTTTTCCACAATGACCACATGTATACACCAGACAGAAGATTCTTTGAGCAAATAAATACTTGCTTGGTGGACAACTCTTCAAACTATTGACACAGGGCATAGAGCTGTGTATCTCTATGAGTTTAACCAATAAGACTGCTCTGGTTTCCTCAGCCCACTAAATTACCTTGGGGATTTGGAAAATATTTTATTTCTGCAGTCCAAAATTTCATCTCAGTCAGTCTTTGAGCCAAGCTTAACTCTTCATTTGCTTTTCAGTTCAGCAGCCAGCCTTTAAAAATGTAATGCTGTCTTCTCCTGAGGTTTAGTGCTCAATATTCAGATGGTCAGCTGGGTCTTTTTTTTCTGATGTGAATATTTTCTTCTCAGGAGGTGGAAATTGAGATGACTCTAAATGAGTTCATAGAAGGCTTTAAAGGAGATTATTATTACATCAATCTTATGCCAGTCTCAAGAGGCAATATTTGCAGTTCTATTAATTGCACCAGAAAGACTATTTCCTCACTCTTACTAAGAGTAAATAGTCCAAACATGCAGGCTAGGCCTCCCCTCAACAAAATGTGTTATGTGTCAGATTATCAACAGAAAATTATGCCCCTCATGGCAGAAAAGTTTGCAAGTGATGTTACAGGCTGCTCTCCCAGATCTACCACCTTGGTTCTCATGCTCTGGCTCCAGCAGCAAAAAGGCAAACATGTCAAATCAAACTGGCAGAGCTGGTAACAGCAGGACCTCTTTCCTCAGCTGAAATGACTGCTGACCTCCAACCTCCTACCATTTCCTTCATGTGGTTTGTGAAATGAGGGCAGGCAGGAGAGGAGGAAGCTGGGCTCTTGGTTGCAGTGGCAGGAGTTGGCCATTGTTGCCTCAGGAAAATGCCCTGCACTGCCAACCAGAAACAAAGAGCTTGGGGAAGAAAGACTCACCAAGCCGGATGTGAGAAGACATTTCTCTCTCCAGAGCTGTTCTTTTCTGTGATTTTACCAAAACCACAGCTTGTGGAAGTGCTGTGTAGGGGCATAGTATTGAGCAGGTGTAAAGTGTTCCAGCTCTGGGAAAACAAGGCTGTGCCTTCAGCCAGCCACCACGAGCACATCAGGACTGCTGTAGATCATGCAAGCAAAGAGGCAGGTGGCAGAAATGAGGTTGTCCCAGCTGAAACACAATGGCAAACCTGAAATTAGCCTGGCCAAGTTGCAGAAAGATGAGGTGGCTGGTCCTTGTGTCAAGCTGGTTGAAAAATGGCTTGTTGAGAGTTTAGTGAAAGCAACACAAATTCTCAAAATCATTTGGCTGGTTTTGGTTGATGTTGTCTTCTTGACCCAGTGTGAAACAGATTAAAGAAAAATATCTGACCAGCGGAAGAAATTAGTCTATTAGAATGAGTGTGCATCCTTGTGTGAGTAGGGCTATGCACGTTTCATTGTTTACACGAGCAGAGCCTCAGAGGCCAACACATTCACACATACTTAAGTTTATTATGGTGAACAATCCCCTTTGGCAAGCAGAAAATCTCACTGTGGTCTTGTACAAGTCTAACAGCTGGCAAAGTCAGGACCTTGGAAACAACGTTTTCTACAGCAGTGTGTGTTTTCTGGCAGGAAGGAAGCTGAATAATGTATCAGAGTAATGTATATAAATCTTGTATGTCTTAGACCAAAAGGTATTCAGGGAAGACAGTGTTTAACATATTGTGGGTGCTACCAAAATTCAAATAAAACCCAGAGAAAATAGCATGACATCATTTATTTATTTGCTTCTTTGCAAATATGTAAGATCAACAAGAGTGAAAGAATGTACAGTTTGTTGTCATTAATTCTCTGGTTTAATAATCTTTTATTTATTTAGGTGTACAAAACTTCAAAACTAACCAATCTGTCTATGTTTTCTGGGTGCCTGGTGACATCTGAAATCTTATAAAAGTAATGCAGATCTCAGGTTAATCTCACCCTCCAACATTTATTCCAGCTTCTTAGATAACTAAGAAGATCAACAGAAGGTGACACTGCATGTGACAATAGCTTTAGGGAGAAAATTCTCTAATATACCTGGAGTTGGACTGAAATCTCTCATTAATTTCACATGGATTATCAAAGAGCATCTGTGAGGTAGCAACAGTTTGTGGATGGCACAACCCCGTTTGCCAGCCGAAGCCTTCCCTTCAGCACTACTCATTTCCTGAGACATAAACTCCCAAATTATTCAATCCTGACTGTGAATTAAAAACCTGTGTCATAGGCAACCTGAGGGCACCCCCGATGTGTCCTTTTGAGACAGAATTTATTGGGTCAGCCAGTTTTGACTCCTCCTAGCCCATTTGGCCACCTCTACAGCCAGCGTGTTAGCAACAAGGAAACATACCTTGTGGGCTCCCTTTGAGGTCCTATTTTGCACTGGCAAACTGAAAAGAAGCTTTAATGTAAGCGAGAGTTAGACCCAGGGAGGAGTAGGAAGCTACATTTACAGTGCAGAGCTTTTTGAAGTCAGTGAGTTTTACTGTGTTCTGGTTTTAGCAAACCTTTGCAGGAGGTGGTCTGTGTGGTTTTGTGACCCAAAAGTTTCATTTTACGTTTAGGGGGTGGGGTGAAAGACGACATTTGGAAAGAAACTGGGTGAAAGATTTACACACATCTTTGAAAACTTCAAAAAGTTTTCACTGAACTGCATGGTTTCTAGTCCAAAGTAGGATTTCATTGGAATTTTCCAGTAAAATGTCTAAGAGCTTGAATTTTGATGCATCAGAAATAAAGTAGAAATAAAAGATCTTGTATTTTGAACAGCCTTATTTCACTATTTTTAGTAGTTTAACTTGTGCAGATTAATGTTTGTTGCATAAATATTTTTTAATGTCTCAGAACTCAGTATAAGTAAGATTGCAGTTACATAGTTTCATACCTTTTCCCCCCCAAAAAGGCTTTGCAACATTCATATACTGAAAGGAGAAAAGCAGTGACTATTAAATATTCTTCTGATAAAAGCAGTATTACTGATAGAAATTTCTAGGTTAAAGTAGTCCTCATCACATTTCACTTACAAACTTAAGAATACTCTTTATAGCAAGTTCATAATGTAGCTATCTAAAACTTCTATATTAAGCCCTGGATTCAAGCAGGTATTCATTTTTTTTTTGTGACTGTACAGGTACAATTGGTACATTGCTCCTGGCAGACTGGCTAGATAGCACACAGGAATTATCTCATTTAACTGTAGATCAATGCCATGACTGCAACGATAAAATTGTAGGAAAATTGTACAGTAACTACAAGGTTATTATCAATCACTTTTAGCTCTGCAGTGGCACAGGAGAGAGGACAGACACTGTAATAGGCTCTCTACTGTGTACTTTTCATTAATATACTCTGTTTTCTTACAGTTTTGCACATCCCTTACTCCCAATGGCTACTTTTGTCTTGCTTGTGATAAAATTAGGGAAGTCAGCCCAGGTTCAAGTGAATAGATCAGGGTGAATATTGCTTTTCCTCTTATGGACCAAAAGGCTTATTTAGTTATTTATTATTTGCTAGAAATGTACCACAGGGACATTTAATAAAATCAAGACATATTTTTCTTTTGTTTGGTAACAATGAGGTCCCAGCCCTAAGTGGAAGGCAAAGCTAAACTGAAGGTCCATAGCAGATTTCCAGTGTAGGCAGCTGTTCCTCTACTGAACATGGTAGCTTTACAGAGGCATAAAATCAGGAGGCCAGTCAAATCCCTGCCTTAAACAACTGATCAGATTTTTACAGTTAATGAATGCACAGAGGCAGGAATGGAGCCACAAGCTTTTTCACTGCTGTGAACATGGCTTTATCAATGAAAATCAATTTATCAATAGCTACAAAGTAATTTAAATGTACAGAAAAGTAGGCTTTGTTAAAATATCTTCTTTTTCCCATCTCAACTTTTTCCTTTCAAAATTACCTCTTTAAAAGATTTTATTTCATACCTGACCAAAATTCTTCACTTCAGGCAGTTCTCTGACTTCAGCCCTCTCATGGCCATGGTAGAATTCAATGTTTTGGGCCAGGGAAACAATAACACATATTGGCACAAAGCGTGCCAAGGGTTTTTCCCCAGAGGAGAGCTAAGTACAGTAGTCAACTGATATAGCATTTCTTCTTACCTGCATAAATTTAATTTTTCATAAAGAGAGGAAGAGGAGGGACTTCCAGGAGAGCAAGGTGGCAAATTTACTTTGGTTGTCAGTACAAAAGTGGACGTCATTCAAGAAAGAGCTGCCTGGTGATGGTCTCTAATTACTGCAGAATTATTTTGCAAAATTCATACCTAGTACTATTTTACAAGGCTATTTTAACACAGAACTTCTTCCTAAGGCTTGGTGGAGATGTTTAGGGACGCATTACAAATTTGTGATGACTACATCCTTAAAAAATACTGTGGTTGCTGTGAATTCATTTTGTAGGCTGACTGTTTGATAAGCTTTTTCTCTGGGGTCTCAGTCTATTTTTTTCATCAAAAACTACAGAGAAAAAAGTTCTGCCCAGAGACTTAGTTCAGGACAAAACAGGTCTGCTAGCCAAGAAACCTTGCCACTAACCTGCTGAGTGACTGCAGGCAAGTCATCTGCTGTCTATTCCCTCTGACATGCGTTCTCCATCTATTTAGAACATAAGGGTATCTGCTGGGATTGCCACTCACTGTGTGTTTCTGCAGGGCTCAGAGACCTCAAGATCCTCACTCCACATGGGCCTGTAGGTGACATGATAACTATAAATATCTGTGCAATGCATTTTTACCATCACACCGTTTTCTAGTGGAATTTTATCTCATCCAAATATCCTATTCTTATTTTCCAGCAATCAGCCAACACAAGTCCCCACATGTGAGAAGGTTTCCAGCTGCCTAGAAACTGAAGCTGCAGAGAGCTGCAAGTATTAAATACCTCCCCAGGATCCTTATAGCTAGCAGTAGCCTTTTGTTCCCATTTCTTTTCATATTACCCTTATATAGTTCCCTTGTACTGCTGATAGCAACATGAAATATTTGGGAAAAAAATCAAGCTTGCTTTAGTCTTGACAAAACAGGTACATGCACACATCACAGATATTGATATATTTATAAAATGTGTGGAAAACTTCTAAATAAAGCAGAGGTCTGAGGTCAGAAAACTTCCCCTAAATTTTGATTAAGGGTGAGAAGTTGAGTTGATTTGCATATAGTCAGCCAATAAAGAAAATAATCTCTAACTTGTTTATCATAAAAAAGTTATCTTTACATAAATGTGCTCATCGGAACCCCAGTATCTTAAACCCACTGGAAAAATGCAAACCTGATTCCTCAAAACAAAGGGCTGCCATTTGGGAAGGTTTACCCTGTATTCTGGTCACCATGACAGCAATTACCAACCTGCTCACGGTGTTGTCTGAGGCACCAAGGGGACCTGACTTGCACAAAATAGGAAGCAGAATGCAGTTCAGTGTATTCCACAGGGCCACAAGGCAGGTAAGAATCCACAAATATTGAGATTAAATGAAAGGCACAGGAAAAAATTCTAGTAAGCAATAGGATCAGTTCATAGCTTGCCTCACTGCCCATAATGTCTTTTCAGGCCACATAAGCTTTCTGTTTCAGTTACACCAGCTATAACACCAGCCTTAACCTTGATACAGGCTAATTTTGCAGGTTTATTTTTTCCTTCCCAGATGGCAAACCCATTCAGCAAGGTACATCTCTTCTTCACTGTTTGCAAACAAGGCAGCCCTCTCATGTTCAGCAACATTTATGTATGTTCATGGCTGTCCTGCTGACTTCAAATTAATTTTGTCACAAGAAAATGCTAATGTGGCACCAGAGCTGGAGGAGAGTTACATGGAAGCATGCCTCAGATACCACTAAAGCAAATACTCTGCAATTAATGCAGAGAAAACTGACTGCTGAATGCAGAACAGTCTTTATGAAAGTGCTAACAGGAGGTTTGAAAAGTAGAAGCACACGAGCTGTCTTAATTGCATACTTCCTCTGAAATTAAGTGCCCCATTAATGATTACATGTCCAGTGTGCAGGTGAGACTGTTATCAAATCCATCACCATGCAGTCCAAAACCCCAGGGTGAAATTTTGTGCTGCGCAACAAAAAAATTACAGCTGAGGAAGAGGGAGCTTTGATGGCTTAAAACAGCCTTCTTATCATCCAACTTTTAGCTGTCCCAGGAGCTACAGCTGGCATCGACCTGTTTTATGCCCTACCACCTCATTTTTTACCAAGACCCTTCAGAACAGAGGGAACACTGCATTGAAGTACAAGAGCTACTGTCCAAGGATGTATTTATTTCAGTCAGATGTAGGGAGGAAGGCATGCTCAGTAGAGGAGAGATGGGAGAACAAGATTAGGGAACTGAAGAGCAGCTGTTCAAATTAACTCATTGCATCTGTCTAAAGTCATACAAAAAGATATAATTTCACCCAAGAGCAAACCTTCCAAATGCCAATTTATTTTCTAGAAATAATTTAATGACACACAACTACTTGAGTGCTGGTACTTTACATACAAATAAAAATGGCAAGTCCTTGCACTTCAGTGTTGTCATCTAAATTAGACTTTTGAGACCAAGTCCTCTGTGGGTATAAATTAGCATAGCTCCACTAATGCTAGAGGAATTATTTATGCACCAGAAGGGGAAATAGTATAGGGAAAAGACTTTTTTGGACTATAAAACACTAGCTCACTCCTGATTGTTTTTATTTAAATTATTAATCCTCTGGGCATCTCCAGTGAATAGATTTTACAACATTTGTAGATCTGGAGAATGCATATATAGATTCATGAATTGATAGGACAAGCCTTTTAGCTCTCAAAAAGATGAAGCACAGGGCTGAATCATGTAGGACAAGGGAATACTGTAGCCAAGGTTTCTAGGCTGCTTATGCAAAACTCCTGCAATTTTGGCCTTAAAGGCCACAATTGCAAGAGAAAAGGGTCATAAAAAATAGATACGCTCACATTTAGAGAAAAAACCAATTCCTTTACTATTAATTATTGTCAGAGCCAGTGTATTCTCTGAGCTTGCAGTTCCCTTGGTGGAGAACTCAAACCTTTCTAAAAAGAAGTGACAAGCAGTGGAGCATTCTCCTCACACCGCTGGGATGGGCTGTTAGTATCCACACATGGGATGTAATCTTCTGCCTGAATGCATATCAGTCACAAAACAGTAGCAAAAATCAACTTCCTTTTAAAATAGGATTTAGATCCTTGTCAAAAAAAAAAAAAAAATTGTGCAAGATATAGGTAGAAGGAATCATGCCTCAACTCTCAGAGAAGAGAACCCAAGACACATCAAAATCACTGGATTCAATCACATGTCTGCTTTCAGCATTGCCTTGGAGCCAAAGCATTTGTACTTTATTGCAGCTGTCTATGATCCCTTCAAACAGCAGAACTACAACTGGGTTATTCATCTTTCTGTGGTACATTGATGGTACTTCAAAGGTGATATAATATTGTTTAGTAGGTTTGGGGCCTTTTTCCCTTTCTTTTTCTTCTCAGAAGGCATTAAGTAATAGTACTTTTACCTGCTGATGCATGTCAAGACTATACTCTTGTGAAATGTTCTTGTGAATGTTGGAAAGCCAACAACTGTGCTCCTATTTTCTCACCTCTAATTCCATTTATTTCAGAGTAGCATTGATGCATTCTCTCTTCTTAAAGACTATATCCAAATGGGCCCCCCAAAAGCCAATAAAACAAACAAGAAGATGATGCTTATACACATAAAACTATTTAAAGAGAAAAGTATTTGCAATAGTAGGAGTCTAGGCTCTGAACAGAGGCATTAGCAGGGGCTTTGTCATCTGAACTTCTACTGGATATGCTTTTCTAGAAACATTTTACTCACCAGTTATGTTCTGGAAGTAGAATGACAGTGACGTTTGTCCAGAATGATCAATTTATTAAATGGGGATTTTGTATAAAGTGTAAAACATAACCTAAGTGGCCAAAAAAAATTTTACAGATGAATAAGGAAAATATGGCATTTATTGTTAGACTAGGCAGTAGTAAATAAAATTCTGATGTGAAAAAGTGTGCTTTTTATGAGTTTGGCTTCTTTCTTTGAAAGAGCAGAAATGGTATCTTTCCTTAACTGAACAAGCTTCTAAATGTAATGAACATAGAGGCACAAAAATGCTCTTAGTGGTTGTATATCAGTATTTTCTTAGATTAAAAAAAAAAAAATCTTGTCCAAGATTATCTGTCTTTAAGTTATGACTATATCAGGTATCTCATTAGAAAAACATTTACTATGTTTTAGGCAAGGGCCCCCAATATTGGTATGGTTTATTTTAAAATATAATTCTCCACAAACTCAATCTATTCACATATATCTGCCAGATGAAAGAGAAATGTTAGTGAACTAAAAATCAAAAAGTAACACGAAAGAGAAATAAATTTACTTTATTGCACCTATTAATAAAAATATAAACCCTATGAGATCAGTAGGTGGGGACGCATTTATTAAATACTAATGAAATAAAAAGAATTTCAGTACAAAATTATTCTGTGGATGGTTTCATTTATCTGCTATTGAAAATTGTCTAGAACAGACATTTAATATAGAGAGATACTTGTGTAATAAGCGTGAATGAAATGGATTCATAACATTCAAAAAGAGGAGGAAAGCTAAAAAATGGTGTGGTCCTGTCATGCTACTTTAGCAACATACAGTGAGGAGGGAGAGGAACAGGGAGAGGGAGAGGGAGAGGGAGAGGGACACATTTGATTAGACAACCTTGTATGGGTGGGGTAGGATTTTAGCATGTTTTCACAGTTTGTGTACCAGTAAGGGAAGGAAAATCATGACACATGCATACGTTTTTTTACCTGAAATGGCAGCTGAACAGACACATTCATGTGTGCAGTGTTTCAGTATACAAGAATCAAAATTTATGGCAGGACTACAAATCATATGCTTTTCTGCAAATGTATATGGATTTTCCAGATGAAAGTGTAATTAAACTTTTCTTTGTCACAACAAAGATATTAAAAGCTTACTGAAATTGTTTATTTTTCTAAAACTCAAGCTGAATTTTATATCTTCATCAACAGTAAAGGTGAAGTCTTCAGAAATCCCCACTATTCACCTTTTTGTAACAAAGGCATGGGGCATGCTATGGGATTAAACTGTCAAAATAAAGTTTTCATCTTTGTGATTTATTGTGTGTGTGCATGTTTGCAGAGGGCAAGGGACTGTCTTCCACAATTTCAAGACATCCAACAAAGAATCAACCACTAACCAAACACAACGTGTTTTAAATAAGTGTTTGAAGAAAAAAAGCTGTGACTGTTGAACTGTGGAAACAGGAGGACTAGCTTGCATTTAAATTCTTACTTTGTCTCTTTGTCCAGAAGGAATCTGCATGACAATATTTAGTTTTCGAAGGAAAACAAATTGGAGAAAAACAAAAATTTTCCAGCCATACTAAGTAATTCCATTAAATATTTACTTACACATTTTTTCCTGAACATGTTTCTATTTCAGTAGGAATGAAAAGTGCACAACAGAAAAACATGGATTCCCCAATGTCTGTCTTGGGGATTGACTTGTAAATTAAATCATGCTTATGGCCTTTTCCTATGAAGGAATGAACTTCATCCTTGATATGCATCTAGCCAAACTTCCAGGCCCAAGGATGAGAGACTGGCACATGCTACATACCTGGGACACCCCAAAAAAGACAACATTAGAGCAGCTTATAGGCCGGGGCTGAAACAATTGTCTGAGAATGTTGGTTTTCCTCTAGGCTGTAGATTTCTGGATGACACCTAAGCCTCAGCCTTCCTTGCCAAAGCACCTCCTTCTGAACCAGGGCTGCACCTCATCCCTCACACCTTGTGGTGACACCTTGTTGGTGGACAATTTGCAGAGTCCAAGTGAACACCTCTGTGGCCCCAGGGTTTCACTGGAGCTGCTGATGGGCACTGTGTGTACCAGCAGTCATGATGTGGTGACCCTTTCCCTGCACAATGCACTGTCACAGGCCTTTGGTGAAAAACAAGTCTATCGTTCACTTTGGGTTAATTGCTATGCCACCAGTGGAGTTCAGCACAAAAATGTTCCTAACTATGTGTACCTATCTACATACTCCACATGTTCTTGCTCTGATTTCAGTCAGGAAACCTCCACAATGCATTTAAAGTGGTCCAGCTAACCACAAAGTGTCTACTTGGCTCTCTGGACACCACTGAGAGTAAACAACAGAGTGGAAACTTACACACAAAGGTGTAGCCACTTTTCTAATACGTGGCTACCTAAGCAATGGGACCTCTCTCTGTGGCTGTGCTGTACCAAGCCATCCATCCCTGCAGCATGCTGGCCCAGCTCCAAAGAGACACACATGTCATTTTGCTCTTCCCAAACAAATATTCCATGTTCACACTTCTTGTAAGACATTTCAATTCCATTAAAGCAAATGGAGCTGTATTTCCTTAAACCACACTTGCACATGTCCCGTGAGGTCCATCCATCCCAGTCCAGACATGTTAAGACAGGACACAGGCATCAAAATGTAGATGCAGGGGAGGAGCTGGGCAAACAGCAGAGCAGTCGGAAGTGTGCTTATAGGATGGGTTTTGGAAAGGAAACGATTTAGCACTGCCTAATGACTGAAGTCAGCCAGAAATTACAAATGTTCTTTCAGGAGTCTTCATAACAGAGAGAAGGTTTAGTGGTTACATCTGAGTGACGCAACGTGTTGAGAGAAACCCAAGCACGACATTTTCGTTAGGGGTGCATACAGTGTATGAGCACATTGTAAAATATTTTTTAAATCAACAAATTAGTGTCTCAGACTGTCATGTTATTACAATTGTGCTGTACCTGTAAAAAGGGTGAGAAGTTGCATTTGCATCCGATAATTGCAGATACAAATTACATTTGTACATCTGAAAATGTATTTTCATTTGATAAAGTTATGAAAAATACGATGGCAGCACTTGGCAATGTGTCTTTTGGAATAAGCTGGAAGGTCCCATTAATTTGAAGTTGTTAGCATAATGGTTTATGCCATTAGGTATCAAATCTCTCTTTGTAATTACGGAAGAGATCACAACCAACAAATAAAGAAATTGTATTTAGGTGCTCAGGAAAAACAAATTAGTTTAATCTACAGTCCACAGACATTTGAGAGCCATATGTTACTGTTGCTTTTGTTACTTTTGAAAGCTGCTATGATTTATTACTCTAAACATATAGCGACAAATTGAAAACACGGATTAAAATGTCTCCTACTTGACCTTTTCAGAACTAGCCCATGAATATAAATATTTATTTTATGGATTCAACAGCTGCTGATCAAGTTATATATATTGAAAAGTATTCTTTGAATTATTATTCCACCATTCAAATTATGTAGTTCCAGGATAAATTTTATGGGCTTTTTATGCTAATAGGCACTTTTCATACAATTGCATAACCTCCAAAAACTCACACTACATGAGTGGTTGTAGAGGCATATGCTTGTTTGTAAGTGGGTGATCTTTGCTTTATAACAATACAAGAAATCCTCTCTGACATCAACTCTTCACCTGAAACAAATCTTGACTTCTATTTATTCATTCAGAGAAGAGAAATCAGTCAGCTATTGTGAATAAATAAGGAATGCACAACAGCAAAACCAAAACAAGCAGTTTCAACTTTTCCTTTAATTTTTATTCCTGTTCACATTTGTAATACCTTCATTCTTAGCCTTGCCCTTATTTCAGGAACTGCAATCTCAGTGAAGACTTGAGTTGTCTCCACTTGGCACAAAGTAAAATAAAAGATAGTGCTAGGTTGCAATGATTGCAGTAAAACAGTGGAGGAAATCCTATTGTCCCAATACAGCTAATAAATTGTGGTGTGGGTTACAACCTATTCTCCCATCTGTGCCTCATCTAGGTAAGTCGTGCAGGGCTAAAAGATTACTTAATTGCTTTTCAGTGTGAATGTCTGCTGTAGGGTCAAGCACACAACCAGCAAGCCCTTACACTCATGCAAGGAATTCTTGATGTTACCAGATTTTTACTCCTTGTCCTGCAAGGCAGTGAAAAGAGTCTGGTGTCTCTATGCTGTTTAATGTTATACTAGTCATTAGAAAACTGCTGTAAGTTCCCATTTATTGCAACTACACCAGTTTACCAGTGAACAAGAACACCTTCTGGGAGTTAATGTTTCAGCTGCCATAGAAAAGGGATTTCTAGAAAACCTTTATTTTTTAAATTTGAGTCTATGTTTTACCTACCCTGTGGCTTCTGCGTCCTCAACAAGTTGTGACCTGCATGGAATGCAGCACCTCTCTCTGTTACACCCACAAAATTGGGGCCTCCAATATGCAATTTACAGATTTTTAGAAGACAGAGTTTCTTCTAAATGGCATTTATCCAAAATGCTTTTCCAAGTCCTTTCAGTCTCACCCTGAATATTCGTCTGCTTTGATAACCACCTCATCTGCTTTTCCTTTTTCTGTCTCTGGTCTTGTTTGTAGAGATATTGTGTAGTAGGTTAGGGAATGAATTTACAGTTCCTTGCCACTAACTCTCTCTGAAAACACCCTTGCAGCACATTAAATTGCCTTGGTTTGAGGCAACTTAATCTCCTCTCAATGCCACATGAAATATCTAATACTTTCTGCAAACTGAGTAACCACAAAAGAAGGCATGCAGGAAACCAAATTAGCTGTAAACTCACAGCTGAACACACTACTTTATGTAGAAAAGCCATCTATTTCAGTTAATTCTTTGCAACTGGGTCGTGGTGATGATACACCAGCATCCCCAAGAAGAAGTTTCATTTGCTCTTCCTGCTTTCACTTTCACTGTCATGAC
This sequence comes from Rhipidura dahli, assembly GCA_013399225.1. Lineage (NCBI taxonomy): Eukaryota > Metazoa > Chordata > Aves > Passeriformes > Rhipiduridae > Rhipidura > Rhipidura dahli. Next base: position 2,061,554 of record VXAC01008060.1, read on the forward strand.
TGTAGAGCTGGTGTCTAGTCAGTGAGAGAATCTTATTATAGTAACATCCAAACGTGACACACAGCAAGGATTAAAGTGTTATCCAACTTGTAAATGCATAAGCAGGCTCCCTGGAAACAGAATTCAGACTGATATTTTCATTTTCGAACCTGTATTTTTCTCCATCTGAGCAGTCAATGGAGCATCTTCCTTTCTAAGTAAGATCCAATTATAATGAGAGCTTGGATTGACAGGAAACATTATTATAACTGAAAGAGCTGTCAAATCCATGACTAATAAGGTTTTTCATTGAGGTTCAACAATAGCAGCATTAGACTACTGCCATATTATTATTTAATAACTCATAACATTCATAAGAAGGTTTATTTTCTGTTTCAGAGGGTAGACCGAGATGTTTCACATTCAGCTATTCATATGGGCAGAAGTGGTTTCAATATTTCATGAGATGATTTTATCTCTGTTTTTTCTGAAGATGCAAACTAATGAAAAACCTTATGCAAAATATAAGCCTGCTGTTTGAGGATTTAGTTTCTGTTTTCCTTCTAGCTCCCATGTTTTTGCATCCATATTCTTACTGCTGGAACCATGAGAACAGAGAGGGAGTATGATTAGTGTAGGAGGTTGATAGCCTGGGTGTTCACACCATCAAATGTTGATATGGAATAAAAGAAGGAGGCAAGCCAAGACCTCTCTGTTTTGTGTATTCAGCAAGATGCAAAGGACAGATAAAGAGCAGGTATTCCATGTTAACTCCCATGTATGTGTGCACGTGGCTGGCTCAAACAGAGCAGAATTTTTTTTACATTACGCTGCTTTTCATTTTTATATGAGAGACAATGAGGGCAGGATAGTTGTGAATTAAGATATTCACATGGGGAAAAGAACATATTTAGCAAGAAAAGTCCTCACCCTCAAAAAAGCCTTTTTGTAACAGAAACACAATTCCCTCCATCCTACATAAATTCTGCTTTCCCATCCCATTTCACGGTTTGATAGAATGTAACTGGATATTCTATTCTTCTGTTTCACTAGTTCTCAATTTCACCTTCCTAGCTTAGCTCCTTAATCTGCTCTTCCACCCAAATGGAGGTGCTGCTCCATCATTGCAAGTAGTATAAATGATGTGTCAGGTTGACTGAAAAAAATTACATTTTAGTCCAGCATTTATTTATACATCATCAGTTATGTCCCACTACTCTTTACACAAGTTCGATGTACCAATATAAGATATAGATATATATGTAATCTGTACTGTAGTGGTCCCTTTCCTCATTTTCTTCCCTTGCTGACACCTTTCGTACTTGCTCACACTAACCTTTAATATTCAGCTCTTAGTTTAATGTTATCATCTGTCAAAATCCCACAAGCTGGGGAAATTTATGCCGGCATTCTAAGAAACGTCTGACTTTCCATCCATAACTCTTCATGTCTTGAAACCAACTGCTACCTTCTGTATGCCAACGGGTGAAGACAAGTCTATAGACACCAGATATACCACAGCAGACACAGAAGACAAGCACAAAGACCAATGTCTGCTGTTAGAATGAACTGTGAAGTGGTTAACAAAACACTGATCTCTCAAAGCTGTTAGTGAGCCTCAGGGTTAACACCTTCCTATGGTATGAGTTCTTAAATAAGTTATTCTTGTTCCTTCCCCTTTCAAATACATGCACTTCAGAATCCATCTATCCTAGACATCTGCCACTTGCTTTTTTAATGTCTATTATAGATTACCTTCCAGCTAAAAACTTTTAAACAAGGCTAAAGTGTACAAATATCCAGTAATCACATTGCTGATATTATTTTTATGTAGTTACTCTTCCTATTGCAGAAGCCAATGCACAAAATGCAGCATACATAGAAAAATCATGCTTGTCTATACAAATATCCAAGATGGGAAAATGAAACATCGTGTCCCATTTCACAGACAGAGGAGACAGCTACATGAACAAGTTGCCACCTAGTAAATGAGCATGGATTTACAGCTCATTTAATACTCCATGGCAACTGTCTGTGCGGTTATTGCTCCAGAGTAAATGTGAGGTAGCTCTGACCCTTACTGAAAGTGAGGCAATGTATCTTGCATTTACCTGAGCCTTAAGCATCCATATAAAGTAACTAATGAGCTGAAAATCCGCACTCCCTCTTCACACCTGGCAGTTTCTTCATGTATCTGGAGGCAATGATATTTATGTGATTTGCCTGCAGTCACTGAAGCAGCATCTGACAGAAGAGGTGTTGTAAACCAGACCTACCGAGCTCCTGTTAACCCCACTCCTCATGGCCAGAATTTTCTTGTAGATCTGCTGTTCAATTGCTTGGCACATTTCCCTTCAAATGACAGTAATTCACAAGCAAACTCAACCACTTTTTCCTCATTAATACTGCAGAACATGCATTTACCACTTATGCAAAACAGATGGATCCCTAAAAGTAGCTTCCAGATACAGTTTCTTCATTTCACACATAAAATATTATTTACTTTTTCAAAGACTCTTGAATTTAGAGTTTAAAAGTGATGCTTTGGGAATAGCTTTATCATGGTTTATTAATCAGATTTCAACTCCAGGTAATTGAGAATCCAGACTAGAGCAGAATCTAAGCAGAGTTCGTCACCAATGTTGTCCATCAGGGTGGTCCATGGCATGCCAGAAACTAGCAAAGAGCTTTCTTCATTTTCCTTTTTCATTAGGGACTCCTATTAAGTGACCCTCTGCTCACTCCATTACACTAGTTCAGGTGGATCATTGGTACAAGCCACTGCTTACAGTCATTGCAAGCCTGGGATCACTGCTCTGTTTTTTCAGTGGCGCTACAGGAATCACAACAGACTTGAATACCCTGTGCCTCTTCAATCCCCTAGTTATTCTGCATTAAAAAAAAGAAAAAAGAAAAGACAATCTGAACCACTGCATCACAACATACTGCCATGACAATCATTTATTATTAAAAATTTTTTCATGTTCTGAGGCAAAACATAACACAGACCATAATGTTGTTAAATACCTTGTAAAACTCATAAATTATACATCTCTATGTATAAAGAATTTTTTTTTGTGTGTTGTAGATAATAAATACACTGTTTTTTAGCCCTTACAAGTTCCCTCATCATGCTTTTTTATGCCATGTAGATGGACTGTCACATTCAAAATGTAAAGAGGGAAAGCCCAGGGCTTTGATGGTCATTACAAATTTTAATAGATTTGATGAGTCTCTCCACAGCACTCTGTTTCATGATAATCACTCAATTCGTCACTGCAAGGACTCTCTGGAAAATGTGGACCATGGCTACAGGATGTGATCCAGCTGTCACACTGACAGCAACTTTCTCATTTCTTTTCGTGGGGCATATATTTCAAAGCATAATCCCAACCTTCTGGGATGCTTTCACTTCCAGAATGCTCAGCTAACAGCACTGCCAAAGTTTGAATTTTATGAAAGAATGCATAATATGAATGGACAAGGTCAGTGCTGTCTCTTACACTGACCACATACAACACTTAAGTGATTTAAGTGAAGCACCCTCTTTTCCTTTTCATTCCCATTTTTTTAGCAATGACTATATCAACAGTAGTTGATCACACAGTGCTTGGAAAACATCCCTGGACTTACATTTCAACCTGTGCCAATTGGCTCTTTCCCACACCATTCCCAGGCATGATCTGGGGGTCAGAGCACACCAAGGCCCACTCCCACAAAAAAGGAGACTGGGAGGGTTACTAGCAGGGACACCAGCCACCCCACACCTGGTGTTTGAGCAGGGATGGAGTCAGAGAGGCTGGGAGCTGCCCAGAGCTCTGGCAGCTGGCTCTGTGGGATCCTTGGGAGCTGCCTGGCAGGTCACTGCCACTGCTGCAGATGGGCATTGCAGGAGTATGGGGACTGTGCTTCCTGCTGGGAATTTGCTGTGGTATAGATTACCTCTGGCCATTTTAAACTGGAAAACTCTTTATTGACTTCCAAACAGAACAAAAACCAGTCCATAACAGGCAGTGCTTCAACACCTAGTTATCCACAAACTAATTTTCCAATTTTCTTGCTGTGAGGAGAAGGGCAAACAATAAAATGTAACCTGCAGAACAGCTTTATGGGAAATCAGACTTCTTGGAACTGTGGTTGAAAAAAAAAGACATTTCTGTGCCCCCACTCCCCAAATTCTATTTTTGGAGAGTTATTCTGCTGCAGTGGTTCCTTGAATTTTAGATTTATTCTACTTTTTTTTGTCCTGCTTCATAATTACACCTAATTATATGACTATGTTATGCTATGTGTTTTGTTATGTTATGAACTTTTTGTGAGACAGGAAAAATTGTGCCAGCCAATTCTTGCCTTACTGACATCGATGGCTTTTGGTCACACTGTTCAGGATTTTCCTTCTTATCAGGAGTTCCATATTTTCATGTGGTTCAATTTTTTTATTTCTTCTGGGCATCCTCTTTATTTTTTTATTTCTTTTCTCTTTGTTCTCCAAGTAATTCATTTTTAGCTCTAAATTAAGCAATTTGCTTTTAACCAGTTGGCATTTTCATCAGTCAGCATATCCAAATGTTCATCTGTACCTTCCTTAATTCCATGTGCTATATCAGCATTTCCTGTAGCACTAATGCCTTTCTGCAATGAGACTTAGACCTCTGATTGCCCTGCTGTTTCTGCAGGCAATTATGTGTTGCCTGTCCTTCTGGCAGGCACACTGCTATCTTCCCTACTTTGGTTTTGAGACTAAACATCAAACCGTGGTAAGTGCCTACTGCAGACTTGATGATTCTCTGTGGAAATTTTAAGAGTTTAGTATAGCTTAAAAGAAAAAGAGGATGCTGAGAATATCAGGAAAACTCCAGTCATTTATTAGCTGGGGCTTTAGGGTTTCCAGTTCCTCTAACTCCTTCCTATTGGTTCATGCAGAGTCCATAGGGTACTGAGCAGTCCTGGTCTCCAGCCAGCATTGCTTGGTTTCTTCTGTGGAGAAACCCAGGGTGTGAAGTGGGATGGCACATGTGCAGACTTCAGCCCAGCATGGTACCAGGATGTGGATAGACTTTCCAGAAAATGGTCACAGGCTATCCAGATCCAAACACAGCTATAAGGATCTCTGCAACAGGACATCAGCACAAAATCCTTCAGCTTGAACTGTCCAGCCAACAAGAAAATTAAACTGCTTGACCCTTGTCAAGCATCTACACCCTGCTCCAGCTTTCCCCTAAGATCCTGGCTGGTGTCCAATGCTGGGCTGAGGTTTGGAATTCGTGCTGCTGGGAAAGGCAACAAAAGCCTGTGTGTAGCTTTAGATGTCCCTGCAGCTCCCACTCCTTTATGCCTGTGGCCTTGGCTTCAGTTCCCTGCATGAGAGAAGAGCAAGCAGTGGAGACGTGTTGGGAAGCAACAAGGAATAGGAAAAGGCAAGCTTGTTGGAAGCAGTACAGGGCACTGGGGAACAAATGTCATAAAGGGCAGTGAAGGGCACATGAAAAATGTAGGTTGGGGGACCCAAACACATGGGTCTGGGGGAAATCAGGCACGTGTGTCACAGGATGGGATTTAGGAGGAAAAGGAACCCATGGCAGAGTGTATACAAGGTGCTCAGGGAAGCAAGAAGCTGCAGCACAAGTACTTGGAGGGAATTGGGGCCTGATTCACCAGGTGAGGCTGTGGTGTGGGTGGGAATTTGAGATGCCTTATGAAATTGGCCACAGTGACTGTGTGGGGTGGTCCTCAATTTGTAGAGCTGTACTTCCAGCCTTTGGACGTTATTTATTAGGGACTTACAAAGCTACTGGAAAATGACAGGGAGAAACAATAGATACAATGTGGGGAAGGAGGGGGAAAGAGATGGTGGAAAATGAGATTCCAGGGAGTGGGAAAGATCCTCTTCAGCAGGGACAGAGAAAAAGAGAGGCAGAGGAAGCACAAGTGCAGCATCAGCAGCCACAATGCCGCACCTGTCAGAGAGAAACCCTCCTCCTTATGTTTGCATATCCACATTTCAGCATCTGCTAATGAACCTCTTTTTTATTCTTCATTTCCAGAGCCAAAAGATTGTTAATTCCTGAAGTCTGTTCCTACCTATTCCTTCCTGGCTGTCCAGTGTGCATTTTCTAATATGCTTTTGTTTAAGAAGGTTAGTTTCCTGCTACACAGCAGAAATATTTGTGCTAAATCTTCTCTATAATGGACCCGAAAATGTGAAAAATGCTCTGGAAGCAAAAACAAAATAGTTATGAGGAAGTAAAGGAGACACTGCAGGAAAACTCATTTGCTGAGAAATGCAGCTTATGTCTTATCAACTTAATTCCAGATAAGTCTTCATTTTGCTGTGAAGACAGATGTGATAAATATGTTAATGGCAGATTTCGATAGCTCAGTTTGTAGAACTGCAAAGCCAGATGGAAGTGATAATTTTTCTTTCATTTTAATTCTGAAATAAAAAGCAAGAAAGCAAGTAAGTTCCTGATATCTTAACACTGTAATGACTTTTGAAAGGATAATGGACCTTAGCACAAAATGATGTTTAACTATCATGCCCTGATGCTCCTGTTTTATTAAATTCCAGTTTGCCTGGCTGGAATTCTCTCAGCTTTCTTGCCAGAGGTGAGCACATTACTGTCTATGACTACTTTTCCAGTTCCACAGTCAAAATGGTATTTAGCATCAGTCCAGCTTGTGACTATTTTGCTGATTCTACTGTTCAGGTTAGATACATGACCAAACAGACCACTGAAAACAGCATCGGATGGAGGTAACCTCTCTTACTCCTTATCAGGAATAAAATACTGCCTTTTTTTTGTCCCTTAAGCTGTGCCCTTAGTGCCCTTATGATGTTAGGAGTACGAGGGGAAAATTGTGGCTTTCCATGCATTGATTAAGATTGCATTTAGCAATATTTAGTGCGGGCTCTTTGTTTGTTTCAATTGAATGCAAAGTATTGAAGGACGCATATTAGCACATTCTTAAATGTGTAGGATATTTACCCCTTGAACTGATAGGCAAAAAGAAAGCTAGAAAACTTTTGCTGCTTGAATCCTCTTTAAGGGGAGGAAACAGAAGCCTTCCTAGCAGGTAAAAATGGAAATTTTAGGAAACTATTTCCAAGGGAGTTACTAAATGAAAATTTGGTTTGTTATATTTGCAGTGGTGTTTCTAAGGTGTGGAAAGAACAAACACATCTGGGTTGTTCCCTTTAAATGAAATTTCATTTCAAGAAGGTAAGGTCCTGACTGAGTCCATAGGAACTTCTCTGCAGGAGCAACTAAGCAAGAGGGTGAGATGCTCCATTCTCAAATCAGTGGCAATAACTTCCAAGATTTTATTAGGTCATTCTCACTTTCTAGATAAGCTCACAAATCAGGAACTGAGTGACCATTTAATTCTACATATCAGTTAGAACCCCCTCTGAAATTCATTCCAATTATTTTAGCAAAAAAAAAATGTAGATTTCTGGTGAATGTTATAATACATTTTATCATGAGACAAATGGTACAAGTTGTTATGTCATTCCTGTCCTCAGTGAGGGGTGCTTGTGGGTAGAAGTATTAGCTATTAAATAAATATCTGCTACCAGCTATTAATATTATATAGATATCTGCTGCCTGAAGTATCAGATTAATTTAATTATTCAATACAAGCTATTTATTTTCATTTGTTTAGCTTACATGTATTTTCTTGGGGTTTGTCCTTTTTAATTGAATTAGCAAGTAATACAAAATTGCAAACATGTGTGGTCTGCATGTTTCTTACCCAAATAAAATGTTCATATGAGAGGGAAAGGGAAAATCCAGGCTGTACTGTGGTGGGGAAAGGAGTGATCCCCAGGTTCTGGAAGTGAAAGCTGTATCAGCAGGAGTTGAGCCAACTTAATTAGCCCTGTGAAGAGGCTGGGCAGAGTGCTTGGTTAATGCAGCTGTACCATGTTTAAGAATTCATCTGCTGTCTGTGGACTTTGCTGAACTGTGCAAACACCCATGTCTCTACAGCGTTGCACCTTGCACACAAGCAGAGGCAGTTCTCACACTTGTCTGAGGTTCCACTCCATGCTGGATGCCAATCTCATACAATCCAGTGACTCACATGACCAAAAGCACGCAGTGAAGCATGCAGTCCTGCTCCTGGGCCCAGTGTTCACTTAGCAAGGTCAGAGAACAGCAGGAAGAGACAGCTGGAGCCTCTCTGCCATCACAGCCTTGCTGCCAGCTGAGGCGATCAAAGCACAAGCTGTAGCTAAAGGTGACCCACCCTTGCAGATAATCCTCAGGTACTGGCAAAAGCCAGACAGATCTGATGCAGCAGGAGTGTTTTATCCTGGAGCTCCAAACCAAGCAGAGTTTCCCAACTGCTGTTCATGGAAGCCATTCACCACCCTCCAGCAAGCAGCCAGAGCTCCCTGAGCACCAGACAGGGAGCTGCGTACAGGAGCGTGGCAACTCATGCAGCACTAAAGCTTATCCCAGGCTGCCACCTTGTCAGGTTTAAGTTCAGCTCATTAGGATGCTCATCTGTTATTTATGCAAATAAGCCTATGCATAGTCACAAAATATGCAAAGATGGCTATTTATCAGTTTGGCACAGTTTCTGATTTTCTGAACTCTCAGACACTCCTGATACGTGTAAAAGAAAACACAATCTCCCCTAGTGCTGCAGAGGGGCCAAGGCAGAGCCAAGCTGCTACCATCCATGTCTTCTCAGAGGACTCATGATGCTCAGGATAGAAAAGATAATGCATTCTGTGTGACTTTAAAAGCTGTATGTTACACCTCAGGATGTTTAATCTAGTGAATAAGGGATCTCCACTTGTTTCACCTTCCCAGGGGAGGAGATTTACAAATATGCATAACTCCAAGCATTCTGATTGCAGTTTATTATTTATTTATAGCAAACACCTGCCCCCCTCAAAAAAAAAAAAAAATATTAAAAGGATCTTCTGGAACAGTGTTTAAATTATCTCCTTTGTCTGGACAGCTGCAGTCTAAGGTAGTTCTCACTCATGAATGTGCAAAAGAACCTCAGCTCCTCCCTCTTTTGCCTTTACTGCTCTCTCCTCACTTTAGGAAAATATTAACTTCTGCATGAACCTGATCCGGCATCAGCATCCATCTACTTTTTTTCCACACACAGCTTTCAGTAACTGCAGGAGGTCTGAGTCCTCCTGACAAGGGCACAGATTTACCAGAAACACAGCTTGAGGGAATTTTCCCCTAGTTCTGTTCTCCTGGCCAGTACCAGGGTGGCTGCTTACCTCGTAGCTCCATGGACAAGTTTCTCATGTATCCTGCCTTGCACAACAGGATGTCTTATTTAAGCTGCAATAATGTTCATTGCAAAAATTAGAAGAAAAGACATTTCTGTTGTAAAGACAGGAGAAAATGACACATATTTTGTTGTAGTACCTTCATCTGAGTGAACAATCTTATCCATTCACTTCTCCTACAGTCTGTTGTAACCATCTCCCAGGATCTATATGGAGCTTTGGATCTGCATGTGGTCTTGGAATTGGGGAATGAGAGGAGGAACACCTCCAGCAGGCAAAGAGGTGCCTCCCAAACGCTGCCCTTTCAGAGTGACTACAATTCAACCTTAGCCTCGTACCAATGTGCAAAAAAAGGACTTCCTCTGAATGCCCCAGAATATAATTAGATGAGTTACACTGTACTTAAAGTGTAGCACATAGCAAAGCAACTGCAACACAGAAATCTGAAAGTATTTCCAGTATTTTTCCTCTTCACCTGCAGAGAATTTGTATTTGTACATGAGGACAACTGCAAACTAAGTTAAAAAATTCCTAAACTCTCTCATTAAAGGCCATCAGTGGGCCTTCACTTCTTTCAATATGTGCAAGAAAATAGTGGTGGGTTGATCCCAGCCAGAAGTTGAGCACCCATCCAGGTACTTGTGCACTCCGCCCTGACATTGGGATGATGATCTCATCAGGAAAGAGAATAGTAAGAGAAAAAGCCAGAAAACTCGTGGGTTCAGAAAAAGACAATTTAAAAAATGAAGGAAAGAGGGGAAAAACCCCGAAACAATGATGCAAAGGCACTCACCATCTCCCACAAGCAGACATATGTCTGTACAGTCTCTGAGTTATGGCTGCCTTCCTAGGCAAATCACCCCCTCAGTTTTTATTGCTGAACATGGTATTGCGTCATGGAATATCCCTTTGGTCAGCTGGGGTCAGCTCCCGCATGTGTGTCCCCTTCCAACCTCTTACCCAATGCCAGCCAACCTCCTTGGGGAAGCCTGGGAAATTAAGACTGTCTGGACACAGTGGGTGCATGGCTGTGAAATAGCCAAAAGACAGGTAGATTGTCAACCCTGATTAAATGAAAAATTAAGAAATTATCTTACAGGCTGGTGTGAAGAAAATCAACTCCACTTTAACCAGATCCAACACAAACGTTAATAAACAAATGCATTGTTTTAGGTTAAATACGAAGAAAATCAGCCTAGAACAGGCACTTCTTTCTTAACATCAAGTGCTATTCTAAAAGAAATGCCTTCTTTTTTATTTCATTCCAAACCTATTTCCCACTTGCATAAGTGCAAAACAATGAATTCAAAAATTTCTATGCAACCTGTCTCTCTGTGAACTTAATTCTGCAATTTCCAGCTGAGCAAAAATATCTTTACTTCAGGAAAACATATGCTTCCCCTTAATAAAGACTTAAATACAGGCACTTCAAGTCTCTCCCTTCACTTTTACAATGGTGCAGTAAAGGATTATCCATGCAAAATTATACAGCCAAGATTTCTGCTGTGAGTCGGCATGGTTCCGTTGTTTTTCATGGATCAATTAACACACACTGGAGATTTTAGCCATTCTTGTCTGTAATGGCTAATTTGCTTATTACAGGGAGCTGAGAGCCATCTGTGTAGATGCCATAAGGATACAACAGAGAAATGAAGACTTTAAACCCACAGAACATGACCTATGATTGTGAGACATTCAAAGACAAGACATGATGACTTACCTTTGGAGCCTGTAGTACACCAGACACACCTTGCTTAGGCACTGCAGAAGCGGATGGTGGTGCTGTTGTTGGCTTTTTGGGAGGCCTGGGTGGTGGATGAAGGGTTAGGTTTTCATATCTTCGTAACATGTAGTATTCCTCTTTGCTGACCTCTTCCACCATTGTCCTAGTCACAGGTGGTACAGCTGTCTGGGCATCTTTGCTCAGCAAATGGACCAACATGTTTAAGCGATACACTGGGATCTCCCAGCTCTCCACTGGACTGCTGGCACTACTGATCAGCAAGTAAGAGTCTGTGATTTCTTCTTCAAACTGCAGACCAGGCGCGGCAGCCAAGACATCTTCCTCGATGGAAAGGTCCCTCACGGACACTTTGACATTAAAAGGCAAATGGAATTCTTTGCAAATCTCAGAAAGGTAGTACTGTTTCTTGTCATGGATCACTTCCACAAAGCCACCTTCCATGTACATGGGGAGGAGCACTTTTTTATATGAATCACCAAGTATTTGCTCACAAGCTAAAACATCTACAAGTTTCTTTCTTCCCTCATACAGAACTTCACTAGTCTGGCATTGTTGAACTAGAAATTGATCTCCAACTGAAACAGAAAAAAGTTCTTTATGAAGGGAAACAAAAGCTTTGGTTGCTACTACATGAAGCTGCTCTTTTTCACTTCTTGCTATCTCTAAGTCATAGGCGGTTGGAAACTCCCGAGGTCTTCTCTTGAACTTTCCTTTGTAGCTCATAGGGATTAAAAAATGTCTTTTGGAGGAATCACTTCTCATCTCAGAGGCTAGGACTCTTGCTGCCTGGTACTTTTTGTAGATGACAATCTCTTTCCCTGTAGATAATAAGTTGTAAGGTTTCTGGCTTCCTGAAGGCCCTTCCATTATCTCAGCAACCATAGGAAATTCTTTGCTTGTTCTCTCAAATATATCTTCCAAAGAAAGTGGCTGAAGGAAAGAGCCAATATCGTAACAGTCTGTTATATCCTTGACATCAACATCCAGATCTGAGAGGATATGAACTATGTCCTTTCGAACTGAAAAGAAAAAGAAATATATTAGGTTTTGTTTTCACTGACATTGAAAAAAAATACACGTCCTGTTGGCCAGATACTGAAAGTACCTTCCCTGAGGTGTGCACATTTGTATGTAAATGTGCACTATTAATAGGGCCAGCCAAAGGCCTAACTGTTGCAATTTGAGAGATATGGTTATCAGATATGCATGAGACCACACAAATGAAGAGAAAGAATAAGGCGTGCAAGTGAACAAAAAGTTTAAAAAAAGTGTAGTTCACTATTTTCCCCACAGCACCTCCAAGTCTAATTAGTTGTTTATCTTCTCAAACTCCTGGGTGTGAGCTGTATTTTTATTCTTTTATTTCATAGCAACTTATGGTTTCTCTAAAGAAATGAGTGGGAAAGCATTCTTAACAAATAAATAGCATTTGAATCCATTAACAACATATTGCTGCTATGGCCAGACTGGGAGAAAGAAAGTATTTTGATATTTATAAGAATAATTAAAACATCTATACTTATTAGGAAATATCATCACTAACAAAATGGCAAAGCCTTTGTATAACTAAGTCTAAGGTTACTGTTTATGAATTGAGACATTTTACTATAATGTCCCTCTCTGGAACTGTTGCATCTTTTTCTGCATCACCTGTTTATATTTACTATCAGAATTGAGCCATCGAATTTAACAATCTGACAGGGAACAACAGCTCTTTTACCACCACTGAACTTGCAAAATTTTGAATGCAAAACTTCCAAGAACAAAGCTGACTGTGTAATTAAGGCTTGTTTAAGAATTTGGCTCCGAGTCAGTGACACCACAGATTGCTGACCAAGGCAGTAAAGTTTAACAAGCAAATAATATTTAATGACTCTCTTCAATAAGACTTACTCTGCATAGACCTGCACAAAGGGACAGTGTATTCTGACTTCACACTTCATTGTAGCAGGACATACAAATATTTTATACCGCAAAGTTGGTATAAGATTTATTTTATATGACAGAGTTCTATGACAGTGATTCAGGATCTCTTTGTTCCAACTCTGTTTTTGTCACATTGACACCTTGAGGTGATAAACATCCTAAGCACCACAAGGGAAAGACAACAAAGGAAAATGACTGGTGAAAACAAAACTTTCTATGAGCATTTGGAAGAATACCACACACATAACTTGTTCATTATTAATAATGAGAAGTATAGAGGATTCCTGCTCACAGCCTGTGAAAATGTAATCAGTTATCCCAGTTATCAGGAATCTTTTTTATAGTGGATAGTATTTCTCATACTTTATCTTGTCTCTATTTATAGTTCTCCTAAAAATGGTGAAAAATTATTTTTCATGGTCCACAAAAAAGTAGTTAATCATGTACCATGAAGCCTACTTTTCAAGTTTGTATTAAATAGTTATTTAGGACATATGTAAGGCTTCTTAAATGTTGAGAGAATCATGAAACTTCAAATAAAAACAACAAATACAATCCTCACTGGAATAACTGATTGGAAGATAAGTGAATACAAAATATTTCTGAATCTTCTGAATGATTTTAGGAACATTAAATTCCTATTGATTCTGCACATATGTCTAAATGGATATAGCAACACACCAGAGTTAACCCAGCTTCAGGAGATGACCTGGATTCCTGAATTTAGATGGAGTTACAGCAAACAGCGTACTTTATCTCATGAAGTTATATTTTCCAAACTCACACATTAAATCCCATAGCAAGCACAGCTGAATGTCTTACGATGAGCATATACATATAGTGTTAACAGTCTCTGCCCACTTTTATTTCTTTCACTTTTATCCATTTGCTTACATCATTCAACAGAGAAATGCTCAGTTGTGAAAAGATTTCCTGCTTAATATCCTCATGAATGGCATATGTTAGGATTAAATTTCTATGGAGTGCACTGGTTTGCTTCTAGTAAATGGAACAAGCAGCAGAACCTTCCCAATAGCTAAGCTACCATCCTGCAGTCAGAACCCAGATGTTTCAATGTTTGGGTAGAACAGCTAGAACAACTAGTGCCATAAATATTATGGGGTTTTTAAATAAAAACTCAGACCACAAACTTTTACAGATACTGGTTTTCTAATCTTTCTGCTTCCTCAAACCTACTGGTTTCAGAAACTGTCCATGAGTTTTTTGTGTTTATATTCAGTTGCTATTTGTTGCTACAATAGAATAAAATAAAATGATTTTTCTTTCTGTGACATACTCAGTCTGAAAAGTAAAAGATAATTAAGTGTATTGCAACATGTATGTCCCTATTCTTTTTCTACCTCCTAGCCGTGGCCATAAGTGACCAAGTGGCTTCTCCATGGCCATAGTCTAAGACAAAAAACAAAGAGAATCTGGGAAAAGAACAGAATTGCTAAGCTCAACCTTTTCACAAAGCAATGTATTTGCAGTGAGGATTTAATTGTAGTGATCAACAAAATGGCAACAGAAAGAAATACAAGGTATTATCTGAATTAACAGATGATAAAGAAATATTAAAGCAAATATTATTTGTATCATTTTTCCTCTTGAAACTACCATTAGTGGCAAATATGGATAAGGAATTTTTGAAAAACTGAAGCTTTCATGGCTGTTTTAAGCAAATGCTGTGTATTTAAGGGTACTTTTTTAATTTGTTACACCAACTTTAACAGAACACTGATTTTAATTCCTACTTACATTTCATTACTGCCTGCACTTCATAGACAGGCATGAGAATCAAACAGCCATTAAAATTTTCAGGAAATGGACTGGAGGAGTCCCACATATGCAAAGTATTGGAAAGTTTAACAATCCGGTTTCTGCTCTTAGGGATTTTCCATTCTGCAATTTCTTTTAGGGTGTATATCTGCTCATCTTCACACTCGTAGAATTCTCCTTCTTGTGAAAGGGGCAAAGTAAAGGAATGAGCCTGGTTATTTCTGACCACCACACAGTTCACAGCTGTCATTCCATTGATCTCTTCCACTGAGTTGAAGGTGATCTGCTCACCACGTTTGATAGTGAAGTTTGCCAATTTTATATCCTCGGCGCTGTAGAAACAAGGATGGCCAAACCTTGTTGGCCCAATAGAGACTTTTCTTGCAATTTCTTCAATGCTGACATATGGAGTCTTATCTGCCACAACCTTATAAAGACCTAAGAACAGAAAACTTGCATTATGAAAAGGGAAATATACAAAGCAAGTCATGCCAAATTTTAGACTGTGAATGTTATAAAAATGGGGAGCAAAGCACATAAAATAATTCATAGATGATTGCTGGAGATAAGACTCTATAGAGGTAATATCAGCTGCATAGTACAATGTATAAGCAGCTGCAATTAACCCTTTCTACTGTGTATCTAATTTCTGACATCCAGCATTCTATAGTCTACGGTAAAATTTTTCTTTGCCTCAGAAAAAAAGAAAAATTATCCTAAATTCCTATCTTCCTTCTCAGCAAACCAACCTTTAAGAGCTAAATACAAATGTGGTATGAGGAAACACAGCATTTGTGTGATCAGTTGATGCAGGATAACTTTCTGTCTAAACATCAACACAACATAACCTTCCACACACAGACTGGGAATTCCTAGACCAGGTGTGTTTAAAGATACATCATAAATGAAAGAGTAGCACCTACAGATAGGAAAGAGCAAATAGATTTTAGCATATCTGATAGCTCAGTCCACCAGCTGGATTAATTCAAAGCCTGGGTGTTGTAGCACTCCAGCCATCACAAGTCAATTAAAATGCTGAAGTTCTGCAAGGCAGAAGCTGTATCTGAGCTTCCCTATTCCCCAGGGACATTATTACTTCATGTTAATCATGCCCTTTGGATCTGTCTCATTAGGAGCTTGCATTGCAAGAAAAATGTGTACATTTCTATATTTGCGTGAGGGTTTTCATAAAGGAAGATGAACTGGAGGGTTGAGAGGACTAAAAAGCGGGGCTTAGCTGAACACTGTGATTCAGCTGTCTTCTTCACAATGTATGGCAGCATTGTGAATGCTGTCTTATGGAATTGCAGTGCTGCTTCCTGAGACAGGCACTGACAAAGACTTGCTTTCAAGCGAATATAACTGAGAATAGAGGTTATTTCTAGGCCAAGTTTGCTAGCCACAAATTAAGCAATAGCAACAGCTACACTGACAAACAAGCCAAGCTCCATGGGAGATCCTGTGCCTTTACTCCCTTTTTCTGCCAAAGCCAACCAGCAAAAATCCTATGGCCTTGCTCCTCCACACTTTTGACTCCTCTGGACTGCAGAGAGGGCACTCTCATTTTGGCTGTTAAGGATGAAGCATGGGATGGGGAACCAAGGAGCCTGGTTGGTATCACTAAGGATATTTTCATGGCAGCTTCAAGTTCCATGAGTAGTCTAAGCCATGTCTGCAAGGTTTTAAATGTCCTATCCAACTGTCCCCAGCCATTTAATGTGGGAACTCTGTCCACACTGATCATGATTCCCTTCTTGTGGGAGCCAGAATGTGAGAAAAGTGAAGGATATCCCAGCAGACACCTAGCCTTCAGCAAGGTGGGATGATGCCAGAACACACAGTTGCTGTTGGATCTTGGAAAGACACCCATTTCCTTCTCTAGACCTCCCCTGACTATGGGAGAGTTTAACAAATTAGATCGGGGGTACTGCTTCTGTTAAAAATAAGCAACATGCTTATTTTCTCCCACACCTCTTCCCTTACTGACTTCCACTACTGACCATAATAAACACAACTGAAGGCCCAGCATGGTATCATGGTGTCCCTAAGTCTGTATTTCTTTAACAGGATGTATCAAACAATTACCTCCATCACAACAGCCTTTTAATTTTTTTTTTTTTTTTTTTTTTTTTTTTTTTTTTTTTTTTTTTTGTGGCTACAGGATTGCTGTGATTCTGCCTTTACTGTAACAAAATGCCATACTTTCACTTTGTAACTTTAGCACCACTCTTGTTAAAGGAGACATAATTAAGGTTCTGTCTGTTGAGTATATTTTAACCAAATTCATCACCAAATGATTGGCCATATTTGGTTCTGGGTGTCCCATGTGGCCACTAGTAACTCTGGGAACTAACATCTCTGAGGGCCTGTCAGCAGCCTAAGCAGTAATAGCCTATTTGAGATGCTGCAGAAATTGTCACCAGACTATTTGGTCTGGTGTGACAAAAGTCATTGTCACTTCTGTCTGCAGTTCTGTGCCTTCACAGTTGTCTCTATGACAGCCAGCTTTTCCTGTGTGAAATCAATACACTTTTGTCAATACATCCTCTACATATATGTCCTCACTGCAGGAAAACCTGCAGGAAAACCTCCGGGCTTTTTCCTGGGCTGCAAGGAAACCATGTGCATGAATGTATGAAGTACAACTTCAACACACTTTTCTTTCCCACTGTTATTTGTAATGTTACTCAAAGCCATTTTTAACACAATTATTAGCAAGGAACTTATCTTTCACAGTCCTAATCACTACTTTAGCTGTCAGTGCAGATTAACACAAACAGGTTCATCAGCATTTAGAAATTATCACTGTGACAGGGCACCAGTGACAATCTGAAACTCTGGAAAAGACAAACAGTGTTCTAGTATCATGCTTTGCAAGCACAAGATGGGTATCATCTCCTGGCAGTGCTGGGAGAAAGCAAACAGGAATATTCGTCATTAAAAAGTATATTCAAAATACTTATGGTGTGTCCCAGAGGCAGTAAATATGCTTACCCATCTGTGATACAGGAGCGAGAGTATGCACAAACCTCCCGAAATTGCATTGAAAAGCCTCCATAAACTGTGCCAAAAAGCACTTCCAGTTGAAAATATTTAGCAACATACAGGTGTGAGAAACATTCTTCTCTTCTATGAGTTTCACAGTAGTCTCAGGCTACTAGTTTTGCTGGGACTACGAAGTTTTTTGGAAGGCAACTATTTCAGCAACAAACTGATGAATATCCCAGGTTGGAAAGCAGGCTTCATATAGAAGCATAATTACCAGATTTCTTACAAAAATAGACACCTGATTATCCTCTTGGCCCAGGCAGACTGGCTTTGTCAAGGATGGGAGCAGAAAAATGTTTGCCTTCCATTCTTCTGGTTTTCTTAATTTTGGTGGGAGATTGCTTGCTTAGGCAAGTGAAGAGAAGAGCCATGTGGCCTTGCATACACAGTTTCTGCAGTGATGAGAATCCTGAAGTGAAGGCACCTACCAGCCACTTCTGAGTGGCTATGAACAAGCAAAGTTCCATATGCTTCTCTCTATATAGAAAATAGGTAAATATAGAAAAGCCTCTTTTGATATGTTGGGTGGGAGTCACTATAGTCCCTGTCTATCTGCTATAATCTGCCATGGTATCCTCTCATAAGTGCTCTCCTTGATACTACATATATGTGAAAAACAAAACAAAACCACAAAAACCCAGAAACAATATTACCTGGAACCATTCAGAACCTTATTGTGAATCAAATTGTAAAAAAAATGTTTTCCAAATCTAAGATAACAAGGAAATCTCCAGGAGGAGGAGACATATGGTAAGTTTGAGATGCTAAAATTTGGACATTTTGAGGTCAAACAAAAATATTTTTGTACTTTTTCATAAACCATAAAATGACTGAATCAAATTCACTTAGAGTTTCCTAAGAGATCTGGGTGGACTGTTAGGGGGAAGGACAGATGGAAATAGCAAATTTGGAAAAAAGTCCATCTGGTTTATGAAGATCTGGCATTATTGCTCCTATAGACAAACTTTCTAAATGCAATCTGGTCTACAACCAAAGTGCACTGATGCCCAGGGGTTTGGGGAGAAATAAAACATTCAGACAAGAAGAACTACACATACATAATAATGCCACAGGAAAATATAACCATTCCACTCCATGAAGCTTCTGTACCTAGTGATATTTCACTAGCTAAAGTGCCCACCTAGACATAATATGATGATTAGTAAGCCCCAAACATCATCAGCCCATCTTTTCAAGAAATTTTACTAATTGGTGTACAGGTTGATAGAGAGAGAGTTTGAGAATCTGAGAAAATTACTTTCACTGGTATGGGAGAGAAAACATAGCCAGAGGATCACAAGACTGAATGTGCAGTGAGAAAGCATGTTTTGATAGATGGATATTTTTACCACCTTTTTACAGAACAGTATATGCAGCTCTCTTTTACTGGCTTCAGGGTAAAATGTACCACCCTGGAGCTTTATAGACTTCCTATTTTCAGTCTTAATTAGAGTCCTGAAGGAAAGGAGTAAAATTTTACTCTCTTTCCCCCACAGAAAGCTGAGAAAACCAGTAGTTAGGCTTGCCTAGTAGAGTAGCAAGCAGCCTTCAAGAAAAAAGAAGAGCAGAAAAGTCATCTCTCCCAGACTAGCAGTTTCTGTTCCTCAAGTAAGGCAAAAGATTGGGTGGGAAGAGAACAGTTTCTAACTTCTCTGGAGCTGACTTAATTGCTATTCCTCTTTTCCCCCAATTCCCACACCTACTCTCTACCTCTTCTCCTTCAGCATCCTCCTCTCCCATTCTGTTCCAAAGGCCAGCTCTCCCTCACCTCCTAGAGAGATGAACCCTCTAATGGCTAACGCCTGTTCTTCCACAGGTGTGTTGTGTGGCCTCTGACAAGTCTCCTGTCTTTTAACTTGGAGATGACCACTTAAAGGGGCAGTCATGCTGAGCTATGTGTCTGTAAGACCACAGACCACGCTGGAATGAGCAGCAGCAACAACCAGGGATCTCATGAGAACAGGGGCAGTCCAGTAATATCTTTTGCAGTAGAAGGAATACAACAGAATGAAATGTAGTCATTTGTGCCGGCACACAGTTCAGCTGTTGTGCAAATTACCTGTCTGCTAATTTGCTAGTAGTGAAAATTGTAGCTCAAAATGTGGTTAGATGTAGCCATTGAAGTGTCTAGAGTAACAGCAGACTTCTATTTTTTTACCCAATGTATGAGCACAGAAAGAATAGCCTGGCCCTCTGAGGCATGAAAAAGAACAAATTAGAATGAGGATAAAAAGAAATAACACAGATAGTGAACTTGCGGTTGCAGCGGTTTCTCTAATGCAGAGGGCAGATTAGGCCTTTATCAAGGATCTGATTTGCCAGAGCAGAAAAAAAGGAGTTCAGAAGACTGCAAATATGCCAAGTAAGACAAAGAGTAAGGCTCGTTTAAAGCCAATGAGCCCAGTTCTTCACTCTCAGAGCTGCTATCCCCAGAGTAACCTAAACAGGGGCATTGCTCATTTGTGCCAGCATGCAGACTGCAAAAGGATACACGAGCCCATGGCATGCAAAAGAACTCATGGCAAAGGAAATGGAAAAGAGCATCAAAGCAAAAGATTTCTTTGCATCAACACTGGCAAGAGTGCACATACTGTGTAAATGCAGGGTCAGCCTCCTGGAGACCTGTGGATATTTTTATTGAATTAAGTCAAAGGCAGCATATAAAAGAATATCTGCAATTCAGTTCTGTGCTTCATTCAGGAGCAGGGGCAAGCCATGTTTCATGAACAATGTTCCAGTTAAAGCTTGGAACGTGTATGTAATAAAGTGAAAAGGAAAAAGGTCAAGAAAGAGCAAGGGACTGGGAATTCTTGACTCTGCAGAGCAGAATCATTCTTCAGCTAAGAAGTATATTAGAGAAATGACAAATTTACATCTTACCAAATAGCTCTTGAATGCATAAGAGTACATACACAGAGAAAAACAGGAAAGACATGCTCCCTGTTGGGTTAATAAGAAGTGTCATTATGCCCCTCTTCAGTGCTGCTGTTCAGTAATACCCGTCATGTGGAGGATAATAATGATAAATTTCAGCAAAATGAACTCTGAATTTATTTTTCAAGTGAAATAACCCAGTTTTCTAGAACACTGGTTGGGAGAGTTCATAACTATGCATGAAAATTGTAGTGATTAGATCGAATTTGAAAATGTGCTCAGTAGGGCAACAGCATCCAAATGCCAAGTTGTAAAACTGATCACTTGAATGCAAATAAATCCTGATTCACCAGGTTCAAGCATTTGAAATTACAAGTCATTCTGTTCTAAAAATCAGGACTTTCAATATTAATAAATTTAGGATTACTTTTATCACTCTGTTGTGTTGGATATTATAGGATTCAAATGTTCAACCTCATATGCCAATCAAGATTTAGAATGTGACTTTCTATTGGTATATGTATTTTAGAGATAGAAGAAATTTTAATATTATCAGAGAAACTTGGATTACAAGAAAAATACCAAGTACCTTGAGAGTTCACAGGAGAGTCATATTTCAATATCTCTGGATAGCCACAGATGATTAAAAAGTCTTTGATCACTACGTCTGGGCCCTACTAGTGCTTGAAAATGACATTCCAAAAGAAAGTCTTTTGCTTGGTGGTCATACAAATCATTCTGATTCAGAGGGTAAGAAAAATGTGAAAGTAAATTGAGGCCCTACTGGATGTGGGGGATGGGGGGAAATTATATATGTACAACTATTACAGAGAGAAATCTGTATTTTAGAGATGGCAAATAAAGGCATGGCGGAAGATATTTTTTGGCAGAATTCAAATGAAACCTCGCATTCCCATGGACTTTTACATTTTATTTGCTTCAAGAAGTGTGTCTTGTCTCCCTATTCAAAAAAAGCACATCTCAGTTTAGACAGTGGCATAACCTAAACCCTATACCTGCACGTGCACACACTGTGGCATACTCAGTAAGAGTTCAGAAGAGCATCAATAAGGTTATTAAGTCAAGCACTCAAACACTAGAAAACACTCATGTTATGTTTCCCATTCAGCTTCAATTTAATTTCTCATGTGCTTGCAGCACAGTTAAATGCTAATTAAATATTTACTTTTTTTCCTACAAAACTGTAGTGTCATTCAGCGCATGATGGCCAGAGCGAGCCTTGGGCATGATCTCAGACTCTTCAGTTCTGCTGTGTCCTGTTTGTCCTCTGTACCAGTGTTTCCTAACTGCAGGTGTCCCATAACTTCTCCTCCCTCCCACTCCCACTGCCCTCCTCATGTAGATTTCCAGCTTGCTCATCTCCTGTCCCTGAGGGGCTCCCACTCCCTCTGCTGCCTGCAAGACTTGAGCATAGGAAATGCCCTCCTTAACAAACTTGTGGGTGGGTGGGGTCTTTCTCTGCTGCGGAAACCACCCACACCTGCCTCCAGTCTTTGATCTTTGCATGGAAAGTCTTCATTCTTCTGTCCTGCTCTGCGGTCCAAACTTTTTCTATTTTTTTCCTAATATAGTTTGCCTCCTCCACCTCCCACATGTGGATACTCGCATGGGATACACACTTCTCCCTCTGTGCTCCATTCACTTCCTTGTTCAACATTGCTGGACCTTAACAGCAGAGGAACTGAGATGAGAGCAGAACTCAAAAATTAATAAATATGACACGTGATGAACTAGTACTGGGTTCAGTACTTGGCCAGCTCCCCTTAACATGGCAGTGTGAAGAGAGGAAGATATGGTTCAAATAACAAACCAGCACCACATGTCAAATTTCAAGTCCATCCTCCAAAATATGGATATATTTGGATTTCTCTGTATAACAGTTAATGTGTTTTCTTAAGCAGAAAAACACATCCATTTCCCTCTAACCCTGTTCCCAGGCATGGAGCAGCCACTCTGGCCACCATAGTTGAAATCAAACATTAAAATATAAACAGAATTTAACAAAGTGTTGAAAATATTTTGTACCTAAAATAATAAAATACGGATGTAGTAATGGTAAATAAATTATAGTTTAAGAACACAACAAGGAAGATTTCAGCTCAGACAGGTTTTGGCAAAGTCATAAGTAAATTAACAATACTTCTTTTGTACTTCTTACAGCAAGGGATCCCAATTGTAAAAAGCATTACTACAAAACTTTATAATATTAATCATTTCTATCCAGGTTTGAGAAAGAACTGTAAGAGTTGAAATTTAAAAATTAGTTGACTGTGTCTTGTATCATCTGATAAAACTGCATTCTTGACAGCTGAGTTGTAACCTCAAATATCAATCAAGACAGCAAATCGATAAAATGAACAAAGGTGATTACTCAGGGTTATAATTCCTCAGAAACATGTATACATGAAATACTGTACCAGGAAAATTTAGTGGTAATTCCACTTTGGCTGAAAACTGGCTGCCTTCATTGTTCTCACAGACACTTGCTATGAGCTTATTAATTTTGAAGCCAATAACTTTAATGACTTCTCCTGTTGACAGGGAGCATTCATTTCCAAACATCTCATAGTCAGAGCCTGAAAAGAAACACAAAAGGAAAGGAAAGCATTATTTAGCTTTTTCTCACTTTGTCAAGTGTCCTTACCTCTTTGAGTGAAAACAAAAATAATACTTAAACTACATGAAATAGTACTTACCTTGTGATAATTAACTTAATTTTCATTTACTTCCTGAGGATCACGAGAAAAACCATTTTGTGACTTCAGTGACCTCTCTACCAGCTCTATGTATACACTGTTCTTGAATGCATGCAAAGAAAACAAGGTCTGAAGAACCTACCTTTCCAAACTATTAGACCAAAATGGAGCAAGGTAGAGCATAGGATTACCTGGGTTGTCAGGAGGTGCCTCCTGAAACCAGCAGGCAGTGGAGCTCAGGCACTAAAGGTGCCTCTGCACAGCACGAGACATAGCATATCCCATAGGAAACAACAGACTACAGCAGGAGACAAAAACCCACAGACCCTGGAAGGTGCCCAGGGAGAGGACAGGAGACATCAAAGTGCAACCAGCATTTGAGATACCTATAGTAACAGAAGACATAAAGAAAGAACAAGAAATTGGGAAACTGGCAGATTAACAACGGCAATCCCTGTGCCATGTTGGAATGAGCATACTGATTCTGACCTGTCAGAAGAAAATTCCATTTTTTATCTGTGATATCCAGAACATTAAGAACAGGTACAAGGCAATCCAGCCAAGCATTTCAGCACTTCCTCAACAAAACCTGGAACTGTGTATTGTCCAGCCAAAATCAGCCCCTCCTTCTCCATTCTAGTTGTGGTCAACCTTCACTGTTTCAGAAGCAGGTTCACAGGGAGAAGAATAAAACCAGGAACCTCAAAAGCCAAGTTTTGCAGAAGAAGGAAAATTCCTCTTGGTCTCTGCAGGAGATTAGCTGAATTTTGGGTCATGTGAACAATTAAGTATATATAAAGGCAATGCAGTGAACACATGGTGTTCCATTTGTAGATAGAATTGCATTGAACACAGAACATCAGAAATGTCGACTTTAATACTAGCTTCTATTCTTCCATTCTTCCCAGAACTTACCAAGGTCTCTCCTGAAGTGATGTGGATGAGCCCTCTCTGATCTCTCATCTCAAGTTTCATTTCCCTTGTGGTGAGAAACATTGTTCCAATTTCAACTCCCAATGCATTGGTGAGTGTATTCACTTGCTCTCCTACTAGTAATGTTCAGCTACTTAAAATACTTTTTTTCTCATTTCCATTTTTCCCTTCCCCAAAGGTTTCTCGGGGTTAATTTTGCCCTTTGCTTTATCTCCTCTGAGAAGACAGATTTTCCTGCACACAATTGCTCTAAGCCCTTACTTGCATCTGGTTCAGTTTAAAGTCTTGTCTTTTTTGATTTTAACCTGGGCAAGCAGAAGGGTATCAGGCAATGAGAGATATTTAAAACCTGACCTTTGGCTGCATAGTTACAATCAATAATTGAGAATGCCTGTAGTGAAATTACATCATTGCCAGCAGAACTCCCTTCCCTAGGAGAGCAACACTCTACTCCACAGTTCTCCTTGCAGTTGGTGGGGATGATGGGGAAAAAAAGAAAAAAAAAATGTCTAGCTGTTTGGTTTTTTTTTTCCACCAGGGTATCACACCAAAAAACCCCAGTTATTAGCTGACTGATCTTCCTAGTGGTCATTCAAGAACAATTCCAGTCCTGAACATAGCCTGGGTTGATAAGCATCTCTTACTGAGTCTGGGATCTATTTATTAACTCTGCTGAAGCACTTGCAGATGACAAGCACTTGATTATCACCTTGACCTCAACAGAAGTCACTGGGAGCCCAGCTTGAGCATGGCTTACTCTTGTTTTAGCCTAAACCTACCCAAAGCCTCAACAGAGTGCCAAAAAACAACAGGAGAATGAAGCACACTTTCAACATTCTGGTACTGAGCAGAAACCGAGAGAGCTGCTGCCCTTTAACAAAAAAGAACAGTCTGGTTTCCTCACCATAAAAATAGTGCACAGTTGTTTGCTCTCTTCAGTCCCTGAGCAATCCAACACAAACTCAGCTGTCTATGGATATTGCTGCATCTCCCATCAAGAGGCCAGCTGCTGCTAATGCAGATCATGAAGCGCCATGTCTACTCACTTTTTTAATACCTCTAGGGAGAGTGACTCCACCACTTCCCTGGGCAGCCTGTTCCAATGCTTAAACACTCTTTCAGTGAAGAATTTTTTTCCCAGTGTTCAAGACGAGCCTCCCCTGGCACAACTTGAGGCCATTTCCCCTTGTTATGTCAGTGGTTGTGTGGAGGAGCAGAACAACCCTCACATCACCACAACCTTCTTTGAGGTAGTTTTAGAGAGTGATGAGGTTTCCCCTTAGCCTCCTTTTCCAGGCTAAAATTCCTCAGCTCTCTCAGCTGCTCCTCATAGGACTTACGTTCAATCCCCTTCACCAGCCCCATTTTACTTCTCTGGGCACACTTCAATACCTCAATGTCTTTCTTGTCATTTTTTCACCACCACTCTCAGGGCTTGGACCACCCAGCCAGTTTTATATCCAGTGATGAGTACACCTGTCCAAGATGTGGGCTGCCAACTTTTCCAAGAGAATGCTGTGGGAGACAGTGCCAAAGGCTTAATGATGTCTGAGTAGACAATATCCACAGCCTTTCCCTCATCTACTAAATGGAGCAGTTAAGGGGCTAAAGTTCTCAAAAAATTGTTTTTGAAGAATATTTAACCACTATTTCAATCTAGACCTGCAACAGAGTGATACCACAAAACCCCCCAAGAAAATTAAAATCAAGGGAGCTCATTGTCCTACCGCCAAATAAATAAACATGGGTACATAATCTACTGGCAAACAAAATGCTTTGTAATACTACCAGTGAAGACCATAGGATGGTATTTTCACTTGCAGAAGAGAAGTTGGATAGGTAGATCATATAACCATGGAATAATGCAGGCATGCCACCACATTTTCTATCCAATTAAAGACATCAGACACCAGCCTTCAACAGCTTATCAGTAGTAAAACATATATTACCAGATGTATTTGAAATAGGCCAAGAGGTTGCAAGGTTATGAGAGTGAGTGGTTGGGTGGATCATGGCTCACAGACTAAGACCATGATTGCAGAAACCTCATTTTCATTGGTAGTAATAGTAAAAAAAAAAAAAAATAGACACAAAGGGAAGAAAAGGAATTTGTCTTCTTCTGNAAAAAAAAAAAAAATTAAAATCTGCCGGGCATGTTTTGGAGGTGCAATTGCACATACAGTATTGGTTTTAAATACATATTTGTCTGCAACTAGATTGCTTTAGTCCTGATTTTAGCCCTTGCTTGGCAGTTTGCCTGGAACAGTACAACGAAGATTACATTCAGACAAGAAAAATGTTACCTAGGCATTTGCTGCAAATATTTGCGCTGATAAAAGGGAGCCAAGGAAACTGCATAGCTTTCAAAAAGGATAATTAAAGTCCTTTTTCCTTTAAAAGCCATGATAATTAATCTTAAAACATTTTGAAAATTCCCACTTTTTGACAACATGACCCTGAGAGATTTTGCTTCAGCTGTGTAGTGTGGACCCTCTCACACAATATAATGAAAAATAAATTAAAATTAAAATGCACTTTTTTTAACATTTATTTTTTTGTTGTACAGCAATAACTTTGTTTTTCCCACTCAAGTCACAAAGAAAATGTAACTCTTTGAAAATGTAAATCAAGTAACCTTGAGAACAGAATCTTTTGATTTGAGAGAGATATATTCAATATAATGCAAAAAAACCCCAAACCAACATTTTAGCAGAACCCAGAATAAAGCAGCTTATTTACCATTGTTGTGGGTTAACCCACAACAACCGTGATCAAACAATGCCCCTGAAGGCTGTAATTAAAGAGCTTGTTGTCTTTGAAACCACCTTTTCTGGAATGTTACTTTGTTCAATAAAAAACACATTTATATCCTTTCATAAGCTCATCTCTAGTTTGACAATCTGTGTTAGCAACCACTGTGATCAGATCAAAGCAAGCACCACAACTGGTTCAATATCTTTTCCCTCCACCTTTCCTAAAATGTTAAGCAGCCACACCACCCTCCTCCCTAACATAAGCCCTTTATTTGATTTATTTCTCATTATAGGTATAAAAAGAGCATTTTTGTATTAAAAACAGCAATATAAAATATAAATACAATGAATGCCCGAGATGGAGGATGTCATTCTTCATGTCAGGGCATGTGACAGTACCACCGAGATAAATATCTTATAATACAAGGTGGAACAATAAAATATCTCAGTAATACATCCCTTTTTCTTCCCAGCAGCTTGGAACTGCATTCGGTGACTGCTCTTGGAGAGAAGGCTTCCCTGGTGCTGATAGAAAGTAGGGCTCACAATCCGGCCCGTGGGTAAAGAGCAGTAATACATCGGCGGGGTGGAACTCTAATGCCTCCGGGCAGTTTAGCGTGGAGGGCCAGGGAGAGCGATTGGAACGAGACAAAAGATTTGACTAAGGTGGCACAGAGGATTATTCAGCAGGGGTGAAGCTCAAGCCCAGGCTGGCTGACTCCCAGTCTCACAGCCTGTCTGCTACAGGGTGCTGCTAAGCACTTCCAAGTATCCCCCATTCTTTCATTCTTTTTCTCCCTTTTCTTTCCTTTTTTTTTGTTTTTCTTGACAAAGACCAAGCTTTTTTCCTAACGAAACCGAATTACTTTGGACACCAAACACTAGGCATTGACTCCCTAGTCCCATGAGTTTGAATCCTTGAAGGAAAATATTCTCCCTTTCATGTCTCTGTAACACTCACTGAATTCATTGCAGCTGGCAGGCTGAGCAGTCTTTGAAAGGAGATCCAAGGAACCGTGAACCTGGCTGCTCAGCAGGGAGATGAAAGATCTCCCTACATCTCCTGAAAGAGTAGAACTTTGTCCCCATGTCCTTTTCCCAGTGCTCCTTTCTCCACTATTAAGTTGTCATCGGTTGCCCATATGGGTGCTGTCTTCACTATCAGAGGTGACTCTGTTTCAGGGGCTGGTGAAATGCTTCTGCTTTCACATAAAGGCTCCAGCCCCTGGTGCAGCCATTCAGCCAGAATTACAATAGCCCATTTTCCCCTACGACATAGCTCAGCTGAAATCACAGTTTTATTAAGGCTGATGCAGGCTCTCGAAGTAATATGAAGGGCATAATGGATCTATAATTAGTGTCAATAAAAAATATATCATTCTTTATGGGCATTATATGAGGGCTAGTCAATTGTTCAGAGTTTATGCTCTTTGGCAAGAAGAGACATCTATTTTAAAATTTTAGGGAGGAGAGTTTTGCTTAATCATTTTAATAATTTTATACTCTGATTAAGCAGAAGGAAAAACAAACAATTTCTGATGTTGAGATGTTTGGTGGCTGTTTTTCCCAGTCAGTTACCTCCTGAACACCAAAGATGCTCAGCAGCCTGTTGGATTTTCCCCACTAAATTCAAATAATCTAACATCTTGTAGAGAAGAGGCTGGAAATCATGTACAATGACAGACAAAGAAAGAAGCATGCCCCAGCTTCTTTCTCCAACCCCAGGCTGTGAGAGAGGCTTCAAACAGGATATAACACCTGTATGGCTTTTTTCCACCCCCCTCTTCCTGCAGAAGAAGGTGCTCCCATTGAGAATGGGAGAGTCCAGCTCCCCAGTGCCCAGATGGTGCTCCAAATGCCTGAGGATAGCAGTGGCCATGAAGGTGGTGTGAATTTGAGTGTAAGATCCCTTGTCCAGTGACAGAGCAACTTATTGGGCTTTCTAAAACTCTTCTCTCTTTAACATGTCCCAGGTGACAAAAATCTTTAGGTTTGATCCAGTTGGAACACAAATCTTCCAAAAGACTCTATAAAAAGATGCATTTTATCTAGACCATACCTACTTAGGCTGCAAAGGATCTGATTTTTGCCAGCACAAAACCATCAAAAAACAAAAGGCATTAAGATTTATCTTTTGCCGTATAAAGTCAAACTTTAAATGTCAAGCGCTTTAAGCCATTTAAATCATAATGGACTTTTTTTAAAAATTACTTCTACAGTTTCTGATTTATTCCTTTCCTGATAGATTTATGTCCCTTTTTTCTTTATAAATGCATTCTTCTGATTCTCATCTATCCAGAGCCTCACGCACTGCATGTGGCAGCAGAGCTTTGTGCGTGCAGCACACACTGTAATGGAAAGAGCAAGTGAAACCACGGCTCCCAATGAAACACCTTTGACCTTTTATTTGGGTTTACACAAATGAGTCAGAATTACTACAGCAGTGAAGACAATGCCCAAACCTGATTTTGAACTACATTAGTCACTGTTACAGCTGTTCATGATTTGTTTAGTTTTAGTAATTTTCTTTACAATGTAAATTACTTTGAATTAAAGTTTGTTTATTCACATACATGTTCAACAGAAAAACTACATTTTACTGGACTAGGCTTAGGAAGGCTGCTCAAATTGAGTTGCAGGATTGGGTCAGAGTGTTGAGCACTTCACAGGTGCAGTCCAGAACTGGAAACATTTTTAAGCATCTTCCCCTACTGAGATCAGAGCATGATGCCCCTTGTGCCACTGCTGTGTGTCCAAGGGAGCTAACCAGAAACAGTGGGCCTGGACAAATGTCATGTTCCTTCATGAACAGGTCACCAGGTACTTGAAGAAAAAGTTTTGTCACAAAAGCCCTGTAACTCAATGTGTGGTCATGGACTTGTGTGTCCTGGGATGTTTACCCCAGATCTTCCCTCCCACGCAATTTAACACAGTTGTGCCTTCATCTTTCCAGAGCCTGAGTTTGTGAAAGTTGTCTCGGTACTTTTATAAGCTTTTTATAGGTTCATAGGAAGGAAAACAGGCCCTCTCCTGCGGCAGACCTCCTCTTCACATCCCTAGAGCCCAAGTGAAATGACAGCTGGGGAGCTCTCTGCTAGAGGAAACCAGCACATCAAGGGAGCTTCAGCAAGCCAAGACAAGCAGTTGACCCCAGATTGAGACAAACCAGGCAATTTGGGTATTCTGCCTACCTCCTGAGCCATCCACAGGGAGGCCCAAAACTGACTGTCACAGAAAGAAAATCCTCTCAAAGGAGATCCTCAAATCAGCTTCATCCTGAGTGCCAGCTACCCAGGGTCAGATTTCTCACTGTGTCTGGATGACTCATTCCATTGAGGGCAGCAGTATGAATAAAATGAGCAATATTTGACCCATAAAAGTCAGGGTTTGTTCTCACATTGCATTCACTGAAGAACACTTTCTTTCTTGTTTAGAAAAAAACAGGCTTTTGAAGCAGCTTGAACAAGTGCAGGAGAGTTTCAGGGGTTTGTATTAATAGAGAAACGTTACCAACATGATCCAACTACTGACCACAAAAGAGAATCCAAACTGTCTGTTACTTGGCTGTACTTAAGGCTCTTGCTCCTACTTGCTCAATCAAGAGGAACAGAAACAACTGCATTCAAAGGAAAACACGTCTCTGTTTTTTGATAGGTTTGGCTTCTCTGTCTTTAACAAAAGGACACAAATTAGTATGTGAAAGAACTGTACCACAAGTTTCAACAATTTCGTGTGCTGTTCTCCCTTGGCATGCACTCCATTGAAAGTCCACCCACTAAATGCAGAGATGATTTTTAATGATCTAAGAAGTACAGCCCTAACCATCTTCATCAAAGCTGTCTATGCTTGGCCTCTGTTTAAATTTCTTGTTATTTTTGTAAGAAAAGTAGCTTTATTAATCCTGAAGTGGCATTTTGCCTGTTTTATCTGTACATATTACAGACTGCATATCCTAACCTTCATCAACTCATGGGCTTATTACACTTGATAAGGCAGCAGGATTTGTTCTCTCTAGGTTGGCTCAGAAACAATAAAAACAATTTTACCCTATGGGATCATTTTCTAACTGTTAGGGTTGAGAGGTATTTCTTGTATAAATTAGGACTCAGGGCAGCTGAGATTGGATAGATAAGAATTCCTTTTGTGTTCAGTTTGACTAGCTACAGTAAGAGGGTTAACAAGACTTTTTAAACTCTGTTGATGGCCAGCAGAACCCATCACTTCCCTGAAACGCTTGCAGAAATGCATGCTGGAAAGATGCTGCTTCCCAGTCACAGAAGCAGAGAGAGTGAAACTGAAACTGCAGAGACAGCAAGTGACGGTGGATACACAGCCAGCAAGAGGAACCATGAGTCATGTTGTTTTCAGTTCACCAAAGTGAGTTTTGAAATGGAACTATTCACCCAAAGTGTTTTGTTTGGCATTGCCTCTCATGAAGTTGTCAGAGAGCACCAAACATCTGTCCAGAGGAGGAATCCCCACCTGTCAGTTCTAAGAATCTTTAGATCCCTTAGGTCTGGAAGGACATTAACCAAGGATGTACATGTGACCCCACAGTTGCCTCTTGCCAATATTTTCTCCCTGCACAAATCTGGCACTTTCCTGAACTCCAGAGACTGGAGTTCCACAGCCACAGCACGCTGCTTCACTGCACACCCAGCCTGAAGAGGGGGAGGCTGCTGGCTTAGCGTTCCCTTCTCCCCACACAAGGAGGGCAGAATTTCCTGACGTGTTTCACAGGTCTGTTGTAAAAGAGGGGATGTCCTGGAACTGCAATTTACACAACACTCATGCTGTTTGCAAAAAACCAAACTGCAGAGCAGAGCTACAAACTCTCCCTGCACTCTGGCAAGTCCCAACCCCTGAAGAAATGAGGGAATACCACTACTGATATATGTGTTTAGATGGAGCAAGAATGGGAAGACTGTGGGCAGCCTAATGACAAGAAACAGAAACAGAGTAAGTGCCTTGAGTAGTTCTTCATTTTTCACAATTGAAGTTGGGACTTTTTACTGTTCTGCCACTGGTTAATTTAAGCCTGCAAAATATTAAATTCAAATATCCATAAAGTAATTACATCAGTATTAAAAAAGACATAATTTTTGCGGCATACAGAATAAAGATGAAAGCCTACACTTGCATGCTATCTGTGAAAATCAGTGGTCAGATAGTACTTACCTCACTAAGTATCAATATTTACTAAAATGTTCAAAGAAAGGTATTTGATCAATCAAATCAGTTCCCAATGGAGTTTCAGCAATTTAATTTTTTAATAACATATTTTAATGAGCTATTAAATTGTCATGTACTTCAATCTGCACTGTAGCTCCTTTCTAATCAGTGCTGATTACCAAGTTATTTGTATCTGGCAGACTTGCTTTCATTTTATAATTATCCTTCCTATTCCCTTCAGAGATTCAACAGTACAGTCCAGCTTCTGTAGCAACAACATTGTAACTGCAGAGTCTGAAGCAACTGCCCTGAGAGGCATCCCTGGCATTTGGAGAACTACCATCTCCTTTCATCTGTGCTTCTGTTTTCAAACTAGGGATGACAATAATTTCTCTACTTCTGTATTGTCTTTCGAATATGATGATGAAAAGCATTTCAGAAGAACTCAGGACTGTTACTAACACCCCACATTTCTGACTCTGCAAAGCATCAGACAGTAGTAGGTGATGGCTGCAGGTTGGGTCTCTGACAATGAAACCATACACAGCTGTAGGAAAAGGGGAATAGGAACATGGGAGTGTCAACAAGCTCCTCAAACCCTGACTTTCCTGTCTAGACGCAAACTGGTAAGGCTTCAACCAACCCCAAAGTCCAGGTGTAGCATGAAAATCACAGATATCATTCAAAAAAAAGGTTTTCCTCTTCTTCATGCTAGGAACAGAGACGTGAACAGGAACAGAACTTCCTCAGAAAGGTGCCTACATCAAAGTATTCACCACCACCAGAAAAGGTTCAATTGCCCATAGCTTTTCTAGCTGAAAGTATTCCATATGGAAGCAGGGTCTATAAAGCCATGTTCATTTGCAGTTTGGGGAACTACAGTTAAATACATCACATTCCATTAATATCAGCAAGAACATAATTTTTTATAGGCCAGTAGAGAGACTAATGGTAGAGTGAGTGCACACAGCATATGTTTTCTACTTGCTCTCCACTGGGAACAGTAGCAGGCAGGCTTGGGTCTGAAAAGAGAGACCTAGATTCTATTTGGTGTAACATGGATATAGAGGCAGAATGGATTCTTTCAGAGATGTTACCTTGCCAAAGGCAAGTAAATTCCCACTCTCTCCCTGGAGCTTGACTTTGCAGCTTCTAATAAAAATACCTCACCACATGGAAAACATCCATTCTCACAAAGCATTACACTTTCCTTATCCTTCCAGAGGCACTGAAAATCTGTCAAGAACTGTAAGGCTAGTTTGCAAGTCCTATATTTGTAAAATCTTTAGGCCTAAGTGCAGTCTGTGAAAAATGCTGCTTCCAGATAGAGTAAATGGAGAGTTTCATCCCCACAGCACACAGAGCACTGGAGAAGAATAGGGAATCAATTACACTGTGTTGTCATCTTATCATGGGGCTTGCTGTAACCTTCTGTGGTTTTGATGCTGCTACAGTTTTGATGTGACAGCTCTAATGGGTGTAGTAGACCATAACATACTCTGTTAGCCATTCTATGTACCTGGCTAAGCTCATTTAAGAAATTTTGCCCTTTTTGGGGGAGGTTGTGGAGAGGGGAATATACATTAATATTTACATATATAAAAATTCTTCCTATTTTCAATTCTTACACAAGAAAATTATTTCTCCCTGGTGATGGATCAGTTTCAAACAATCACATGTAACACTTTAACAATCGATCTTCTCCCTCACTATCTGCAGGTTGTGCAGAGAACGGTTACAGATTCCCACAAAGTCCCATTCCACAAAACCACTTAGCTGACCAGGCTGACTGTGTAGCCATTTAGGAGCTATTACAATCAGTGCACAAATGCTCAGATTTGGTCCCTGCAGCCACACCAATAAACCCGTGTTCCCTGCCGAC
The DNA here is from genome assembly GCA_013399225.1 of Rhipidura dahli. Classification (NCBI taxonomy): domain Eukaryota; kingdom Metazoa; phylum Chordata; class Aves; order Passeriformes; family Rhipiduridae; genus Rhipidura; species Rhipidura dahli. Next base: position 2,095,620 of record VXAC01008060.1, read on the forward strand.
AGACCTGCCATTACCCACACTGTGATTGCTGGTGTGCTGCATGGGGTAAGAGAGATCAAAAAGGTTGTTGCACAGGCAGAGGGATCTGCCAGAGGAAGGACTAAAGAGAGGTTGTCCTAATGGAAACTTGAAGTGCTCAAAGTGCTCATTCTCCTGTTTAGCAGTACAACAGGAGTTACATCAGACTCTCTTTGAAGCACTAGTCTTGCAACAGAAAATGTAACATAAATCATAATGCAATCACAGAACAATGTGTTCACCCCAGCTGCCAGGTACAGAAGGGAACAAAATATTCAGGAGAGATCTGACACAGACAGAGAGCTCAGAGAAGGAGGGAGAGAAAGGAAGGGAGGGCCTGTCCTGAGAAGACTTTTTGTAGCCCTAGATCCTGAAAGCCTCTCAGGCACCGAGTGTCTTGAGAATCTCAAGTTTCCTCTGAAGCAAGGAAGAAGAGGAACCCACAGAAGCCTACTACAGGACATTGGTGTTTCTAGGTACTTGCAAGTATTTTTTTGAGATATGCTGGCTGTGAGGGCAAGAAGCCAAGTAGGATGCTTGCTTGTCTTGCATGTTGCATAAACAAGAGACTCATACACAGCTGTCAGTGGTGCAGCTGCTGTGCTGCTGGAACACCTACAAGAACAGCTGAGAAGCCACCAGGAGCAGAGGACAGGAAGAGGTGGTGCTGCTGAAGACGAAAAAAGCATCAGAGCAGCGCAAGGGCTGTCACGTTTTAATGCTAATATTCTCAGGTCTCTAGACCACCCCCTCCCAAGGGTAGTCATCAGCTAATGGCCTTTTTCTTTCACATGTGAGGAATTGCTGCAGAATGGTCTGTGGGCTAACTCACCACTGTTTTTCTCCCCACCTGGAAGAGTCTAGACAGTAAATGCACAAACTGAAATACTCTGGCCACAAAAATGTACTGGTATGAGTTTTACCATCCATGACAAACAGGATGCAGCCTGTAGGTACTCAGAAACATGCAGACAGCTGGGCTACCATCATTTTATCATAGCATTTTGTGTGTGTACATATATATATGTATATAAATACATCTCACAGTATTTTGTGTACACGTATACATACATATATACATATATGTATACGTATGCATGCCTACATGTACATGTGCATACAACTTCTTGTCATATCACTTCTGCTTCCTAGCTGCATGAAAAGAGACAAATACAGTGGCTACTCCAACTTGAGGAGGTGATCTTCCCTTTTTTAGTTTTAATTCTACTCTTCATCACTTAGGTGGTAGCTTTCTTATCAAGAATCTATTTCAGTCACAGCTGTTGGACCAGTTTAGAAGATAAAACTTGAACAGGTCACATAGCAAAGTTCAGAAAAAGAGTATTTTCAAAGGTTTCTGTAATTTTAGCTAAGTTTATTTCCCAGAACAATTTTCTGTGTATCAGTATTATTCATAGATATTTTCCAGAACAGCCAGGATGGGCAAACAGGAGTACATGGACAGTACACAACCATCACAGATTCAGTGTGCCCTTTCCCATTTTCTTTCTGCCCAAAGAGTCTGTTGTCATGGAGGGGAAAATCGCCCACTCTGGCCACAGCTACTGATTGCCAGTCAGAATTGCCATGGCTACCTCCTCTCTCATTCTACTGTGGAGCAGCATGCAAATACTTAGATTGATGTAAAGATAGATGTTGTGGATCCTGAAGAGGGTGTCTGGCTGAAGCTGAAGCTCATTTCATGAAGCCCTCTCTGTTTTATCAGTTGGACCCCAATTTTTCCCTTTCCGTGGCATGGAGGTAACTTTCTTTTTCCAGATTGATACATGGGCTTGACACAGTATCTTCACTATCATTGAACAAAGTCCATGCCCAAACCAAGAGCAGATTTTTTCCCTCCAATGCAAGCCTCTTTGCCATCATTTGAGTGTGTTTTGTGCACAAGCAGAGCACTAAAAGCATCATAAAAATAGATCTGCAGCAGGAAAACCCAGCAAAATATTACCCCTCTATTGCTCCTATCCAGCTCATACTGACCCCTTTACATTATTGCCCACCTGAAAGTGCCTCCAAATACAGGACAGAATTTCAGGAAAACCTTATGGACCCTCATGGTCACTTTCCAGACTCCCTGGTTCTTTATTTCTGGGACAGAAGGTACCTCTCCATGGCAGCCCCCCAGAAGTGCAAGCTGGATTTAATCAATTAACCCATGTGAGGTGATTTGCAGTTGCTGGATTGATGGCTCTGTGTAAGCGCAAAGCAAATTCATGTCTTATTCCCGTACTCTTTCCAGGATATGATGGGGACTAACTGCATTTCTTTTTCACTGCCAGTGAGAAGACGGAATGCACACTGCAGCAAAGACATTTCCAAAGCCATTGATAAAACATTCCTCAGCTGGGAGGAAACTGCTAGGAGCCAACTCCATGAGCAGCCTCCCTCTGCCTCCCCCAAATTCCAGTCCAAAGGGGGACCTGATGTCAAATACAGGCTTACAAACCCTGCCAGAAAGCATTCGATGCTCACCTTGACAATAGATGCCTGACTGGATTTGGAGGACCCTGGGAAGGGCTCTGAGGTCCAGAGAATGAATGAACTTCTCCAGGGATAAGGCCATGGTCCTCAGCACTGTCGCATGTGGGTTTGGCAGGTAAAGATGGTGAGGAGCTCTCGAGGCAGCAGCCCTCTCAGCCTGGTGCATGCTGTGCTCGGGAGCGCCGCAGCAGAGGGGAGGAGTGGCATGGGGAGGTTCTTCTGCTTCCTTCCCTCTCTGGCTGCTTCCTCCCAGGGGTGCAGCTGAGTGGGGAGAGGCAACTGGTGACCCCATGGGCTGGCTCCAGTACCCACAGCCACCAAGGGTCTGTGCCAGGCTGGGAGATGTGGGAAGTTGCTGTGGGTGATGAGCTCCAGAGGAGGAAGGGGGATCTGCTACAAAACTCCATTTCCTCAGTGATGGCTACTGACCCTGTGAAAAGAGGATAATGAATATCAGCCCTACCTAGAGTGGGAAAAAATCCACCATGTCTGGGTGGGGGTTTGTTGGTTTGTTGGTTTATTTTCCTTCTTGGTGTGTGTTTGCTTCAAAACCATAAATAGCCTTCGAAGAAAAGAAATTAATCATTTTGCTGTCTTAAATATTTTATCTTGATTTAAGACATACAAATAGAATACAAATTACTTCATCCTGTAAATGGACATTTAAACACAATGTTGTTATGCAAAATGACCAACATTTCTAATGCCACCAATGATTTATGGTAATTTGATTTTGAGATGCTGCAACTGGGAAGGAATTTTAAGAGACTACTGCCCAGTACCAGGTGAAAATCAGACTGCATTGATGACAAACCCCCAGCACTGGTCCCAGCTCTGCCATTCTGAGGCTGATCAAACACTGTTATTTCAGTAGGACTCTTCTAAAGAACAAGGTCATAATAAATAAGCAGCAGATTCAGATCATGAGGAAAAGAGAAGTGACTGTGATTTCATATTTGTTTACATTTCTCTCCTGTCTCCCCAAGGGGTCAGGGAATGTAGAAAGCACGTCATTGTGACAAAACAGTAAGATATTCAAACATTTATTTGCAAAAAGCTGGCTAGCTTCATTAAATCTACATGTAATATTTTGCAGGAGACAATATTACTCACATATTAAAAACTTCACATATTAAATTCTCAAATTCTTAGAGTGGGCTCACTGGCCTTCGAGGTGTCAGGCTACCTATAGAGTTTGAAAAGTTTGTTAACTTGGTCTTTACAAATATTATAGGTTTTACAAGTGGGGAGCCTGCAGGTGCAGAACTCACTATTGCCAGTAGCTAATGCTGCAGGTGCTACAGGAAAGAGGAGTAACAGGACTTTGGATCTAGGAGTCACAGATATTAGTAAAAGCCAAACTAGAGAACATGCACAGCCAACAACTGATCAACTATTTTAATGCAATACATCACTTATTCTCCCCTCACAGGAAAACACATTTGAAATTAGGCAAATGTAATTGGTTTGAGAGAGAGCTGGGGAAAGCACATGTATTCAGAGGTAATCAAAAGACCCATATTGTAAAAAGCTGGTTCTTACAAGGACAACGCAGTGAAATGTGTGAGTGGCTTCAGTTATTTCAGTGGGACATCTTTGTATTTTTAAAGATTATGTGTGCAACTCTAGCAGTTCAAAGCCAAGTTTCTTGGTACCAGCTCCCAAGGCTGTCGGGTATTTTGCCAATGCCAGCAGCTGGGCTTTACCTGTACACATTGTTTTGGTCAATGGATAAAGAGTCCCTAGGGCCATTTCTACAGTTCCTCAATTCACTTATATTTGGCTCTTCACTTTGGTTAGCCTGCCAGGAACAACACCACAAAAGAACATTTAACATGAATGGCAAACACACACAAATTAATAAATATTTTCAAAATTGCTTGAATCCAACAAAGGAAATGCCCAAACAGACATGGATTTCACACAAGAAAAATTCAGAGCAAAACCTGGTTTATGCTGCTGAATCCAGCAGCCCAGCAGCATGGAGAAGGCAGCTGCAACTCTGTGCTCCCATGGCCAACAGGCAGCATGCATTTCCAATAGACACAGAGACACAGATATGTACAGCACCCCCACACTTAAATACACTGCCACACACACAAATCAACCTAGAAAAAAACCATAGCAACCCCCAACGGCCTCATCCTGTTCTGCTCTCTGGGTGTTTGATGTATTAGTGGGAAAAATGCACATATTTATGCAGTGAGGATCTCTCCAGCAGCTGAACTTAGGCACAGTCTATCCAGTGGCTTCTGATCCTGCTGCCACTGGGACTTGCAAGCAGCTCTGGAGGTCCAGAGTTTCTGTAATGTGCCTGGAAATATCCTAGAAATACTTTTGGGGTTCCCTTATCCACTGTTATTCCTCTGTGCTTGTGCATGTGTGCAGAAACCAGCCTTTTATCCCATAATCTAACAAAACCAATCATTTTATGATTGGTCACTTGCTTGGCCACTTGCTTGGCCACTTGCTTGGCCACTCCATCCCTACTGCCAGTGATAGGGTGAAGGTCAAGTTGCACAGCCAAACCTACAACAGCCAAAGTGACCATGAGTCCTCATGCAGCCACGGTGTTGGCAGCTCCAGCTGCTCTGGAAGGTGCACACAAGCAGGGACACACACCTCTCCAGGTGTAAAAGCCCTGCTTATTCCCTAAAGAGGTGGCCAAGAACCAGCTGTAGGGGAATGTGCCTGAAAAATAGTGGTCAGCTAATTCAGAAGGATGGACACATCAGCAAAACAATGAATTTTGAAAATCATATCCAGGAATATTTTCCTACCTTGCTGATGGGTTTAATGATTGTTTTTCAGAAAGTCAACAAAATGATCCAAGTTTCCAAAGAAAATCAGTTCTAAACGTGTGAAGGATTGCAATATTTTTCAAGCTCAGGCCATTCTTTAGATAAATGCAGCCATTTGTTGAGCTGGTTGCAGGGAAACTTTAAAGCAATGCTGTAAATATGAAACTAAGATAAACTAAGATACAGGAAGATACACACCATTTTTTGAGCTTATAAACATAAGGGAAATGTATTTGATATAGCTGGAAGAACAGTAATTCCAAAGAGGAAAATGCTTTAGGGAAACTCAGAACAGCAAGGATCTGGGAGGCAGGTGTGAGTGAGGCTGATATGGATTTGTTATGCTATCTTTTGAATCAAACTCAAGATACTGCAGGAAGTTCAATATACTTACATATTTTTTCCAGTGTAAGGTTGTCATGGCTTAGGAATGATATTCTCCAATTTAGCACTCCCACTTAAAAAACAGACATGAGGCTTCCCCTCCCCACCCTCCAATTGGAGGTACAAAAGGCAAAGATGACAGGCTGAGATAAGAACAATGTACTGGAAACAGCAATTTTGATCAGAAAATGAACAGCAACAACAACAAAATTAATAATAAAAGTATATAAAAGAGAGAATGATTCACATGTAAATATGCTCACTGCAGATCCTGCAACAATAAACAATACCAGATGGTCCCCCGGCCATGTTTGTTTTGATCAGAAGGAACCCCTTCTCCTTGGAAGCATGAGCCTCTTTTCCCCTCCCACAGCAATGATGTGAGGTGATATAGAATAATCTCAGTGTCCTGGCCATGGCCCTTCCTGGCTACTGCAAAAAAATGAACCCTGTCCTGGCCGGAAGCAGGAAAAAGGTAGAAACTCCACCTGTCATTAAAAATAGAGCCAGACTAAGCTGTAGGGAATCCTCCCTGACACAGGTGCATTGAGCTGTGAAATAATCTCCCAAGGGAACAAGAGGAATGTTTAGACCTTGAATAAATTAAGGACTCTATGACACCATCCAGAACAATTCTGACAAAGAAAGGGAGAGAGGTCATCTATTCCTATGGGAGATTAGCTGCAGTGTCACCCTTCATTTATTGGAACCTATGGTCTCAATAACTAAGTCAGGTGAGCATTAGATTTAACTGCTCCAGAGGTGAACTGAGCATTAAAGGGAGCTACAGAGACTTTCAGGAGTTGTGTTCTTCCTCTCCCAACTCACGTTGCTTCTGGTAATATCACTCATGTTTCACACAACCCACCCAAGAAGCACAACACTGAACTGAGAGCAAGGCCTTTCCAATGGCTCTTGTGACATAAAATGATGGACTCAGCAGCTTGAACAAACTGTCCCCAATGAGAAAAAACTAACCCCTTCACTGTTATACCTGGATTAGTCCCAGAGAGACAGAGGCAGAATTGGCTAAAGACCTGACTGAAACATAAACTGTTGTAACGTGAGTTAAAACAGGATGGGTGGGTCTTTGTGTACAAGCTTCTTTTGCCACTTCAGTGTGTATAGGTGCGCAGGATTAATTGCCCAATAAAGGCAAGTGTGATCAGCTCTTAAACACTGAAATAATTCTAGCCAAAGAAACCTAACGTTTTTAGCCTAATATGTAGGTTACTTATTCTCCATCACTCGCAGCAATTGCTTCTAGCTTTACCTGAAGATATAAAGCACTCATTGCACAGAATATTTCATTGACCCTAGAAAGCTTTTTTGGTTTTTTTAAACTTTTTTTTAACATTCTTTCTTCCATGGACAGCTAGTGCTCACACTCCTCCCAGGATGATTCAATTCGGGTAGAGGACTTTTCAAATCTGCAGACGGAGGCAGAGAAAGATCCTGCTAGAAATTAAAATGAAGACCCATGTTAAAAAGCAAAGATCATTACCCACAGCATTTTATACTGCTTCACCATCAGTTGAAGTCCCCAGATAAAGTCTGCCTTTCTGAAAATATAATCTTGCTCTGCTCCAAGTTTTTGCGCTTGGTATAAAAATGATTGTGTTGAAAATTCTTACACCTTCACAAAGCAGGTGGTCACCCTTGTGAATTGTGGTGGTTCCTGGTTCTAAAATCTTGGAACATTTTAATGCTCTGTGATTTTACTATGAGCTTTCTTTTATATTTTCAGGAACTACATTTTGGGTTCTTTGACATTTCCTTACAGTTTGACAGAAAGACCTTAGACATGCTCTTCGCATGAAATTTAAATGGCTTAGCAGGTATGAACAAAAAAATGTTAGTAAAAGCTCCTAAGCCCATAGGGTTTTTCACCAGTGTTTGACTCCAGTGAAGAGTCTATTGAAGAACCAGGATACCCCAGTGCTTTTAAAAGAATTGAAGCACGTGTACACACATTACATTGTGAAAAATAGTAAGTCTTTGGCTGACTTTTTATGAACTGAACAATAATAACCTGTGGGTATTTTCTATATTATATTGAGCAATTCTGTACCTTCCAGACCCAGAAAGATCTTTTCATTGATTATAATAGAAGTTGGAGTAGGTTCTTAATAAGGAAGAATTATGGCTTTCAGCTGGTTGTGGCTTCCCATAGAAACACCTTTCTTATAACAGCATTTCAAGTTACAGTGTTGAGAAGAATATTGACATGGAGTTTTCCAAAGCTTCTTCAACAAAGAGTAATAGCTCTGTATACTCAGAAAATTATAGAAAATATATTTCCAGAAATTTCTCCCCAGCTGTTGGTAAGTGTGATTAGAATAATGGTCTTAACGTATGCATTTAAAGTGTTAGGTGTGTATTGAACCCCCTGAAAGGTTCGAGCGCTGCAGAGTAGGCAGCTCTGCCAGTGCTTTGTTCAACCACAGAGAAAAGGACACTGTTTGAGATTTCTAAACTCTGTGCCAGTATAGACTCAAAGCTAAAAATAGCCTTGGGAGTATAGAGTCTCAAGTTAAAATTCCCCCATCTATTGACAGGTATTAATGCTACCTGTCTTTATAAATGTATTAAGATGATTGATACTGAAGTGTTTATAAAGTATTTTGAAGATAAAGCAGGACGTCAATGTTTAACACAGTAGGAGTCCCAATACAAAGAGGCACCTGCCAAAACAACTGTTTATACAAAATGAGCCATCCAGGCCATCTTCAGCCAGTGCTACCACTTTTTTATTTGACAGCACTGAACATGGACTCACTATTCCAATGGAAATATTTATTGATCTGTGCATGGCATCACACTACAAAATCTCTTCAGGCACTCAGTGTTCCAGTTTATAAATTAATAAGCTGATACTAAGTATATTTGGGTTCTCTCTTCCATACTCAGTTTGGGGGTATCATTTTGCTTGAGGAGCCTCAAAGCAGAGAGCTTACAGCATAACCAGGGCTACATGGAAAACCTATGGCAAAGCCATGGTGATGAGTCCTGATCCCTAAAACCCAGCCTGAGTCATCCCACCACAGTACCAATGTTTACTCCTTCTAAAAAGTAAAGAATATTACTCTCTGTAAAAAAAAAAAAAGAAAAAAGAAAAAAGTCAAACCCCCAACTCAACACCCAAACTGTGTAAATTTCATTGTGTATCTGGTTTCTATGGATTGTTTTCTTGGGAGTTTGAGTTTTTGGGGTTGTTGGGTTTTTTTGTTTTGTTTAGTTTTTGTTTTTGTGGGGAAAGAAAAAGGGTAGAAAGGACCTAAATAATAAAAAGACACCTTACAGCTTTAGGGAGAAGTATGGGTGCATTAAAGATGGAGTAAAGATTCTGGGAGTAAAAATTATTTGAGATATCTTCAATCTACAGAAAGTATTTTGAAATATGTTTGGTATGTCTTTAATGCATTTTTGACAGCTGGAGACATGTAGGAGAAATTTTTGAATTAATTTCAAATATCATTTCCTCCTTTTGTGATTTCTTGAGTGGGATGGGCTGTAATTTATTTTTAAAGAGGCAGTGTAGGTTTCTAGATGCTGGCAAAGGAATCCAAAATAATCTTGTTGCACCCTGTAACTGTTCAAAGAAAAGGACACTGTATTAATTTAAATATATTTGTGAAAGGTTGATACCCCAATGGAATTTACATAGCTACTTTCACTAATTATTCCTGAAGTTTCACCTATCGACTGTCAATTCTCCACAGAAGGAAAGCAAAACAGTCTGACTTTTTCTGACAGCAAAGAGCTCTAACAGGACTATAATGAAAACTGGCATCTCACACTTCTTACCTCCCTAATGTCTACACTACCAGAAGAAAGAGCACTAATAACTCCTCTTTATGGGAGCATTAAAAACCCCAGTTTAGCCTAAACAGCTGGTAAAAGAAATCAACAAAACATTTAGTTTAATAATGGTTACCTTGAATATTTTTTCATCCTTAATATTTACCTTAAATGACAGACCTGTCTGACTTCCAAGTTAATGATGAATTGAGGGCACTGAATGTGTTTGCTCATTTTTATTGGAACTGAAATACTAGCCATCATTTTAAAAAGCATACAACCCCAAAATTGCTTGCCTTTTCTTTTCTCTTTTCTTTTCTCTTTTTTCTTTTCTTTTCTTNTTTTCTTTTTCTTTTTCTTTTTCTTTTTCTTTTTCTTTTTTTTCCCCATCATTAATGGAGCCTTTCTAAAAGGTCCACAGAAAAATAGCCTGTCAAGAACACGATTTTATTTGGTCTATATTAGAAACAGCTTCAGAAAGCTGAAGAACAAACTTAATTGTAATTACTTCCATTCTGTGTATGAAGCTGAATTTAAAAGCAGATTGTTTCTACAGGAAAACTGTGTTTCATTAAAGAATAAAGGCTTCATATAAAATGCAGCCAACACTTGCCAACATATCAGTGAAATTGATTTTAATTTCCCACCTTTTCCAAGGCATTGATATTACCCTGCTGTGAGGCATTTTGGTTGTCATTATAATTTACCATATGAAAACTCAGGTGTATTTTCTGCCCCACTGTTCTGCATCTATGGTCTTGTTCCAGCTGTCCCCTGCTCCTTCTTAAGGAGAAGCAGTATAAAGGTATCAATGGTTGGTGAACTTCTTTCATGGAGGTTTTTTTTGTTCTTTTTTTTTGTTTGTTTGTTTGTTTTGATGTTATGTTGTTTGTTTTGTTTTGGGTTTTGTTGATTTTTATCTTTTTAATTAAATACAGAGGCAAATTGAACATAGATGAAGAAATTTGGAAAAATCTAAGAAAGTTGTGGGAAAATTAAGATCTGAAATAAAGAGGTTAGAGGTTGCTTTTATTTGAAGAGGCAGCCAGACTGTTGGGCTGGCACCTGCCAGAGTTTCAGACCGTGGGAGAAGAGAGTGCCTAGGGAGATCTCAGTCTGCCCTCATGACTCCTTATCCCTAGGAATGGTGGACCAAAGGCTGTATTTGGTCCAGCTGAGATGGGGTTTATCTGCATTTCATCACAGGCACAGATACAACAAGTGCCTTATGGCTGATAAGTAAACAAAAAGAAAAAAAAATGACACAAACACAAAATAAAATTTTTTGGTTTCAGGGAAGGGTCTCAGTTTTGAAATAAATGCAGAATCCAGTACATTTGGTCATTAAAAAAATCAGAGAACACCACAAACAATGTACATTTACTTCATGACAAGCAAACATAAACACCCCCTTCTTTTTCTCTTCCAGTCCTGTTTCTCCCTCTCCAAGAGCAGAATGCAGCTTTTTCTGCCATTCCTGCTACCATTAACATAAATAAGGTTGTCTCCAAAACCCCTCTAATGCCCTCAGTGGTGACACAGATTGCATCCTCTACCTCCCCTGAGGGATGGCTGCTGGCCAACATCTTTCCCAGTGCTGTAGAGTCATCGCCCTTGTGGTAGCCTGTGACAAGCAGGGGTATCACTAACAGCATGCAGTGCTCTTTCCACTGTGAGAAGTCAAGACTTCAGGGACTCGTTTGGGAAAACTGCTGGAAAACAAATGTGTCTTCCATATCAAATTGGTCAATAAGCCTGTCTTCTCACCTGGGGAAGAGGAAAGAGCACAGGGGTTCTTCTCCAAAACAATCTACAAAAAGACCACAAAAAGATTTTTTTTTCTTGAAGAAACACTAGGTAGCATTTATTTTAACCTTTTTTTTGTGTGTGTATTTTAGCCCTCTCCTATTAAAATACTCAATCCAGAAGGCTCTCTTTGTGAAGGTTCACCAAGACAAATAAATCTCATTACTTCTCATGTAAAATGGTAACTTACTGAGCAGCACACACTGCACCCATTTCTTCTCGTAGGCAGCTTTGCAGTATGGAACATATGCTGTGATGCAGCCAAGGCCCTTTCACCTTGTCCTTCTCCACAAACTACATGTAAATTATCTAAGATTCCAAATGGTCTGTAAGGAAACATCCCGGGGCTCTCACTTTGGAGTATAAGTCCTTCTGCCAGCCTTTCATCTTGATTTCAGTTTGTTGCATGTACATTTATTTGACATCCAAGAGCATTTTTGACCCTTGGGCATCTCCTTCAATGTGTTCCTAGCACATGTTCTCCTGGATGAAGCACACAGCACAGCAGTTGGACCCTTCTCCTTTCTTCCTTTCTTCCCTTCACTGTACTGCCAGAGACCCCTGATCCAGGGGATGCTGACAGCCTGTGGGGCACTACAGCATCCTGGACCTTTTAGTGCTGAGCATGAGGTGAGATTTAACACAAAACCAGCATGAATAGATAGACCCTTTTTGAAAAATTAAAGACTGCAACTCCCTCCACATCTCTCTGAGGAAAGTAGCCATAAGTATTCTTGTAGAATTACACCAACAAATTAATTCAGGCTTGCCAAGGCTAAAGGATGAAATCTAGAAATCCATCACTTCAATAAAGTCCATTTTACAAACAATGTGTTTTGTTAATTTCTTTTTCTGAATTCTGCTCTCTGCTCACCTACAAAATCCACCCAGGCAATGTGGCTGAAGATGAGCTTGCCAAGGAAGATTTAATATATCTTATGAGAGAACGTTCTTAAAAAAGGGGGGAAAAAATCTAATCCAAAAACTCAAACACTTCCTAGAAGAGAAAATAACATGAAATTAAAGCAAGCAGAATCACAGCAAAAAACACCAAAAAACACCCCAAACCAATAACAAATGCCAAAACAAACCAGCCCCAAGATTGAAAAAAATTGCTAAAGAGAATTTGCTGATTTTGGTTTTAGGACAGCTGATGGTGCTTCCTAAAAGTAGCACATAATCAGAACCCCTTTTCCATCCAAGCCTGCCCTATGATAGGCACTTTCCATGAGTTATGCCCTGGGGTTGTCCTCTCTCCTGGCTTGGCCAGGAGCAAAAAGAGCAATTAGCTCAAAAGTTGCTTGTAATTTGGGGTGCATCACCTCATTTCAGGCAGTTATGGTTTTCCCAGAATATTGTAATTCTAATAAATAAATAAATTCGAATGCATAAAATATTATTTTCTGTGCTCCGACTGCACATTCTAACCCAGCCCTGTAGCAAAGAGACAGCAGCACATCTCCCAGCTTCCATATGGACACCAGTAACAGTGATGTTATTGGAAGGTGCGTGTGGGAAAATTAGTTTTGCCATACTCCATTGTTTAGTTAATTTTAGTTTCATTTAAAAACCATTTCCCCGTAGCACAAGTCAAGATCTGCCATGACAGGAAGCCAGTTACACCACACACGCTGGAGTACTTGCATCCAGATATTCTTGTTTCCTTTCCCTTAAGACCTAGGATTTTCTGTGGAGTTAACCAGCCTGCTCCCATACATTGGTGGGTGAACCTTCTTAAAATCAAACACACCTAAATATGTCACCTACCAAAGTTCTTCCTGCGTTGTTTCATATTGTTTTAAAGCCCACGGACCTTTAAAGACTTTAAAGACTTGGAGACACCTTTAAAGGAGTGCAAGGGAGCAGGCTTTTTCACCTCCTCCCCACCCCAAAGAAGCACTGGAAGGAGCAAAAGATCAGTTGCAGTGGTTTCACTTTGGATGTAAGTCATTGTCATCTTGCTTAAAAGACTCAGCAGCAAGAAAATTGCTGTCAGAGGTGCCAGCTGACCTCTGATGAATTTAGAGGGTGGGATGTGTTGGTCCAGGTATTTAGTGTAAATTTGGAACTACCTGTTGAAATCATTTCTGATGAAAAGTAGAAATACGTTACAGAGATAATACCATGTTCCATCCATGCTTGGTTTGCTTCAGCCTGTGCTGAGTAAAAAAACATCAGTGAAAACAAGAATGAGAAAAACCAAACCAAAACAACAAAACTGAGCAACATATACAATGTCCTTTTGCTGGATCCCAGTCAATATACATATGCCATTGGAAGAAGAAAAGGGGTTAGATAAGAGAACAGAATCTAGTCTGAAAAGAGCACAGGCTTGAAAAGAGATGAGTATCTGTCTTCCTTAAATGTTTGTGTGCCTGTGACAAGTTCAGAATAGACACATTCTGGCAAACTCAAAGTAATGAGCAAGATCAGGACACCATGGTACTGCGAGGAGTCTTTGCATGATCATGACTCTAAGTCTTAAAAGTGAAGATGTGGAAAATTCAGACTTGTATGTGTATACCAACAAAATATTTGTCACATTTTGTCTCTGTTTTTCCCAGGGTTATTAGATAATTCAATTTTTATTTTGCCATGCTGGACTGTAAATTCAGACCAACTTGCACAGCATGTGCCCCTCCCCAGACCAATTTTTGTAATTTTCCCCAAATGTTAAATCACGTAGGACTCTGAAGCAGTTCTTTTATCAAGTTTGCTTCTGTTTTTCAGGACACTCAGAATTCTTCTCACTCTTTGAAATCTTCCTTTACTGTGGCTCGCTGGAGGACACAGTAAAGTACCTGCCTCTCAACCCCAGTCTGTGACGGTTCTTGTCTCAGTAAATTTTCTTCTTCTAAGAAATAAAAATCATATTTTTATAAATATATAATTGTTTTCAAAAAGCATTGAAAGAAGCCTGCACAGTAGCACTTGGCCCTCACTCAGCAGTGAAATAGGGGCTGAGACCACTCCTGTGAAATCTCACCAGAGCTGTAACTTCCTGTCACATTTACTTTCCTTCTCATTTGTTGCTTGTCCTCAGAACCAAGAGGAGTGACCATGTTCAATGTTGCAGCATTGTTCTCCTTTTGTTGATTGGCACCAACCAACATGGTATCACCAAAATTGTACCTTGTGGGCTCCAAGGCAGACTGACTCCAGAAACCTACTGGAGTTCCTAGGTCATAAAATGAGGCATGTGATCAGATTCTCAAATTTCTTACCTGTGCTAAGCCTGGTTTGTGGCACTATTATTTTTCTAATATTTCAAAATATCTCTGCAGAAATGTCCTTTTATTGAAGGATCTGCTCACTTAAATTGCCCATTTCTTTCCTTGGCATTGTCCCTTGCTCAGCATCTTTTATCCTCAGTGGTTTAAATCAATTGTTCAACCTTCCTTGACCACAAACATGACATTTACTCAAAATTTGAAACTTTTTCACTGACTGAAGCAGTCAGAATTTTTATATCCTTCCATATATTTCATAACTGCATGCTTTTGGGGAAGTTCCAATCTTGTCTAGATTTTTATACTTTCCATCCTGCCTATTCTTACATCCAAAGCCAGTGTTTTCTATGCTGTTGCCAAATAAGTGGTGAACAAGATTCCTCTTTTTGTGCTGATCCCAGTCAGTTCACTGACCATTTTATTCTCTGTCTCTTGCACAAAGTTTATAAATCATCCAATGCAAAATCTGAAGGCCTGTTTCTCAGGCCCACTGTAGTCACCCCCTGAATATACTATGGGACTCATCCTGCCCATCCCTGCTATCTTTAATCCACATACCAACAGCTTGCTTGCATTTAAAGACAGAGACTGCTGCAGGCTGTGATTCAGACTACTTAAAGGACTAACATCTTAGAGAGGTCTGTGTAAAGCAAGGCTGTAATTTGAAGTAAACAAGTGTCTGAAAGGAAGGCACACTGAAGTAGAAACAAAGCCTGCACTTCTTCCCTGTTTTCTTAAAGAATTTTTTTAAAGCCTTTGCCACAGACAAAACCACACAGTTAGTTTCTCACAGCTGTAATTACAGCTCACTGTCACACAGTTGAACCACCTCGTCTGTCTGGACGAGAAATATTAGAAGAACCTATAATATGCCTGGTGCTTTTATTCTCTATCTTATCCTCACCCCTGAAGAATTCTGACCTATGGGATCTGCTGCTACATCTCCAACTGCAAGGCAAGATGGAAACCTTGATCACTTCAGGGGATGAAACCAAGCAGCAACTTATTTACACAGTTTAAACCGCACCAACCAAAGCTTCAATGATAGATTTGGTGCAACAGAAAAGGTTGCAGCAGGGTCACAGCTTCTTATTATTTTTACCTAGTTTAAAATGAATGCATGCACTCCTTGAGCAGGGGGTTTCAAGCACTTTCAGCACACAGAGACAATTTTGCAGTGTTAATCTGGATTATCAGTGAGTTTCATAACAACTTCACCCTGAAAGTGAGGAAGAAGGCTACAGTACCAGGTTCTGTGCTGAAGACAGTTCAGATCACAGGTCCAGATGGGCTATTTATTGTGCCTGTTCATGGATACAGCAACTGGGTCAGAAAGACTAACAGAATATTAAGTAGTTTAATGTCCTTGATCACAAGCACACTATGATTTCACCTGCTGGGACTTAAGCAAAACAAATGTCTCCCAAAACCTTTCTGAAACTTATAGTTTGATTTTATGGCTACTGCAAAAAACAACTCTCTCTGGTTATCTCGAGAGAGAAACCCCAAAGATACTGAAACATTTGGTTTCATGTTTGCTATCAAACAAAAAGACAAAAAGCAAAAAGACAGTCACTTTCTTCAACATTTCAGGATTCTGCAAAATACTGTGTCATTTCAGACACTATTCTAGAAGATTAGATACACAAAAGAAAGACAAAAGTTTTGCACTGAGAAATGGAAAGTGCTCATGCTGGTTTGCACCTGGCAGGAAAATGCAGAGATATTATCACAGTCTGGAGGTACTGTGTTTTGCCAGATACCATTTCCGTGCTCATTACCAAAAAGCTCCAGGATACTCCAAAGCTTGCAAGAAAGAGCATGTTTTGCTTCCATGTCCAGTAGACAGACTTTTTCACTAATTTTTTTTTTTAACATACACTTATTTTCTTCTCTTTTACTTAGAGGAGATTTGAAAAAAATCTCTGAGCATATGGGGATTTCAAACTTATCTTGATGTAATTTGTGAAGTAAGGGACTATTTTCTGATCCAGATGGAAGCTAGAAGGCATTACAAAAGACTATTGAAATCAAGATGTTGTATCTCAACACGGCACAAAAACATCTGTTCTTTGTTGGCCAAGACACAGTTAATAAACATTATTATTAGGTAAGCATCCTATTGTGCCTGTCATCATACATGTCAATCTCTGCATAAATTAGGAATCTAAACCCAACAGCAGGGAAAGAATTAATTTCTGAGAAGAATGGGCCAAAATAACATTTATGCCTGTCAACCACCACCAAAATCTCACATCACCCTTTTACTCAGTTTTAAAGCAAAAACATCCAGAAAGCTTAAAATAATTTAGAAACACTTCTCTATTCTCAGCATCCCAATGTTTGTTCAAACAGAGCCTCTAGTTTAAAAAATAACAAAGGTGTTTCTGCATAAAGCTGAAGGAAAATTTATGGGACTAAACCTCTGCATATTCTGCAAGTCTCATCCTCAGTACACACAATCTGATCCCAGCAGATTATTCAACCCCAGAAAATAATGACATAGGTGAATATTTACAGATACCCTTGACTATCCTGGATTTGCAGAGGTTACAAGATCTTTGACTGTTTAACAAAGACCACTAGCAATAAACCACCACAAAGGTTCTTTTGTGAGATTAGGATCACTTTACTCAATTCAGACCTCTACGTGACACAGTAAAGTACAGCAGAAAATGACTTACTTTTCTTTTCAGTACAGAGCAGAGCACTATAAAAGCAGCTTTTACATTTATTTCAAGATCTCAGGGTTTCTTCTGACACTGCAGCAGAGTGAAGTTTAAAAGAGGTCCTTTATAGAGTCATTTGTCAGTCCAGGTGGCCTGGCCATGCAATGATTCTGCAACATTTTTTCTCAGGCTGTCCCTTCCTTGTACTTTAACATTTCAATTCACACTTGAGGCTCAATGACAAACTACTTGCCTATCATTGCTTCCCCAGTCTGCTTTTTTTAGACCTTTGATTTTGGAAATTGTTAATCGGTTTGAAAGAGCACACTCCTGCAGTAGCTTTGCCTTTCATGTTTCTTCAAGTTATATTCTGTTTCTTAATGTAGTATGTAGAACATAGCATAAACTAAGTAAATATACTAACTGAACAACTTCCCAAATGAAATAAATCCCAGTAACTACTTGCATATACTGAAGATACTAAGCTTCAAGCTTCAAATTCATATGCCAAGGACTGTTTTCCAGGAAGACAAAATCTCTTTCCAAGCTGTTTCTTGATGGCATAATTTACCCAGGAAGCAGGAAATGTAAATACTAGGATCTCATTGACCAGCTGGGGTCTGATCTCTCAGGACTCAGATAAAAGGTCAAAATCTGAGTCTCCTCACACCTCTTTCTGATGGAATTAGATCCCCATGAACAGGGAAGGCAGATTCAGAAGGCTAAAAGAAAAAAAAGAGAAAGTCTTCACTATACAGTGCGTTGAGTTTTAGTGGCCTATTCCATCTCAAAGACATTGCTTTAAACACTTCCAAGGCATTTGACACCTTTTATGGTTCTTCAGTTTTGGATCCTAAGACCTAATTTTTCTGGGAAAATTCAGAGAATTCAACACATTCCTAAGTTACCCTTTTGATTACTGGCCTATAGAAAATGAACCAAAGCAATCCAAGTGGCTCACAGAACTCCTTCCACTAACAATTACACAGAGCAGAACTCCAGAGTCATCACTTCTCAGTTTCAGAGCAACAAATAACTTCTTGTACATAGCAACCATGCTTTTGGGAACTTGTACCTTCCTTTGGTTACTTTCATTATGTGATATTAAACCTGTTTCAACTTCATCCATTTCAAATTTGAGTCATCTCACATACCTCCACGGATGAAGCCTTTTGAGCTTCTTTGTACTGTGCCTTGATGCTTTTTTGCTTTCTGTATTTATCACAGGTGTGAGTCCAGCCTTTTCTTTGTGCTGCTGAGGAAAGCAGAGCCAATGCACTCTGCAGCCTTCGGCCACTTGACTGAGTCTGTGCTAGTATTTCAGCAAGGATAATAGCAAGTAGAAAGATTCTGGGGAGTCTTGAAACCTATGGACCACTCCACATAGAGTGGAGGCTGCTGGCACATTTCCATACTGATGCTGGTGGCTTTTCACCACCTCAGGGAGTGAAACTTTTCCCTCTTCAAGTGTCCAAGGTTAGGAATACTTTTATTCTTCCACTGTGTACTGTTTTTGTGCTCTCTCCCTGGGTCAGGTTTTCAGTTCCTTCATTTCCCTTTCTTGTCTTGTATGGGTGTAAGAATAGGATACTGGAGCAGCATTTATCTGGGGTAACAGAGCTGGTACCCTCAGAAAACAAAGCTGGCATTTGCTGACACTGGGTGAGATAAGAGAGGGGAAAGATGTGCACGGTGAAGAGCTTCACAATCTGTCCCTTCTGATTTTATACTAAAAAGCACATTCTAATATTATCTTTGCTTAACAGACCCTCAAGAGATACTGAAACCAGAGAATATTTCTGATCTGCATCTCACATACCATATTCCCTCTGCATACTTTTCCCTGACCTTGCCAGGAAGAATTTCCCAGAAATTTTTCAATCAGGAGCTATTGCAAAAGCTCTTTAGGTCACCACAGTCAGCAACAGTTACAGAAATTACGTGACTCTCAGACTACTTGAACACTGGAGGAGTTCCCCTCTGCAGAATAACCAGCAGCTATAACATCTCCTAGCCAAGGGGGATGCTCCCAGGGAGGACTCTTTTGCAGGCTCAGTGTGCTGCGATGCAAGGATTTATACTGGCACTTGTACCAGTCATGCTCAATGTCCAGGGGAAACTGGACTCAAAGATCTCAAACAGGATTATGAAAACCTGATGGGGACCCCACTGTCCCAAACACAGCAGCTGTCCACGAAAAAACTCCACCCAAAACATAAATATCATTCTGCACAGTACATAATGTAGCTTTTGCATTCCACAATCCTAAGAGCTACTCATCTCATCTGTCACAAAATTAACCTAGACTTCTAATATCAACATCCTTTACAGACAACAGAGGAAGATTTTTCCACAGTCAAAATCACTTAGTGCCAGACAGATGTCTAACAGGCAGAATGCATCAGGCATGTTGTTTCCACAAAATGTGGTGACCAGACAGTCAGCTCTAGGTAATAGACCCAGCACTTTGACTGCCAAAGTTAGTTCAACACCATTTCCTCACAGAGAAAGCTAAAAATGTTACAAAGCACGTAACTTATAATCCACTTTCCAGTGTGGCAAAAGAAAAAATAGGGCAATTTGAGTATTAAGAAACCAGACCCAGTGAACATTTTCAAACCTTATTTATTTACCTTGCTGTTCATAAGTAGGAATAAACAGTGGGTGGCAAAAAAAAAAAAAAAGTGTTTTAGATCTGAAAGAGGTGGAGCTATGCAGTGTAGACAGAGGCACTAAAAAAATTTGAGAAGCAGTGTTTCTCTAAACATTTCTCTGCTGTTTCGAGTGTTGAATGGATAATTCCATGTATCTGAAGGAAGAAGCTTAGGACATACAGGTGACGTGGAGTCTTATGACATGCTCCCTGAAACACTGGTGTGAGAAATAATACAATTTCCTTTTGAGATTTTCCTTATCCAAATATATTGGTCTTCCAGACAAGAATGACTCCTTAACAAGGACAGTAAGTGAGAGGATATCAAAGTAGGAAAAAAATATAAAACAATCTTTAAATAAAAATTTAGTTCACTTTTACATTACAGAATCTTTAAAAGCACCACAGCTTTTTGCTGTCAGTTCTAAAAATGACCAAGAAGAGACTGGAATGATTTTTGCTGGTAATATAAAGGAAACTTTGTGAACAAATGGATGCAAGCTAAGCAAAAGCGAAGTAACATTTTGTACACCACGACTATAATCAGAATCTGGCATTGGTTTATTAAAATTTTGCTTTCTTGGAAGCAAAGCTTACATGTTCGTAAACATCAAATTAACATTGCTTAATTTTACAATTTGCTAAACAAATACTTTTTTACCCTGAAGGGCATATGCAGACCCATCTATTTGTGTCACAGTTCTCCTGTTGATCTGTGCTTCAATATTTTTAAACAATTGGTTCCTGTACAATTTTAATGGATCTTAAAAATTTCTTCCAATATTGTGCAAGTCACAGGCAAGGCCATTTTGAAGTGTGCACTTCCTTACATAGTTTTTTTTGATCAGTACTTAACTAATGCAACTGTGAAAAACTATACATTTTCAGGAAAATGTTTAGATTTTGGTCCTGTATTTAAAGACCTTCTATAATCAAGTTGTTTACATGAATTTGAATCACAAGCATGTACACAACAAAACCACTATACCAATGTTTCTTGGTCTATGCATAAAAAGTATGTCTTCTACTTACACTAAAACATACAAAAAATAAACTACAAAAATTGTTTACACTTGATTTCAGCAAAAAAAGCTTTCTTCAAGAAAAATGGTTCTTCTTTTTTTCAGCCATCAAAAAAGGAATGCAAGTAAACAATAAATACATGTGCTTTCTCCATATAGACATATTTACACTTGAGTCTTTGGCTTATGTTTAAGTTTCTTTATAAAGATCTTTATGTGATCCAGCCATCATTGCACATTAAAACAAAATAAGCCAGGTTTTCTTTTACTATATATAATATATATATATGCAACACTTGAAACGTATAAAGAATGAACCTTACTATCAATCTGCACTGTTATTGTACTTCAACAATGTATCAAAAGAAAGAAATTAATACCATATAGGAAATATTGATACATGCAACAGATGGTCGCTCTACTGCATCTGAGAGACGGCTGCATATACACACACAAGAAGGTCCTAATTTGAGCAATTCTCTTCTGACTCTGGGCTTCATTAAATAGTATTTATGTGGCACTAAATGTTGATACTGTATACAAGCATAGAAACAGATTGAGTTCTTTTATTAAGATACACAACTTCATAAGAAAAATACTTTGCATTTAAAATTTAAAATCCCTCCCACCCCCTTCTTCCCCTAAAATCTTTCTTCACAGGATCAAGAACTGTTGTCAAAACAGCTTATTGAGATTCATATATTTGGTGAACTTCATCACATCCCTTCCGACTAAGAGGATTCCAGGTACTCCAGCGCAACATCGTAGCAGAAACGATATTGCTCCTTTAAGGGGAAGCAGAAACAGAAGTTATATTAAAATCTAAAATCTTAGCAGCAATATCTGTAACTAAGAACATTCTTTGCTAACTAGTAAGCCAGAAAGGATTGGATTCTCTATTTTTCCCCCCTATTACATAAGTACATTACCAGCTCTGATTCAAGAACTCACCCTAACCAATGAAGTGAAAAAGGACCCTGACCATGGAAAGCAATGATGTGCTTCTCTGATTTTTTCAGCTTCTGAACTGGTTTATCAAACATGAAGATCTCTCCTCTCAGTCAGAGCACTCTTGCAGTGAAAGCACCTCGACTCTGATGCACCACTTCTATTTGAGTTAGCTGATATTGGGCAGTAACTGGTGCCTGCTGCTTGGGCAGCCAGAGAATGGGTGGGGAATACTGAGCCATCACATGGAGCTGCTCAGGGTCCAGAGCCCATTGGTACAGCCCTGTTGATGTAGCATCCAAAATATCAGATGCACATTTAAAAGAGAAGTTAAAGCTCAAAACCTCATTGTGGTTATTATTTCTCTTCGACAATGCTGCTGTTGAGAGCTGATACTGGGAGATGGGGAAGAGGAAGGAGAGAGGAGAGGGGAAGAAGAAATAAAGCCAAGGAAATTAATTTGATGTCTATTGTCTTTATGACTTAAAAAAGCAAATCTGCCTTTGTGATTTATTTTTGCTTGCAAAGGAAGATAGCATGATGCATTAACAGGAAGTTGTGGGGATATCTTAAAGGCTCTATTGCAATTCTCACTGTTGTTATCTGATCCTGCTGCTGAATGTAGGGCACATGACAGTGCTGTATAGTGGTTTTCCTGGTTTGTTTTCTAACTAACGACTCAACAGCTTCTGCTGTTCAAGAGTTCTGAATAAAAATCCACACAACACAAATACATAACTAAAAAAAATGTTGCAACTTCAGTGTTAAGCTGCACTGGAATTCAGGACTGCTTTGAAATGCAATATAAGTTTGCAGAGCACTTATCAGAAACAAATGCAATCTACCTTGGCCTCTCTTTACAGAGACACAAATAATTTTCCATGTGGTCTGACCTGTTTTCTTGACAGCAGTGTACTGAAATCCAGGCAGTAATTCAATGTGTTGTGTCTCAGATGCCTGTGGCACAGGAGAATGCAAAGCATTTGCAGCAAAAGCAGCAATACCTAGCCCGGTGTCACTACTGCTACAGGATGTTCTTTTTGTTAACATGTTAAACATCTTAATGTATGTGGTGGCAAGGGATAGAAGTGATGCACAATGATTAAGAGAATAACACCACAGAAGCTGTTTGATATTAAGCAAACACTGAAACCTTGAAAAAAGGGGAATATGGGAAGATGCAGCTACAGACTTTTTGCACAATATGCAGTTCACAGGGTCAGAAGCAATTTCCACTATGCGTAAAGTACAAAATGTTTTTAATTTCAATTGGCATCCCTGATTTTTATGCTGTAGGCAGCCATCTGGCTGAAAAGTGACACTGGCAGCTGGCAGTGTGAGACTCAAATGGCAGGAACTCCCAAACACTATATAACCTGCTTTCATTCACCTACAAAAAAACCATGTGGGAGAATTTTTTTAAGGACTTTCCAGTCCTTAATGTTAGGTTTTTGTGACTGAAGCAAACGTTTGAATAGACAGGCACTCATACAGCATACATAAAAATTAACCAGAAAATTCAAGGTTATTTTGAGTTCTGGCAATGTACACACAGATAGTCTTGCAGTTTTGCTAATTCAGGCTCATATTGTTTATATTAGTTTATTGTTTATTATATCATTGTCAGACTCAATGATCTTAAGGATCTTTTCCAACCTAAATGATTTCATACATTCATTTGCAAAGTACTAGATCCAAGAGTTAAATTTTAAAGTTCTGAGGTATCATTTTGACCACTACAAATCTGAGTAAAAAAGATTATCATTATTCAATACAACTTTCAAAGTAGCAGTTGTTACTAAGGAGCAAAATATTCATATATCCAGCTACAAATCTGTACTTCACAACTTATCCCTACTGAGGAGAAATACCTTATTCTGTATAATTTCAAGATGGCTTGAGTGAGCACAGCCTGCTGCAACTTCCTTTCAAACAGACTGGGTTATTTTGGGAAATTAAACTGTTAACTTGGAATGCTTTCAGTGTAAAGAATGCAACCACTACAAGAAAAGTAGTGTAAAATGCTAAGCCTGTCCTCTCATGATGCTGACTTGTGTTTACACTCAATATCTGTCCTTTCTTCTTGTGGCCCAGGGTAGGTTTGCACTGTTTTGTGGGCACAGGACTGAAAATGCAGCTCACACAACGAGACAGCCTCTGGCTCCCTGGCTGTTTGCAGGAACCCTGCGGGGCTGGTGCTTACCGGAGTTTCTACCATGTTGGGCTTGCTGTTCCGCAAGGTCTTCACAGCGTGGAAAACGTCCACCACATTCTGCCTTTTCACCATCTCAACCACGATGCCGATGGCGCAGAACATCCCGCTCCGGCCACCGCCGTTTCTGTGCACAAGGAAAAGAGAGAGCTAAGTGTCACTGTGGCCTAAGAGAGCATCCAAAATGCATTTCCATTCTTGCTTCCATTCTGTAAGCACAAGTGATTCCTGAATCCCACAGGGGCACCAGACTTTAACAATTTCTTTGCAGCGCCAGTGGGTTTGGTCTAAGGCATTTGCTTTTTCTGACCTTGCTCTCAATGACTGCAATTGAATTCTGGCCTTACAGCCCATCATGCTGCCCAACCATGCTAGAAGTCTAAATTACAGATGCATTAGAAAAAAAAAAATCCTACCCAAGTTCAATGGCAAGTAGAACATTAGAAATATTAAAAAACAAGTTCAATGCCGAGTACATTATCCACTTAGTTCTGGAAAGACACTCACTGAAATTAACCTCTGATATGAGGACTATTCAACCAGATGTGCTAAAGCATCACTGACTTAATAACTTGTTGACCTCTGGGGACACTTCTGAACTATTTTAATCTTAATTTTAAAGAAATTAAGGTAGGTACTTCTTCTTATTAAGTTTGAGATGGCATAGGAAGACACAGGTCACTAGTTAATTCTGAACATTTAAGCAGAAGCCTTTTTTTCAGAGTAAGGAGAAACACATAATTCAATTTCTAAGCTTTAAACGCTTTATTTAAATAAGGTAGGAGACAGATTGTTTGTTCTCTGCTTAGGGAGAAAAAGATGCCATCTTTTCAAAACTTCCAAACCAGCTCCCATTTAAGTATCAGGTAAGCAGCCAGTGCTCGTTTACCAACAATAGTTTTAGTATTGATACCATGATGATTTTTTGCCTTTTCTTTTACACCCCTTTTATACCTTTTTATTACTTCTGTATTCTTAGTGGGTTTTTTTGCCTACATGCTTGGACTTGTTTGTCAGGCTAGGAGATTAAACATCTTAGAAGCTTTGTAGTTAGGGGTCAGTGTGCCCCAGACACCAATGTCCTCTCCAGAACACATTCTGTAAACTGAGATAGAACCATCCAGGGGAAGGTTCCTTGGGGAGGGGTGCTCACTTGAGCCTCTCATTGGGGAATTTTTGATAGATATGCTAATTAATAAGACCTATAATGTTATACCAGGTCTTTTGAGGGGGAATTGCGGTGTGCATGGATGTGCATTCGACCTCCATGTGGTGCATCTAAGGATCCTTAAAATAAATGCAAAGGTAAAATGCCTTTTTCCCTTCTAACTGTGTTTGACTCTTGATTTTAAGACCAGGAAAAGGCATCAGTGTCATGTAGTGTAATAGAGCTTTTTTTCCCTGATTTCATCTATCTATAGTTTAAATCTATCAAAATTCTGTAGGCCTTCCTTTTGGAAAAAATGTAGCACACTCTGTGCAAAAGAGACATAAAAACTCCCTATTTGGCACTCAGTATAAAAGATTTCCTTACTGCAACCAGGCAGAAGAAACAGATCTGTACATGTCTTGCACTTGAAAAGTATGCTGTTATGTACAGAAAATGTCAGTATACACAGTATCGTTATAGTATCACACCCAAAATATTAATTACTTGACCTGACACAGTAAAATCTAAAAATTGACAAAAAAGCCAACCTATAGTGGTAGGTAGTGGTATTTCTTTTTTTTTATATATNCACTTGTGCAAAAGAAGATGCCCATAAGAATACTGCTTAAATTTAAATTAAGAATTAATTTATGAGAATTGATTTGAAGAGCAGCAATTGACTAGCTCCAAGTTACTCACAGGCAATGGATGATGGTCCGGCCCTCCCCTTCTTCACATTCCTCTTGCCATTTTTCAACCTGGAGAATTAACTTCAAGAAGGATCTCTTGGAAGCTGGTACATCTCTGTGAGAAGCCCAACCCAAATACTGGAATTGCTGCACCATCAGGTAGCCCTCTTGTGGCTGAGGGAAATCCAAGAGCTTTAGGTCAAAATGGTACCTTTACATCTTGATTTAGAAAACCAAAATATAAAACTAACATGAAACCTAGGTGTTTAAATTATGGACAGATTCTAACATGTGTACACATTGCATGGAAGGGCCTCCAATTATTTCTACCACTTCAGCTCAAGAAAGATGTCAGAAGAGGCAAAAAAGGAAACTGCACTGAAGACAAAACCTCAGTTTATCAATCACAAATATAACCTATCCTGAATCAACAAATTCTCTAGATTCCATAGATTCTATGTGCCAAGTTTGCTTAACACCAATAACCAATTAAAAATATACTATTAAATTCTCAGACCCTCAGAAATAAAGAGAGAAACCTTTGGTTCCTATGCATGAACTGACCCCATTATAAATGAACAACAAGTAATATTGGTGCACCAACATGACTACTGTCCTTTAAGTCTTCCCTTTGTGCCAGACTATCATGACAGCCTTGCTGCCAGTCTCTGAGCCTTCCATGTGCTAGATGTGACACAGGGAGAGCTTTGAATAGAATTAGACTGTCACAAGAAAGCCTCAATAACAGGAAGAATAAATATTCTATCTAGTTTCTTGAAGCTGAAGATGACGAGTAGAAATGTGGATTTTAGAAAAGGAAGAACAGAGCAGAGAGACTTTTAAAAGCAAGATTTATGAGCAAAAGGGCATGGGAGTCAGAGACAAGTAGGGGAGACAAAAAGCAAAGCATGAAAACCAAAGAAGAAATGGAAAAAAAAAAAGAGGAAGACTCAAAATACAAGAAAAAAGCACTATGGTGTAATATTTGCCAATGTGCCCACACCTTAGCTTCCTGTAGTTTCCAAGAAGAGCTGAAAATGCTTTTTGTAATTCTAAAAATCAGCAAAATGAAAATTTGAGTAAAATACATGCCACATGAAAACTGATCTTTGCCCTCAGAAAAATGAACATGTGACCAAAATAGAGGGAAAAAAAAATAAAATAAAACAAAATACAAGAAAAATCTTTGTGCACACAGTAATCAATTTTCCCCACAGCTGTCTTTCAAGATTAATGAGAGTTAAACATATACTCAAGATACACTAGCAGCTGGTGATAAGTTCAGTATTGGATGAAAGAGAAAAAGCAGTCGTGGTAAGCAAAATAAGGATTGCTGGTTAATTGTATATAGAAGGGTGGCACAAGCATTTGTGGCAGGCAACATAAATATGTAATTCATAGAGGTGAGCTAAGGAGGAAACAGTTCATGGCAAGCAGGGTTTGAGAAGATGCTGCAAGAGTGTGAGCCATTATGGAACAGCAAAAAGACAAGATGGTGCAAGGTATGAAAAAGCTGACAAGAATACAAGACTGGCACTGCTGCTGAAGTTGAGAAAAAGATAAATCTAGGTCGAGGCACAGTGGTGGCAGAACCCTTTAGAGACAGAGGAACTTTCAGAGTTTTTTCACACCCTTCTTTGCAGGGTGCCACAATCTGCCTTTCATGTTGTGGTTTTCACATTTTAGGCTGAGATGGTGTTGATTGTATTATCAGCCTCTGTGTTCCTGCTCCTGATTCACCACAGAAAACCTCTTACCAAAGGTATGAACTAAATACCTGTCTGTACATGGTAATTTACTGTACACCAAACAAAAAGAATACAGGATGCGTCTCACATTAGTGAGAATGCCTCAGAACAATGTCTATTCACCTTAAAGCTCTCTCTGCCTAGTGTAGAAAAGTGCTGTAGAAAAGTACTGTAGCTGTGAGAAAGTACTAGAAATTAGTATTAGATATTGATGCTTGACAGACTCCTTCCTGGGTAGTGTCTTATGAACACTAGTATTTTACTATTCAAAATTAAAAAGCACAAGAGCCTAGAGAGCATTCAAGATTACATGTTTTTCTGTCACATGTTGTTAGAATAATACTTACTCTTGTTAAATTGCATATCCTGAAAATTCTGTTTATGACGTCACAGTCCATGGAACACGACATGCATTCCACTTGGATGGGGCCGTAGCGCAGTATCCCTTCCTCGGGCCAGTATTGTGGGCAGCCCTGTGCCAGAGCAAAACAGGCATCATTACAGGGTAACTCACAACTTGGGCATTGCCTCACTCCACTGCAGACACCACACCTAACCTTTACTGAGTGTTGATTAGTTGCTGCAAATCAGGGAATAATTGTAGTCATTGCACTGCTCCACTTTATCACCATGTAGCAAATCCAGAGTGATTAAAGCAAGCAACGGTACATGGAAAACTTGAGCTTCAAACTGACCTGTGCTAAGTCGACTTCATTTAGCATCACAAGAGAAGTACAGCCATAGTCATACACTAATCTCCAGAAATCTTTCACAGTGTTTGGTAAAGGGTGTTGTGTGACAATAAAAGCTGCTGGCTGCCTGTAGCTCTGTAAAGGCAAACAATTTTATTAGTAATGGGAAGTAAGTACTTCTACTGAAACACTGCAACAGAAAATAAAATATAAATAGAACAAAGGTGTGACATCAATTACTCCATATTTCACCGAAGATATAGAAGTTAAGAAGACATTATCATCTCCAATAAGAACAAAGAGATTACTCTGCTCAGGTCTGCCTTGTGCTTAGTTAGAGAACAAGCCCTGTTTTTACACTCAGATATGCTCTGGGAACTGAAGAAGCTCTGCGTGGCCTTGTTGATCTGAGAATCAGGCAACTCTGCTCTAAGCACTGGGTCCAGGAGCCAAGTAGGAAACCTTCACCCCATGATGCAGAGAGAGGCGCAGAGGTCTCAGAAGATCACCCTACCCACAGCAGGTTGTACATGAACTCTGTGACCAAACCAGGGACTAAACTCAATCTCAAACTCCACAGTGCACAGCCACAGGGACACCCACAGAACTGACTTTCAGGATCACTGGGCCCATTTCCAGCAGAAAG
This sequence comes from Rhipidura dahli, assembly GCA_013399225.1. Lineage (NCBI taxonomy): Eukaryota > Metazoa > Chordata > Aves > Passeriformes > Rhipiduridae > Rhipidura > Rhipidura dahli. Next base: position 2,124,588 of record VXAC01008060.1, read on the forward strand.
CATAAGTTAAACAGCAAAATACTATTTCCTGCCACAACCGTGGGTTCCATTTTCTGTAGGCTGTGTTACATACGTGCAACTGCAAATAGGGATTTCCAGCCCTGCACAGTAACTCAGATGCAACTAACAGGTAAGGGGTTATTTTCCTGCTGCAGATGTATTACAAGCAGCAAGCAGAATAGGAGAGATCAGAAGTTTTTTGCAGGCAATTTGTAACCAACCATGGAAAAGTAAATTAACCTAGGAGAAAGACCTGATAGGGTAGGTAAACCACTTTTTCTATGGAAGCCTTGTTATTTGAAAATTGATCTAAGGGATCTTCATTTGCAATGTATTGACATAACCTCCCTGATAACTTGTTAATGTCTTTAGCATCAGTCCTTCTTTGACAAGAGATTAAGGAGGTTACTGACATTTTTAATCTAGATTTTTGTTGCCTTTTCTAATGCAGGAAGGATATTGGGGTATTGGCAGTCCATGTCCTACTTCCTAGATCTGCCCAGGGACAACACAGGGACAGCCAGTTTTGATTCTTCCCCTGCACTTTTAAGAAATAAAACATGTCCTAGCTGATGTTTTCCTATCTCACTTCCCCATAATTTCTAATGTTTCTCAAAGTAAGAGAAAGATAAGGGCTAAGTTTCTCTTTCTGATTTGTTACTGAAAGCCCCTTTTTCTTGTCCAGGAGTAGTTCCTCTTCTCTGAATAAATTGGTCTTAAAAGAAACAACCAGTTGAGAATAGGCAAAAAAAAAAAAAAAGCTTGCATTGCCCAAAATATTAACCCTTTACTTATAATCCTGTTATACGCCTTCATTGCAATATAACAGCTTTTTTTTTTTTTTTGCTGGTTTTTTTTTTCCTTTTATTATTACCATTTTGCCTTTTCTAACTTGCCTCTAGTTGCCAATCCATTTCTATATTGCTTGGTTCATGTCCCTACTTGCCACATGCTTTTGCACACTCAGAGTCCTCCTGCCCCCCACAGCCTGTATTGTCTTCCTCTCACCTCAAACCACACTCCTCTATGAAACTCTGTTGGTTGGTTCATAGCACATCAATTTTATTCAGGTGCTTAATGCAATTTTAACTGCAATTTTAAAGAGCTTTTTGCTACCAGAACTCTGTTCACTGCTCTAATTCTTCTGTTCAGCCCCCATGACACTCTAATACATTGGTCTTACACATGCTACTCCTCTATATATTTGACACAATGAGATAGTTGTGAGATTAGGGACTGCATTTTGCTGTCAGTTTGTTTTCTGCACTATCTCAGGCAGAACTAAAGGATGACTATACTAATCAGTGTTGATGATTTCTGCTGCTACCTGCCATTTTATTTCAGCATCTCTCCTTGACATGGCAGTTTCTGACAGCCTTTCATTTTTGAGGAAGGGGAGATGCTCCTGGAAATCAGGCCACTTCTATAGGTATTTACTCTAAAAGTGGCTTCAGGGGCCTAACTTTAGAAATGCTAATGGGAGGCACAGGCAGGTATCTGGCAGCACATGAACTGCTTTATCGATCAGACACGTATAAGCAAGTTCAACTCCTTTTTTCCCATTAATTCACCTTTTCCCCTGATAGTACTTCTGCCACTCAGACTTCAACTTTAAAGAGCTGCAACTCAAAATATAAACAACAAAACCCCCAACCCTATACTCTGTACCAAAACATATCAAGAAAACAATTTTTTTCTTCCTCTGTTGCTCCTGCCTCAATACAGAAAGATTTTTTATGAAATAGTGGTAGTAACCTCATGCTCAGATAGATAACATTTACTTCCTAACAAACAGCAGATTTTTGAGGTCCTGCTGAGATTTGAGATTTGGAGGTCTGGAGACTTGAGCTTTATATAATGCTGTTAAAAAGGTGAGATTTCCAGTGGGCCCCACAAGGATGCCAAAGACTAAAGATAACAAACCTTCTGAACAAAAATCCACACGCTGGTGGGGTTTCCTACCCTTTTCCCCTCACCCTTCCTCATTAGGACTGTTTTACTGGGCACCACAGTAACAAAGAATTACCCTTTCTTAAACCAGCAAGCGCTCTCTCTCACATTACAGCGCTTTCCGTGGCACGCTATGCGGACAAAGAAGGTAGTCTCTTACATCCATAAGAGCAGCATTGATGTAGTTGCTGCTCTCCCCATCAATAGTAATTAAGAAAGGCAGACATCTGTCAGGTGGCAGCATATCCATGAAGCGGTTCTTGTCGTGGTTCCTTGGCAAGCAGGCGATGCTGCAGTCCTCTGCCTGCAGGCGAGGGGTCACAGAATTCAGGGTCTGAGGGAAAGAGGACATTTGTTTTAGCACACTGAGCAAACACACATTGGGCTCGAGATTCCCCAAGTTTTACTGTAAGATACTGCAATATGAGAAAACGTGGGGCATTAGCAAGGAGGCATTAGCAAATACAAGCCCCTATCTGTTTGTTGGACATGCTGGGGCTTTGCAAGGGGGGTTAAGCTGCAGGTATTAAAGGCACTCCGTGTACCACCGAACGCATTCTGCATGACGCCATCCCTTCTGAAAGGAATAAAACAAAGAGGATCCTTTGGAGCCCTAAAAAGCTATGCCTTCACTGTGCAAATGCAAGCCAAAACTCTCTCTGCCTGTTACTCACTGGTCTTTATTCCAGACAGATATTTACTGCACTTTTATTAAAAGGAGGATATTCTGTATTTAAAACAACTTTGCAAAGCACATAAACATGGGTGCTTTATTTTGTAGACAAAAATGTTAGGGACCAAGAGCTATAAAAGTGATATGATAAACCTTCTCCTTAAAATAATTTAAATGTATCTAGAGGCAAAAAATTGTTGTCACATCAAGAGTTAGTAGGAACTGTGAATACCTGAAACTCATCTTTGAGATGTGAAGAGTTTGTCTGAGAGTCTATTCTAATCATATCAAAATAAGCAGCTTTGAATTCGCAGACAGGAATAGCAGTTTCTCCACACAGGCAAGCTTCTAGAATGGCATCATGAATAAAGATGTACTGCTCCTATCAAAGTAGGAAAAGAAACAAAAAATTTAGCCTTTTAAAACCAACAGATATTTCTTTCTTTTAGGATAAACAGGCCTACTGCACACTCTACAACTCATTCAGAGTACTGTCCATCAATACATTAAATAATGCTTTAACACAGTCTTGTTCTTATTGGGGCGCAGTGAACACAGATGTTTTCTTCAGGACCAATTAAAATTCAGTAAAACTTAACAGAACAGGGATAGTAACGGGAGATTTTCAGTTTTCTTGCAGTGCTTGTGAGTTTCTGTGCATATGTCAAAGATTTGTTGGCTTTACCAATTTTTATTTAAATAGCTTTCAATCTTCTGACATTAGCAGAAAGTGCGAATTGCCTCAACAGCTACTAGTGATTAGCCAGTATTTGGCATGCTACATTCTCCTTATGCATGTGCAAGCTAGTGCATCAGTTGCCTCATAGTTGGCTCTGGGCCAGTAATAAATTCCAGTGTTCTTCCAGCAGAACCATTTCTTCCCATTTTTTCTCAACTTGCCTTGAGATAGACTGAGTCCTAGATAACTGTATTACTATTTCAGATAGGTCTCCTGTCAATTTTTACACAAAATGCCCATTATCTTTACTGACCCTGAGAGTAATAGATGCAAACCATGTCTAGAACTGTGCCAGCCTCATGTAGCTATAGTGAATACCAATGAGGTTCTTAAGAGCACAAACTTTAACCTGTGCCTGTAAAACCAGCACATGCCCAGGGACCACGGTCATCTTCTGGCTCCACAGCCTGTGTGCCTTACCCACACAACTATGGAGCTATTGGCATCACTGCTGACTATATAACCATCACAAGAATTTGCTGCTATGACAGCTTTATTTTCCCATGTGTGAACCTCTGAGAAGAGGCAAAAGGGAGAGAAAGGAATAATTGTAGATGTGTTAATCCACGTGCAAGTGCAGATTTAACTGTATGGGATGGTTAAAGCAGTCACACTGAAACAATCCACCCCATGCACTTCCCAAAGCTCAATGGCCCTGTGGCAGGAGTAGATGACCAGGAACATCTATTGTTCAACTGCCACAGGTTGCAGCATGGAATAAAAACTGCACCACATTACTGACATGTTTGGCTGCCAACTGCTGAGATTTCCATGTGGTCACAGGTGAAATAACATCTCAGGTAGACGTCCCTATGGAGGGCAGGAAAGAGAAGTGGTGAACCACTTCAGGTAATCTGCTGATATAAACCAATAACCTGTGTTTCTTTGGAAGCTCAGTGGTATTCTGGTGGCAGAATGGGACCTGTTAGAGCTTAATTCCTAAAGGGCTTTATTGTGAAGCTGCTGAAGGAATGTTGAAAGACCAAAAGAGTTAAAATGGAAAAAGCTTGGCAGCAAGGTTAATAAAATAATCAAAAACTCAGAGTTGAAAAGAGTGTGAAATGGACATAAACTTTGCCAGTCAATTTATAGACAAAGTGAATGAAGATTGTCTAAAACAAGTGGCAGCCTGCTGAAATTCCACCTTTGGGATCCTGGGATTGCTGATACCAGAGCAGGGGAGAGACATCCCAGACAGGCCTAATAGAAGGTCTTCCCTGAAAAAAATCCTCCTTCTTTTCCTTTTGCTACCGAGTTAGGCAGGCACTTGTTTCTGTAAAGACTGCAAGAGTAGGCAGGTTTGTTGCACCACCCTGGTTCTGGGAGCTTTTACACTGAGCAATGGTCCCCAGCGGAAATATCCCCTCGAGAAGGTCACTTTACCTGTGTGCTCTTTTCAGAGTCACAGTGAAATTCTGACCTAGAACATTTCAAAAAGCATCAGGTGTTTGGAAGGCGAACTGCTGTACCTCAGTTTGTACCATATTGATGCGCCGGGACCTTAGAGCTTTGACACAGTTGTAGATATCCACCACACCTTCTCTTTCTGCCATGTCTAACATGATATCGATCACGATATAACAACCTGTCCGTCCAGCACCAGCACTAAAAAGAATCAGTAAATACTGTCAGGAATAGATCCAGAAAAAACATCTATAAACTTCATAGCCATTATTAAGAGCATTTTATAAAGTCATTCAGTTTTTCATCACAGCCACTATCTAATTTTTATCTTTTCTCCTTCTCATCATAATGTCCTTAAAATCTTTTAATGCATTGAAAACAACACTTCTCCTTCACATTTGATTCACTAAGTAATAGCAAAAAAAAAAGAAGTTTCCTCCTTTTATCACTCAGATCAATACTTACATTAAAAAAAGAAGTTAGTTTAACTGAAATCTGAAGAATGATGAAACTTACACACTTCAGAATATTACAGATCTTGACTTTTTTTTAATAAGAGTAAGAATGATTTTTAAGTGATCTATCACAATAAGAAACTCAAATGTATGTTTTACCATCCAAGTTGCAAGCTAGTTCAGACAGCACATTTAACAATATCCAGAAGATTCACTCATGATTTATTTTGGCTTTACATAAAGCTATGGAGAGTTTTTGCACAGTGAATTATTAAAATCTGTAAAGGCTGAGTAACTTTATCTACAAAATGTAATTAAACATTTGACTAAAATGTTTAAGTAAATCAAACATTTGTAGAAAGCAAATTCTACTTGTCAAAGGACTGTGTCCCAACAACATAACCTTGCAAAAGCTGCACAAGAGAAACATTCTGTATTTGTTGCCACTAATCTCATTCCATCTTTCTTCATCTGCTTGCTTATTTGCTTTAAATTAATAATCTGTTTGGACATTATATACAACACCAAGCTATCAAAGCAGATGTATCTACACTCATTCACGAACACTTTCACAAAATTGTTGAAGGCTACCTAAAATGATGGCCTGGAGTATCATGATTTAGCTGGTGCAGATGTTGTAGGAAAAAGAAAATCTCAGACTATTCTATTTAGGAAAAGTGTACTAGAATCTCATTATTTTCAAACATTGCTGTAGACCTCCAAATCCGACTGCAATGTGAATTAGGCAATTCAAAAAGGGAACAACAAAAACAGAGCACTTCAAAATAATGGATGCTTCACAAGAGACTGCTGCAAACAATCATATAAACAGTTGTGAAAAATACCAATCTACTGCTTTGGTACACACCTGCAATGGACAACAATAGGCCCTGCACTAGGAGGGTTAGATAATTTGACTCTCCGTATAAAGGAAAGCAGGCCTGTGGCATTGTAAGGAACTCCATGATCTGGCCAGCCAGTGAAATGAAACTGTTTAACTTCACGGATTTCATTGTAGCCCCTCTGTAAAAGGCAAAAAAAGGTTATGAAATTCCAAGTATTTCATAGACTGGGTATTATCTGACTCAAATAATGATCACACATACTGATAGAATCTACATGCAGTTTTCGTCATTTCACCAATTATTTAAAGCAAAGATCCATAGGAAGCTTAGAGATGTCATTGGGTTATTTTAATTTTAAAGTTTGTAATTTTTACTTTAGACTTTACATATGCTAGTTTTACTGCACTGAAGGTTTTTTTTTAAATAGACTTCAATGCATTTCCCATTGATTTTCAGATGTTTTGCTAACTAGGACAAGGGCCTGCTACATTTAAAAGCAAGTATAATAATTTAACATAAGACCACAAGTGTATCACCTAGAGTATTCACAGAATTTGTCCTTTGATTGAGATTGACTCAGTGGCAGTCAGGACAGAGTGCATAGGGATGAACCGCAAGCATGACTCATAATCTGGTACTTGAGTTTAGCTCAGAAGTGTGGCTGTGGAGAAGAGGTGATTGTCAGAGAGGGGATGGCAGCATTTGACATTTCTGGGGAAATTCAAAGTCCCACAGTGAGGTGCATGCTTGGGTAGCGCTGACGCAAAGAGTAACTCCCATGGTAAGGTAAGGCTGCCTACACTGTGGCCCTGCTAACAAGCCAGAGGGATTTGGTATTCCACAGAAACATCAGCATAGCCTCTTTCATCCTCCTTGCTACCAGGAAACAGTATTTTTTTGGGACCTTCCCAAATGCACTCACCCTTCCCAGAGTGAAGGTCCTGACCACATATTCCGCGAGGGGCTCAACCTCTACACAAGTCACTTTGAAGTCGCCATAAACTTCGGTGTCATCAGGCCAGTACTTGTAACACTTGACCTAAATAAAAATGGGTATGATTTCACAACAAGTGAAAAGAAAAGCTTGAGGATACAGTACAGCACGTACTGCATTACACCGCATTTATTTCCAGAATGACCCTGCATTCATGTGGCTTGTCGTGGCTAGCGGCTCTTACATCCTGTTAAGCACTAGCTACAAGGAGTTTCCACTGCTTTACACAGCTGTGCTTAGGTGCCAAATTCACTTCTAAATGAGCATTTGTATTTTCTTTAGTGCTGAGCTATGGAATGTATTTCCACTTATGCTAAACTGTGATGCACTTTGTACTCATAATCAAACTGTTGCAAGTAATCCCAGCTACTTTATAGACCTCCCTGAGGTATGTGTTGCTGCTAAACTGTAAATAATTTGCTGAATTCTAGCCATTGATATAGAAGCACATTTCTTCCACTACTCTTCTCATTTGAGTGACAATGTACAAATCTGTTCTACTGAAATATGAATTTTGGATTCAGACAATTTTCCACTACTCATGAAAGCAATGCAGCATCAGTTTTCAGAAGTTGCTTTTAGACCATACCTCAACTGCAACATTTCCTGGACTCCTCCCCCATTTCCTGGACTCCTCCCCCTTCCCCCCTCAAGGTACATGGCTCTCCTTCACAAGACCCTTCTACATTTTGCCAATAGTATGTCTCTTCAGCAGGTTTTTTCTCTAAGCTTGCAGCATTAAAAGAAAAAAAAACCCAAAAACTTACTCTTCCAACTTCCACTAAATTTGTGACCATCACAACACAAGCTGACTGCTCCTGCCATATCATTCTCCAAAAGTCATACACAGTCTCATGAACTGGACCTGCAAGAAAAAAAATCCAGGTAATATTCTGCAAAGAAATAACAGTCAGAGTGAACACTAAAAATAAAATCCACCACTTTTCAGAGCTGGTGCATGTGAGCACACTTGCTCAGAGAAGAAAGCTTCGTGAAACCACATCACACCACTGTGTCGGATTCCAGATTATATCGTTACTTCTATCCAGTGCTGAATATTCTCAGTTTAACTGAATTCACTTGAAAGAAATTAATAGCAGGTGTTTCATGTAGCAAAATGGCAGAAGTTGCTTGACAACTACAAGGACACAACAATCTATGACTGCATCTGTAGTTACACGTCCAGTTTTGTTTTACATTTGTTAAAAAGTGTTGAGAGTGAGTTTCTTCAGACGCTCACCAAGGAGATGCCCATGCCAGAGTGAAGTATCAGGCAGGAGGGCTGCTGGTACTGATACTGTGCCCTTGCTATCTGGTTCCTGGCAAAGCATGGAAGCACAAGTAGGCACTGAGCCAGAAACTTTCCACTGAAGTGTGTTTAAACTAACTTAACTACTTTTCTGTGAGGCAAATGAGAAGCACATGTTTAAGCTTCGCCTCCTCCTCTGCTGCAGAGACATGTTCAGTTGAGTGACAGAGGCATTTACCCTGTTAAAATAATTTCCAAAACTCCTTTACCACCATCCAACAGTACTATAAATATTACTGTATATAACAGATATATAATCACAGAATTTTCTGGCAAAGACCTTTAACATCATCAAGTCCAACTGTAAACCTAACACTGCTAAGCACACCACTAAACCTAAGAGCCACATTTGAAGACAAACATATTCCTTCATATGGAAGATCAAAGGCTGCACACAAAAGCAGCAATAAATTTTTCTCTGCTTTATACACTATTATGTGAAGTGATTTGCATACTAAAACAGAAATAAAATACAAACGTAGACTTAATGCCATATAAAGACCTATTTAGGCAGCACTTACACAAAAATGAAAAACAAATGTGGACAAAACTTTGAGCTTCCCACTTTAAAATAAGTCTTTACTTCAACTTTCCTGTGTGCACCTACAATCAACTGAGAGACAAATAACAGGATATTTCCAGACAGCTATCTGCTTATGCTCACAGATCAAATAATGGCACACCTAAATCTAATTATTTTCACTTTAAATCATAGCTTCCAATATTTCAGTGCAATCTCAGACTAATCTATTTGGTTTTCCTCATTGTGAGGACTTTTCTCAGAAATAAAAGCCAAAAAATTTCCATAGAAATTTAGGCTTTTTTCTCTAGCACCTCTTTTTATTAGTAGGGTGTTATGTGATAAAGATTTCCCTCACTCCTTTGTACAAAGAGTCTTTGTCCTCTGGCCTTACTTTACCCAGATTTTCTGAGAGAGTTTAATTTATCATTACTATCTTTGCTGCATCCTGGACTAAGTCGTAGACAGTAAAATAAAACATTGTAATATGGAAAGAAAAATGCCTCAAGGCAGGTTGAAACTGTTCTCTTCTCTGTCCAGGTCTCTTTTCTCTATTCATCTTCATAATTGGAAATCATGGTAGTAGGTTCTGACTTTATCAGCTGAATTTATCACTGACAGATTTGCTCAATAGCTAATTAACATGATAAATTAGTGCAATTTTTGAATTTATTCACATTCCACCCAAACATACTACATTAATTTACCATAACACAAGATGACAACTCACAATACTGGGTATGTTTTATTTTCATCTACTTCTATTTTACCAAAACACTGTGGAACACTACAGAGAACAATTGTTTGATTTGATTAAAGCTGGCAGATTCTTACCTTGGGTTGCAATGTAGTGACTTGGTCTCTGATATCCCTAAAACAGCAATATAAGTTGGTTTGAGTACCATATTACTAACAGAGAGTGGAAAATAAAAGCATAAGGATACTACAGAATCCTTATTTCTAGACAACATTTTCAGAACAAATCAATATTTAAGAGCATCGTGAAGCTCAAATCCTAAAAAACCAGTTAATATTGAAAAGGTTTGAATGACAACAGATAAAATGAAAATAAGAACATCTGACTTGAACAGACATTGTAGTGTACCAAGAAGGAGTACTCTAGATTGGTCCCTTGCACCTAAAAATGAGTCCTCTATAAACATTATTTCCCTAGCTGGATACATTGGGGCTTTTATTTAAAATTTAATAAAAATTCTATTTAATAAAAATTCTATTCCACCCTATTATCTCACAGTTGCTTTCCCAACTTAGCCAATATGAAAAAATACACACCTTTTGTCTTCTTCTAAACAGAGAATCACTGTAAAGCACAAAGAGGTTTGTGCCCCAGTGCTAACTAATGGGGACAGACACACTGTGTGTCTGTGTGCACAGAGTCAAGGTCCTACAGCAGTGAAATCTGCTCGACTGCACAAAGTGTGCATCAGTTACGGTGGGCACAATACACACAAGTATATACACGTTCTTACACACACACACACACATATATATATATATATGTAAATAGATAACCCTACACAACTAAGCCTTTCCAGATAGCTGGATCTATGCCAGTGCTAGCAGCACTACACAGCACTAATTGTCCACATAAAAACTACCAGACAAAGAGCTACTGATCTTGAGGAAATAATTCAGAGTATATTTTGACTAGTGCCAGCAATTTAGGTACAAAGAGGAAGGAAAGCTTCATGTTGCTGGTGAGAAGACAATGCTGAATTTCACAATGTGCAAGTGTTAATATCTCCAATTACTCTCTAGGTTAAGTTTTATTAGGCCACTTGCTGGAAGTATTGCATTGCAAGCCCTTGAATTCCTGGTATTCACAACCTGCTAATAATGTGAAGGATTTCAATGTACCCAAGCAATTAATATTCTTTTCCATGGACTGCTTCATTATCCTGTCTAGAAGCTTCCTCTGGGGCTTCTGGAAAATCTTTTGGTATCTTCCTCTTGGCTTTACAAGAGACCAAAATTGCATCAATTGATGAAAGAATTTCTCCTGAAGTCCTTAATATCAAGCCACAGCTTCAAATTATGGAAGTGGAATCTGTGCTACCTGTGTTTGCACTCAGTAATGCTTTTGAGAAGAAGACAAAAGTGTCACTTAAAAATTGTAAAGTGCCAGTTTTAACTTTTAGCTTTCTTGTCTGCTTCTGGTGAGATTCAATTCACTCCTAAATAACAAAAACAACTTCCTCAAGGAACTGAAATTATTAAAAATCTGAGAGAGTTTTCTTGTTTAAGGCCCCAGGCAAAGTATCATGGCTCTATCACTTCACAGAGACTGCCATGTTAGAATATCCAAATAAAAAGAAGTATATCTGAAGCTAAATCTTAATATCTTGGAAAGCCAAAAGTGTCTTAAACAACTTATCAACTAAAAGTGGTCAGGAAAAACTACTGAAGTGTTACTATAAAGAAAAGCAATCGAAGCCATTTATTTTAAAAACACTTGTCATAGCAATTCCACTACCTTTCAAATTGCTTTGGAATTAATTTGAATACAACAGCTTGTTTACTCACAAGGTGTTAATTAGAGAAAAGTCATATTTTGTTAATGATAACACCTGGAAAACTTTGGATTAGTTTTTAAAAATTATAATTTAATTTGTATTCTGATTAAAGCATGGAATTTCAAATTTTAGAGATTTTTTGCACAAGTGAGGAAATTTCTGTGTTGAAATATATATATATATGTGTTTGTGTATATACTTTGTAATGCCTAAATTAGCACCTTAAAACAAATGCTAGCTAAATATCGCTTTTCTAAAAAAAAAATTGTTAAAAACAAACTAACAACAACAAAAAAACCAACCCCAACCTACAAATGTCATCATCCCCCTTTTTTCTGCCAGACATATATTACGACTATTTCACAGGTATATTTTCAAACAACTACAGTTCAGCATACTATCTAGCTTCTCACATATACAGGGAAGGGGAAAAGAAAAGCTACCGGCCAAAATCACAACTGAAAAATGGCAACAGCAAATTCTCTTTAACAGATAGGCTCACCTGAGTTACCTAACATCCAATAATATTCACAGCTAATCTAAAAGGCTAAATTATCTTTTCAAAACAGTTACAAAAAATATTCACACAAAAAAGAAATTTTTTAAAGGAACAGATGAGATAAATTGGATGAGGCATGCATGGTTATCAACTGATAAAATAGAAGAGGAAAGTAATTAATAACAATATCTATATTAAATATTTACAATAGGATGCTGTTATTCACATATAGTGGTACTTACATCCCTGTACAGCCAAATCTACAGCCCAAACCAAAGTCAGATGTGAAAGAAAGCACAACAATGTCAGTGAGTACTAGGACGTAGAACAAGGAAAGTGTACATTTGTTCTTAATAAAAGAAAGCTTTCAATAAATTTGTAGCATAACATGCAATAATTTCACATAGAGAAGCTGGCAAATTGAGAGGGAGAAAGCTGTGCATTCCACTCACATCTATGTAGTTGGCATTAATGTAATCTGAAGATGGATCATCTTCAACAGGTTGCAAAATCACCCTGGAGTGGTCATCTGTAAAAACCAAGTGGTTACGGAGCCTTTTTGAAGTGTGATTTTTAAGCAAGATACTAATGGTAAGTAATCTAGAAAACCAAAATCAGCTGGCATAAGTGCCTCACAATTTACAGTCCTTAAATACGAAGTGTTTACACAGAATTACAAAGAACCATTTGTCTGAGGTCTGCAATTACTTCAAAAAACATTCACCACATTTCATTAAGTGTAGCTGAAAGGTATTGGCATTGTTACATGTGGTTAAAAAGACACAAAGAAACCAGGTTATTTGCTCAAAGTCCCTTTCAACATCAGCTCCACTGCTGGTAATCTAGAAAACCAGAAATGCTGATTACTGTTTCTTCACTTCCAACCCAAGACTGCTCAAGTTCATATCGAGCCATTAATGAAATCAAGACAAAGGAGTTAGCGATGCACTTGGGATTCGATGAAGAGGTAACTCTTCAGGGACTTGTCCAGCACCGTGATTCCTGAATGTTCAATTGCAAGGGCAAAACAATACAAGTTGCAAATAAACAGAATCAATGTCCAAATGAGTGCCAGTTTGTTGCTGGTATATGCTTACCACAGCTTGCACAACAGAGATGCAAATGCGAAATTCAGCCTGAGTTATAAAAGGAAGAAAGTTGAACTGTGAACAACAACAACAACAACGACAACAACAAAATAAAGCTGAAAAAGGCAGTCCTGCCTTTTCTCCACTGCAGGTATTAAGCAGCTGTGCCACCAGAGACTTGCAAAGGAAGAGAGAGCACGGCCCGAGTAACACACGAGTAGAGCTACGGCTCAAACCGAGGACACCGATACTCACATGCTATAATGTTTCCATAGCGGTTCTTTGTTCTGTTTTGATCCTTCTTAGCGACATCCCAAGAAGCTGACTGCCCCTCAAAGAAACTCTATAAATAAAAATGTTCCGAAAGAAAACATTCTGACCATTAATTTATCTCCAAAAATATCAGTTTAAAAGAACTGCCCCACCATAAAGTAAGTTCAGCTTTGCTCGCTTGCCCTGGTCACCCAGGCAGCACCATGGTACAGAAGTATCTAGAGAAGAAGGGAGCCTCTCTCCCTCTGACTGCAACCTTTTATCGTTGCTAAAAGGGCAACTCACTGAGGAACTCCAGAGGGATTTCAAGTCCTGTAATTGCCGGGAGGCTAAACTTGCTTATACATCCTTGATATAAAGAAATGACAGTAAACTGAGAAAGCACAGAGAGACTGATCACTCTTCTTACAAGACAGTGTAATACACAGCCTGTTTACTACAGCATTACATTGCCTTCCACATGTTATTTAGTAAAACAGCTTTCCTTCCTACAGAGCCAACAGCAACTCTCCTCTGTCAATGTTCATTGTTCTTGCCTTTCGTCATATCCCTCCCTCTAGCCACTAGCAAAATTATTCTACATTTTTGAATTCTTAAGAGTTTGATATCTCACTAGTGATAGAAGCAGCTTTTATTTCTCCTTGGCTTTCTCTTCATTGCCCGTAGATATTTTACAGCTGTTGTAGGTCTATGCTACTCCTTCCTTCCAGGTGTTCTCTTATCCTGGGTAAGTTATCTCCAGAAAATACTCAGTAGCCATGGAATCAGAACTTTAATGCACAGTCAGCAGCCCAAAGCAGGAAATAGATGTGATGTACAGCAATAGAAGAAGTAGCAAGCAGGAAAACTCCTGATATGGCATCAGGGACCACCCTCCCCCCCAGCAGTGGCTGATATTTGGGCTTAGCCTTGAAGTTAGGCAGAGCATAACAAAGCATGTTTAAGTAAAAGAGAGGAAAAGAGCATAATATTCTTTTAAAAACCACACATTTATTTATTCCAGTTCTTGTGTTTACAGTAGAGACAGCTGCAGAAAGGAGAGAAGGTTGAAAACTGTTTTAGAAGAGATTACTTACTCAGAGAAAACTCATTGTAAGCCTAGCTGTATCTTGGCAGTCCCATTCCCATCTTTACTGTGTGTCCTGCCTGATATCCTAATCCCAAAGAATCACAACAGATTCAGAGATCAGAAGCAAAACGAATCTGTACTCATCTTCTACTTCCAGTGCTGGGAATTTCTTGCTTCCATTTTAACATTAAAGTTGTAAGTAGACATGCTCCGGCAGGTTTAATTAGAACTTCAAGATGTTACTACCCTTATCATATCTTTACTGCTTCTCAGCTGGAGTTATGTCCCAGTATTGCCCTACTGAGATGTTAAAATAAATCAGGAGAGTGCTTCCAGTTAATGTTTCTTGCAAAACCAGGCAGGTTAAACTCTTTACTTTAACCTAATCCAGGAGATCTGCACTAAAAATAGCTCACATAACTAGTTATAGCATTTCCACTAAAGAGCAGCAACAAAAGAGTGGCAACTTCTTACAATATGTCAAAAAGATTCTTTTTATATCCTAGGGAACACAGAGGGATTTTCTACCAGGCAGTTGTAAAGGCTCAAACCTTTGGACTCCATTTACTATTTCACTTTTGGGTTACATATATAAGAATTTTATGCCTGTTAATCTATTTTTCACTTAAACTTGTGACATTTAGTTCCATCCTCTTGCAATACAGTGAAAACAAAAGGCTGCCCATTTCAAAGGGATTTTTCCTAGCAAAGCCCCACCGCTGGAGATCTCACCTCATACTCCTCTTTAAATCCATAGCTGTCAGAGGTCTTCATTAGGTTAATATGCTGCAGGAGATCAGCCACCCTGATGGCAGGGTGCAGCTGCCCAGTCTGGTATGGGGATTCTGTGCCTTCGCAGAGATAACGAGGGACATCCAGGAGTCGGCTGGACTCTGCTGTTGCACTGTGATTTTCATCTGTATTCACAAGAAATTGGTGCATTATGTACCCACAGAGCAGTAACACCTGCTGCTATACATATCGATATCTATTTTGAACCTCTTCCTTCAAAAACATCTCTAATTTCTGAGAACGCAAAGCACTTACTCTCCAGCACATAAATACTGTGAAGTACATAAAAGAATTTAACAGCAAACACATACAAAATTTTGCAGTCCTTCATCCAGCAATAAAGATGTCTGAGGGGCATTTTATTTGAAGCTACAAAACTTCATGACATTAATGTACTTGGAAACTCCAGACTCTATCAACCAAAGTAACTCTTTAAGGGCTAATACGTATCAATAGCAATACTATGCCTTAAACAATAAATCAGAATAATTCCATAGTGCTATCAGCATGTAATTTGTCTAAAGCCCACAAAGAGTGAATCGAGAACCCAGTAAAAAAGAGAAGCAATTATGCCACTACTTCAGAACACCATCTCCACTTAGGAAGATGAATCAGGACTACAGAGTGTCATTTTAACTCAGGTCTTTTAGTAGAAAAATGAAACTTGAGTGCGCTAATTTCAGCCACAATTTTTGCCCTGTATAAGCAAAGAAATTTTTTGTAATGCTCTGTGCTACACCAATTCTCATATCAAAACCAAATGTCAAAGCTGCATGAGGTGATTACATTTTATCAATCTCTTCTGTGAAACAGTTATTTTATCCAAATTATTAATTATCAGATTAAATGAATTTGCAGAGAAAGAAAAATTCTAATCTAAGTAGCTATTGGAATGAGAAGTGGGTAGTCAACCCCTCCTAACCTTCTCTGAAATCAGTTTACCGTTTTCCTTGCAAGGGATCCAGATTAGGTGACAAAACACTCTAGGAAAAAAATGAATACCCCGAGGGTTGAATTTTGTACAATTACACCAAAATGCAAACACCACTAATGCCTTTTGAAATTAAATTTCCTGAGAAATCCAACTCTTTTAACTATCACCCAAGTTGCTAATTTCAGTACATTTATGCCTCACAAACCTGCCTAACGAGTAACATGCAGCAGTCACTTTTTATTGTAGTGTTACCCATACTAAATCACACACAGTTCAAACCACCTCAGGATTTGTAGTTCTCCCCATTCCTCACAGAATACTTACCAGTAATAGGCACTTTAACCCATTGAAGCAGCAAAAAACAATGAGTGAACAGAACATGAGAAATTTATTTCAGGACTATATTAGGAAATGGCTAAAGAAAGCGACATTCAAAGTTGTTAAATCTTCACAATATGTAACAATGAAAGTCGTTTAAAAAATATAAGGGCCACATTATTGTACTCTGAGTGTAATAACAGAGACTTGGGAAAAGCAAAATTGTCATACTAACTTAGTGCTAATGTACACAGAATGGAGACCAGCATTAATAACTGATACATGAAGAAAAAGAAAACTAGCATAGCTACAAAATAATAAGAGTTTCATATAAAAAAGTGTGTTCTATGATTTAGAACCCATAAAATATTCCTTTTCTCTAAATAAGGCAGAAGAAAACTGTTTTGTCATGCTGGGCCAAGCAAAGGCTATATGAAAATGGAGTAGGCCAAATTATGCATTTCCAAAGAACAAGATGACAGGTACCCTGCCTCCACTACATGGCGTGCCCAAAAGTTTATACATTTCTCTCCACTATTTCAGTCCACTCAATGAAAAATATTACCTCTCCAACTATCAATCGTTTGCTTATATGAAGAGATTATCATGCCCAGAATAGCATTACTAGCAGATGGAAAAGCAGACAGGAACTATTAAGTTGTTCTTCAGTGAGTTCCTTGCCCATGGCATTCACAGCTGTCTGTAACTGTGCCTACCACAGCAGAAAATACCATGGCAGTACTGGCTCTGAGTGGGAAGGCAACACGAGCACTTCACAAGCACAGGATCAGATTTCAAAGTTCTCTTGACTATTTGGGAGACAATGCAAAAATCAACAAGGTGAATTGAATGGTGAATGCAACAATAGTGCGTGTTGGGAAGTGAAATATATAACTGCAGAATGGGGTAATGGACTGGAAAATGATAACTGTGATTTTAACAGGTAACTCAATGCAAGTCAGCAACATGAGCACAATAAAAAGGAGAAAATACAGTTCAGTTAGCAGAAACAGTAAAAGTGGGACATGGGGGTACCTATTCCACTCAGCTCAGCATTAAGACTTCTTTCAAAAACTGTGCCTGATTTGGGGCACTGCAATTTAAAATTCAACCTATGACTTGGAAAGTTGGAGAGCATTCAGAGGAAAATAATGACAACAAATTTAGAAAACATCAGCTACAAGATGATGAGTGAAAGAATGGGGTTAATCTCAACTAAAAGACAAATAATTGAGGACACATGAGCCTTTCAGTGTGTAAGACTGTTTTGAAAGGATAGAAATGTGCCAGTTTTCCATATTTTCTATGAGTCTCTCAAAAGGAAATGGCTCAATCCACAGCAATGAAGATTTAGTCTAGATCAGCCTAGTTAGGAAAAATTAGGGGTGAGAATTAATAATACTTAGTAGTAACACCCAGTTAGTAGTAATTTATACCCAGAAAATTGACCTTTGGGTCCCAAATATTACAAATATGAATTGAAATTTATTTTTACTGAGAAGGACTGAGGCACTGGAACATTCCAGTGCAACAGCAAACCTCTGCTACAAATTTTTAAAACACAATGAGTCAATTTCCAGAAAGAATCTGTATTATATATATAATGTCCCTCTTCAAAACAGCAGAGGGATTTAATTGCCCCCAGGTCCCTTTAAGCTTTACTTCTAGGAATCTAATTTTCAACTTGTCTGTATTCACACCCACTTCCTGATATTTGTCTTTTATCCTAAAATAACCTCAGCAACTGACTGAAACTCAATACTGCACATTGTGTTTATCCAACCGAAAACATGGGTACAAATTATATCTTTATCTTCTTCTTAAAAAAACCCCCCACAAGGCTAAAGCCTGCATTCCATGTTAGATAGGCAGTCTGTCTATTTCAATGTATGTTCTTCTTTTTAAAGTCAGTATAAAGCTGAAAAATTTACTAGTTATTGCAAATTGAATTATGTACTTAATGTAGGTATACAGAAGTACTTGTTTGGAACATGCAAAGAAAGTTGTTGTTTCCTCTTGGATATTCTGAAAGTTTTTCCCTTTTTTATTTTTCTTTTCATTCTTGTTACTTAGAAAATTACACTTTGGGTGACAAAAAATGCCAATTTGGACCTGTATTTTATTTTTAAAGATCTCTTAATAGAGCTCTAGTTTCACATGTCAGTTTCAAAGTTCTACAGAGAAAAAAATCAGTATTTTCCATTTACATGCTTCCTCATTTACTCTTCAGTTAGCAGTGACTAGGAATAACTTCTTAATGAGTACATAAAATAATTTTTATTCTAAAATTGTTGTCAGTTTAATTCTGAATTGATGAACTGAGAGTAGAATTATTTTCTGGCAACAGCATAGTTTTACATAAAACAAGCTGTTTCAACGTTCAACCATGCAAGGAGACAAAACTCATGCAGGAATGGATAATGAAGGACTAGGGTCCTCACCTAACACAGCTGTCGGCACAAGTGGATCATTGGGCACTGTAGGAAAACAAAGCCCATGAAGAAATACATTACCCTTAATTTATGTATTTTTAAGAATAAAAACAATATACTTCAGAGTATAACCAAGTGATAACTAAACTCCATTAATTTTATTACAAGAGAAAACCAGAATGAATACAGTTCCAGAAAGCATCCTGCATAAAAGAGGAATGAAAGGCAGTGATTTCAGACTACAGAAATGTAATGATCAGAGAAAAGAGATCCTTACTGAAATGAAATAAAGAAGACATTGCATGCAATTTAGTTTCTGAAAGGGCTCCTCCTTCGCTATTGTTTTTTCACTTCACAATAAAGATTCACTTTCACAGAACTCACTTCTTTCCTTTTAAATCTATCCTCTCATGTAATAGTTGAATAGCTAATCTCAAAATAAAATGGTATTTCTATAAAATTTTCTAGGTAATTAAAAAAATTATATACATTCTTACTGCTTTTTTTAATGTGCAGTACCAAAGAGATTGCTCGTAATGAGTACAGGAAAATCACAGATACACAGATGCAGATGTCTGAATAAAATTCATAGAATTTTATCTTTCATTATCACTACTAGAACCATGCAGAGATAAATGCATTGTTTCGGACAGAAATGGCAGAATCCAGGATTTGCTTTTGTTCCAGTCTGGAACAAAAAATTATAATGTCAACGTGTCTGTGACAGAATTAAGCTCCAGTTCTCAAGCAACCTGCCTGAAAGTTTGTTACATAGCAGGAAACCTTGAAAGCTTGGAAGACTCAT
This sequence comes from Rhipidura dahli, assembly GCA_013399225.1. Classification (NCBI taxonomy): domain Eukaryota; kingdom Metazoa; phylum Chordata; class Aves; order Passeriformes; family Rhipiduridae; genus Rhipidura; species Rhipidura dahli. The sequence goes on from VXAC01008060.1 coordinate 2,144,221, forward strand.
CTCAGCACAGACAATGGTCAGGAGAAACAAATCCTCCAATACATAAAAAATTGCATACCTAGGATGCTAGAAACCAGTGATGTTGGACCTGTTTGCCAACCAACAAGGACAGCTGTGGTGGCTGGAGCTCATGGCCTCTTGGCACCACATCAATCCATCTGAAAGGCTGCCTGTGTGCCTGGCAGCCCTGGCTCACTAATAGCCATGTAAATTCCTGATGAACTCTTAGCCTGAGATCCACCATCACAGTCCATATCAAAATGTCTCTGCAATCCTGCCTCCACAAATTTCAGTGCCAATAAGACATTAAACTTTGGAGACTTTTCAAACTGTTCCAGCCAAAACTGTTTAGAAAAACCACCAGGCCGATACTAAACTCCCATTTATATTTGGTTACGAGACACTTAAAATGTTAGCACTTTGCAGTTCGGTAAGCTTCAATAAATCAAGCAATAAACCGTCCTACAAAACCCATTTCCCTTACAACAACCAGGAAAAACCCCAAGAGCCTTAAGGGATGTATTTTGCTCAAGCACGGTAAGCAGTATGGGAGATAAGAAGGGATATGGAGTGCCATTCCCAAAATATGGCACTTCAGAGGCAGCTCTGAGCTGTTTAAAGCCAAGCCACAAGTCCATGGAGCTGTGCGAAGCTCAGGTTCCTTCCAGCTCCATGGCAGAATTGTATCCCTTTGTAACTTCTACACTAGTTTTGAAATATTCAGTCTGCCCGTGGAGTATCTTGCTTTTGGCAAGGTATAGAGCAGATGTTGGGAGGCAAGATTGCTGAGCAGTGGCAGCTATAACCCTTAACAGTCTGATACTCAAACTTTTTCAAAACCAGACTGTCAGCATGTCTGTAAAAAATTAATACAAATATAGAACAAATTTGCAGATATAATAACAAACTTGTTGCTAAATTTCACAAACAGCAATAAAAATGGTCAATGTTTCCTTCTGTTGTAATGTCCTTACTGCCAAAAAAATAGAAATTCATTTGGACCTCATATTATTATTATTCATTACAGACATAGTCTTACGCAATAATATTTAACATGCTGGCATTAAATAGCCTCATGAGGGAAAACTCAGTTTCAACTTTCAACTGAGTTATTCTAGAATATGTATAACACTTTCCCTAAATAATTGCATAGTGAAAGCACATGCAAATATTTAATTAAATGATTTGTTGCATTCCAATAAGGATAACCCACAAACATCTCTACTCAACCTTTTGCTTTACCAGCATTTCTGGAAAACCCGGAGCTTGAAACAATTTTCCTTAAAAGCAGAATTGCTTTTTGCATTTTCATATTCACCTACACTCTGGAGTTATCCATCACTCTCTACTTACATCTGGGGCTGAAGTTATGCGAGTCCATAAATGTGATTGACAGGGGATCCTCAGCATGCAGAGTGCTCTGGTCGGCGTAACTCCTGTCCATGGCGTTCACCATGTGGGTCATCTCCTGCCGGGTGGTTCCCATGGCATCCTTGCGCTTCTTTGCAAGTTTGCTGCCCAGCCAAAAAAAAAAAAAAGAAGTAAACCACCTTAATATTTGATGAATAGTTATGTCTACATTCTCTAGAATCCTGAGTGACTGAAAAGTTTGACTTGTTTCCCTGTGTACCATTTTTTCTGCGTGTAATTGGTAAAACTGTGCACCCCGCTATGAAACAGTCATGGTCTTGTGTTTTCTGTACACACACAAATGCTGTAATGGAAGTGCTTACTTCTGCACCCTGGTAGTAATTTTTCTTTTTCCTGTGGAGTAATTACACTAATATAAACAAATTAGACAATATAATTACATTTTAACTGAAATGACAAATAAGAAGCATCTGTGCATGCAGTTTTATCAACCATCTCCATTTAAATATCTGTTTTGATTTTATATAAACGGATAATTCATTCCCCTTGCTTGCCTTGTTGGGAAAAAGCATCATGTAACCTTCTAAATTACTTTATTAGTCAAAAAACCTATGAAGTAACAAAAGAAACATAATTATTCAATACATATTTATATAATGTTTTATGTAACATGTTGTGCTGCCCATTCAATATACAAGATTCAAGACTATGTTCCTGATACTAAACTTTGGTTCTTTGAAAAACAAAAGCACCCTCATCATTCTACCCTTTCATGCAGTTCGGGAACATCGCAATCTTGACATTAACAGTCTTACACTCTGTATCACAGTTAAACCAACCTAACCTGTACAACTAAACCCCTCAAATTAACAGCCAATGCTCTTAAAGTACACATTTCAGAAATGTCTCTCAATTCCCCCCTTTTGATAAAGAACTGTAAGTGATTTTCACAGTCTCCAGGAGTCAGATGGAAGAAGAAAATATATTTTAATTATAACTTAAAGCCTACAGCACTTAAAGCCTGTATCTCAAGCAGCAGGAAGTATGCAGAGGAGCATGAGGTGCACCTTGGTTCTGCAGAAACCTGTAACGTGCATTAAACTGTTCTGAAATCTCCCTGTTTTCAGCTGAATCCATGACTACAGTACAATAGATAACCAACCTGCTTAGTTGGATAAATCTGACACCACATAGGAGAGAGACAATCATTTAAGATACTGAGTTCTTGAAAATGTGTATTTAAAACACAACTTATTTTCATAATATTTTTCTGCATAGAATACCATCAGATGCTCTGGTAATTTTTCAGACAGCATTTTTCTTACATTTCTCTTGACTAAAAGGACTGCCAACTTTATATATTCCGTTCAAATTCTAAGAGCAGACAAGGATAGTATTATATACTTATTACGTATTAGATATTAAGAAGAAATTCCTTGCTATCAAGGTGGTGAGACATTGACACTAGCTGCCCAAAGAGATTGTAGACTTCTCCTCTCTGGACATGTTCAAGGCCAGGCTGGGGGGCGGCTCTGAGGAATCTGATCTGGTGGAAGATGTCCTGGCCCACAGCAGGGGGCTTGGAACCAGGTGATCTTTAGAGTCCGTTCCAACACAAACCATTCTGGGATTCCATGAAGAATATTAGTGTAAATTATCCATGCATTTACTCATTGAGTCCAGGGAATGTTCAGCAGAAAGGAACATACTCTGCTCTAGGGCAAAAGTACTTAATGCTTGTACATATTTAAGAAAATATTACAAGGCTGTTTCTTAAGTAAAGAGTCTTGGTTCATGATGAGGGACCACAGTATAGAATATGGATGGATAAAGCCCTCCTGTGAAAAATAGGTTCTTCAGACTCGTGTCTTTATTTTGTCACATTTTCCACAACCCCTCCCTGCTTCTTTTTCTCCATTTACAGATGGAATAGTTGGGAAATTACCATGCAGTAACATTCTCACTAAAAAAATCCCAAAGGTGTTCTATAAACCAATCATTCTTTTCATGAAATTATTGTTTGATGGAGTTCTGTATCAGTTCTTAAATGAACAACATAAAAAAAAAGTGTTGAATTTCCTCCCTAAAATGCTTTATTTCATACATTTACTCCACACATTCCTTTCAACTTAAGAGGAGCTGATTTAAATGAGACCCTTGTTGAACAAATGAAGACCTAAGAACTATCAAGAGTGAAACTGCCTGAGCATTATAACTGGTTCCCAATACTATCAAAGCCTTCACAAAACTACCATTTCTAGTTCTAAGTAGTTTTTCTAAGTTTCAAAGCCTTCCAAACAGTCTCTATACACTGAAGATCACCTTTTCCTAATGTTACCTCAGAAACAGAGCAAAACACTATTACATCTCTTCTCTCTACAATATTAAGCTTTTCTTTGTTAGAAAATCTGCTAGCTATGTTAAATAAATCAACAGCTATTAAGGCTTTCACGTTATTAGCTTATTACAGTAGCTACTTTGTAATTCTTATGCTCAGCTTCAATGCCTAAAAAGGCCTATTGTGTTGTATTACTGCAACCCAAAGCTACTGGGAAATGGGAGGACAGCTTTATTGTTCAACAGCTCCTGGCTTCCTTGCTGTTTGACAACTTCTTTTTCCTTTTCTTTCCTTTTTTCCCCTTCCCTCACTCAGCTAAAGGCACATGCAATCTATGTTTTGTGAGAGTTAGGTGAATCATTAGGTTAAAGAAATTGAAGCTGACAGAAAGTGTAAATGATTCTCATTATATGGTAAAGGATTCAGTTGGGTGAATCTGCACAGGTGGGTGTTACAGTAGTTGAAGGGGAAAAGTGCTCCATCATAGGAAGAAACTGCGTGGTTAATTGCCATTACCTTGAGTTAAAGCAATTGTTATTTAACATGGAAATTATAATTTGTCGCAATAAATCAGAGAATGGCAGTTAGCTAAACTAGGTTTTTTTTTTTATTTGTTTAAAGAAGTCAGCTAATTCTGACTAAAAATGTGGAAGAGTATCATTATTGGACACCACCAGTTCATCAAAGCACTCGAGTGCATGCTTAGAACTCCTCTGAAGTCAAGGGCTTTATGCATTTATTTAAAATGAAGGAGGTGTGTAATTGCTTGCTCAACCACAGACAAAATTGTCACAGTACTCACAAAAACTCATTTGGTCAACAAGTATAAAAAAAGTTTGTCTTCAGTGAAGCAAAACTTTATACAAACCAATGCTGTAAAATAAGATCCACACTTTAAGATGTGTGTGCAAAGCACCTCAAAAGCAAAAGAGGCAGACTATAAACTATTTATAAAAGTTGGGCATCTGCCTACAACCTGCATAGGAGAAGTGGTGCACAAGATCACTCTTGAACTGATACTTGAAGAAAGTACAGTTTGTGATTTACAGGCACAGTTCACTAACTAGGAAATGGGAAAAGAGCTTTTTCCTCAGTCTGAGGTGTTGCTGTGAATCATATGCAAATTAAATTATGATTATAATAAACTAAAATGATAGTTAAGGAAAAATCTGTAGCAGAAAGCTAAAGTCTCAATATACAGTTAGAAATACAATATCCCTTTAAAAAAAGAAACCACAGGGTAAGAATAAAAGGAAAAATGATACAAGCGATTTTTCAAGCCTGAGAACAATGGAAGGTAACACTCAATAAAACTTTGGAAAAATTATAGAGACTGTTTTTCTTTTTTAAAAAGGGATACTGCATCTTTAAAACACATAAAATAGTAAGTCACCCATATTCTACTTACAGATAGTAGGAGTAAGAATAGTAGCTCCTCCTGGCAAGCAAATCACAGACAGTGGAAAAAGAGAAGCAATGGTGAATGAAAAGCGTGACTCTGTCACATCCAGTAAAGCAGAGAAATGTGCGTTTAAAAAAAAAGTTGAAAAATTCATGTTTCTTTGGTTAGCATTTCAACTTGCTCATGCAGAAACTAGCCTTAATTTGCCATGCAGTTAAAAAATAAATAAAAAAAAAAAAAAAAACACAAACAAAAAAACCCCTAGCCTATAAAAATGATTTGTTTTTTAGAATGACCACTTGAGAAAATTACATGCTGAGATTTCACTTATTGCCAAAAATTTTGAAAATTAAATGGATTGTGTAATTTCAACATGCAGTTCAGCATAATATAATGATTACTGCCTAGATGTCATGACAAATGAACAGCTGTGTACAAATCTTGTGCAGCAGATACGCTTTCTACTTTTCCATCACAAAAAATAAAGGTTCCATTAATAAATACATGTAATCAGAAAACAATTTCTTGTCATTCACTTTAACATCTTTATCAGTACACAGTTGTATATATATATGTTTGTATGCATACTATGTGCAGCTATATGAGTACACACATTTTAAAGAAAACTGCACATTTCCAGCAGACATGTGTGTACTGGCATATAAACCTCACATTTCCTGGATGCAAACATATGCTTTCTATTTTAAAATCTTACAATTGGAAATGCTGATGTAGACATGCTAAGCGTCAAAAATATGGAAGGTAAACAAATGGAAGGAAATGAAGGACATTTGGAAATAGTCCAACAATGATTTCGAAAATAAAAATGGCATTGCTTGTTAAAGATGCAGTATCCCTTTTCTTAGCTGGTTTGATTACTCCAGTAAAAGTCTGTAAAAGCTGTCAAGAGCTCATTCAGGAAAACTCCAAACCAATTTGTATAAAATGATCAGGCAAAGCCTAAAACATCTCAAGCTCATGAACAAAACTGCTTAGTACTCCATTTTTCAATAAAATGTAATGTTGCTTTTAATCAGTTTGAGAGAGTGGTGGCTGTGCATATGACTTAATAAACCAATAAAAATGCAGAAACCATTGTTTTATTGACTTTTCCATCTAAAAAGCTGTGGTCAATTCAGGTACCAAAAGGGATACTACATAATGGATCACTGAATAGGTACACTACAGAGGATGATTCAGACGGATCGGTTTTCAGTCCCACCACAACTAAGTGAAGTGTGTTTTTGTATATGTGTGTCAGAGTTTTTACAGCTGTTTCTGGCTTCATGATATGAATTGCCCTGATTCACTAGATGGACTGATTTAACTCAGGAACACAGTCTTTCTACACTTTTTGTAAGAGACTTTCACTAAAGCTGGTATTAAAAAAGTGCCCATTTTCACTAAAGGCAGAGGGGGAGAAGAATGACGCACCTACAACATATGCAATAGACAACCAATTAAACTATTGTGATGAAAAATTGCCAAACATTTAAGATTCACTAAGCAGGTTAATTTCTCACCTATTTAGAATACAAAATAGTACAGGAGTTTAGAAATATTATGTGCTTAAAATGATGGTAATTCCTAAAAGGGTACTGCCTTCACAGGTTCAGAGGAGGGAAGGGGGCAAAAGTGGAAATTTAAAAATATCACTTCACAGATATAATTAACTCACTTTGGTCAAACAATTCAATAGTGAAAATTTGAACCTAAAAGGACTCTGAAAGGAAGAGGCAAAAAGGATAGAAAAAATGAACACATGGATTTTTTTGTTTGTTTGTTACTTGCAAAACTAGTCAATCACCTCTGGAAGTGACTGACACACTGTAGTGTTAGATGGTCTCTCTCTCACACACAAACACACGTGCACACACAGAATTTTCTATTAAACACAAGGGGACCATTGTAACACGCACTAAGATGATACTTCCCAGCACATACCTTGCTACAAAGCTACAGTATAGAGATTTCCTCCTAAAAGCTGAAAAATGACTTCTTTTTTTGTTTTTCAAAAGTTGTGTAAATAAAGAAAACTGGCTGACTGTATGTCTTTTTTTGCACATGATGAGTTGGACCTTTTGCATATGTGTTAATTCTCAACCACAGAGGTAAACAACAGAGAAGAGTGAAAGCACTTTTGGGAAAAAATCACATATGTAGCTAACTAACACAGAACACTATAAGCATACCTAATGTTTCTAATGCAGACGTTTCTTCTCCAAGTTATATATCTCCAGGGATAATTGTAAAAAGGCAATAAATTAAAAAAATCTAATGCAAACCAGTAATTACAACACACAGAATGATCTTAATCTTTAAAAATAATAGCAAGCTGCATTTCAGAGGAATATACTCAACAATTACAAAAAATGCTTTTTTTTATAACTTCTGCAAAAGGCAGGGGAATGCAAGGCACACACCATGGGAAGGCAAAGGGATTGTTCTACCCAAGAGAAATCAGCTTGTGCCACGCAGAGGGGACCCACCAGGGAGGGAGTGCACAGAGAGAGAGGAATTCGTTTCTGTACTATAACTACGGAATTACAGGGACATACTATGGAATTTTATGCCAGGTTAAAAGACTTGCAGCTACCGGGAAGGCTAGGCTTTGAAACACTGACCAAGCAATAGGATAGCGCAAGTTACTACAGGTAGGAGGATTGGGATGCAGGAATAGCATTGAACAGTGCCAGAAGATGGCGATATTGCTTACTGTCTAAGAAAGCGCTGAAAAAAATTTAAGTTCACTCAAATTAATACACTTTTAAACAATTTCATGCACTAAGGACTCACTAGATAATTTTACAGTGATGTGGTACGACTTATAAGAAAAAACTCCAGGTTTACAAGAGCTTAAACAGAGGTATAAGATTACATTATTTTGCAAGTTGGGCAACGTACAGATACAAATAACTCATTAGAGCTGCATAGAGAAAATAATATTCATTAAGTGGTTGAAAAATGAAAAGTGTAATAAGTTGTTATTTTTTCTTTGCTTTAAAAATAAAAAAGGCTCCATGAATTTCAATTCCACCCACTTTAATATTATGTACATTCTTCCATCTCCAACTTAAAAACCCTTGGACATAAATAAGTATGAGAAAATGTATAGTTATCAGATCTTAAATATAAAGAAGCGCTCTCTTTAAAGACATCCTAAGAATCACAGCAAAACCAAAAGAAAACACAAAGAACTAATCCAAAAACCAATGTGACCTACCAGTCCTAAAACCTTTTTTCTAAAGTCCTGTAAAAAACATCCTTATTTAATTGTTTGATCGAGAGGGGAGAAAAAAAGATCCATCAGCACAGATAATTTTCTTACCTTTTTTTGACGATCAATATGACAACAAGGAGAAGTAGGATGAATACCAGAATTCCAGCACTTATTCCTGCTATTTTCACCACTCGATCTGTTTGTTTCGCTGGATCCGGAATCACCTCAGGTTCTTCTGTTGCTGCTGCTAAATGAATCAAAAAAAGAAGTTACTTAAATGTGTAAGCATGAGAGACAAGGAAATAATTTTTGGTGACTATTTTCAAATATGTGTGTGTCAATACAATTTGACTACAAAGAGAGTAGTCAAAATATAGATATAAGCATCATGTGTTTAAATATCTACGCATATGTAGACAGACACAATACAAATTTAACAGAACCATAGAATAAGCATAGTTGAAATGGACCTGCAAGGATCATCGAGTCCAAATCCTGGTCCTACACAGCACCATCCAACAGTCACACCATGTGCCTCAGTGCATTTTCCAAACACTTGAACTCTGTCAGGCTTGGTGTTGTGACCTCTTCCCAGGGGACCCTGTTCCAGTGCCCAACCATACTCTGGGGGGAGAATCTTTTACTAATACCCAAACTAAACCTCCCCTGACACAGCTTCAGGCCATTCCCTTGGGTCCTGGTTACCCCAGTGAAGAGATCAGTGTCATGCCCCTCATGAGGAATTATAGACTGCAATGAGATCTCCCCTCAGTTTCCTCCAGGCAGAACAGAACAAATGACCCCAGCCACTCTTCATGTGGATTTCTCTCAAGGTCTTTCACCATCTTTGTGGGCCTCCTTGCAACAGCAAGTATATGTGTATATATACAGGTGAATAAATATATATATATGTATATACACCTCCACACATGCAGAAGTGTTTATGCACCTGGATTTCCAAATAAGTTACAGCATTAAAAAGCAGGAGACAAAGCAGAGACAATCTATCAACTTACCACCATTACCTTGTTAAATGTTATTTTTTCAGATATTAAATATGGAATATTTAACATAGAATAGTAAGAAAACATTAACACACAAATAGTAAAACACCTTTTTCCAAGCCACAGTCTGAACCCAAAACTGCAGTACTTCTCCACCCAGTTTCAGTCCACCTTTGTACATTAATTCACCTTACAGCATCTGGTCTGAGATCTGCATTCTACTGGGAATTTTTATTCTCTAAATAAGGTCATTCACAAAGTCAAGCCTAAAGTCAGCAGGAGTTTTATTTCTGTTTATAGGTCCTGGGAAAAAAACCACAAACCAGTGTTCTACAGAGAGATGAAACCACTCCATAACACAGCTGAGTTGGCTGAGGCTACAGGTTACAGCAGAGAGAAAAATGGAATATACATGAAAGGGCAAAGCCATTCAGTCTGCACCTCTTTGCATAACAGCCTGGTGAGCAAAGGTTCAGGGACATGAGCTTTTCCAGCCTGGTAAAAATATGAAAAATATAAATAGGTTTCAGCCAGGGGTAAAATCCCATGAGATGTTTACTTGTAGAATAGAAGATGGTTTCCAGTTCTCTAGTTCCTGCTTTCTAAGGTTGTGGCCTTTCCTCCACTCACTGGCATGAAGAGGTACATGTGCTTGCTCTCCCTTCTTCTCTCACTCTCCACCCAGTATGCAGCAGATGCCACTTAACCTCTCCCCTCACAGCAGCTTCACATGGAATAGTTACAAACTGTTGGTATTGTCGTGCTTAGGTCATTACACAGAAAGTGCCCTTTAGTCTGAAACTAGGATGCTTCTCAACAGATCACCAAAAGCAGCAGAATGAAAACTTACTGCTCCCCTGAAAATCTACTGCTTTCAGAAAGCCAATGCAGCCATTATCAGGGATAATTCTATCTAATACTTTCTGGGTTCAACCATGTTACACAGATCATTTCTATTCACATTCCATGTCTGGGAACCCATAGAACCTTGTGAGGGAAGGATAATGCTGTTGTTTAAAATTACTCTTTATTACTTTTTTCTGTAACCTTCATCTCAGCAGTATTTGAACCATGTACTAACAGCTTACCCTCAGAGAAACCTTCTGAGTTAGGAACGTGCTCTCTTCCAGACACCCACAAGAGAGCTAGACAGACAGTGAGAGATCTGGCAGTGCTTTAATCGTAAAACTTAATCATCATCATAAGAATTCATCATTATAATCATCTCTCTCACCTACAGCTTGAACTCTATCTGCTCAGAAATACTAAATGCTTCCTTCTCTATGTAAATACACGCCTGCATGCACACTTGCATACATAACCTGTGAGGACTGAATAATGTATCTTTTGTTTGTATTATGTGTGTTGTTGAGATGTCAGGGGGTAAAAGTGGGGATCAGACAAGTGGTGTGTGCAGGTACAACACACATGAGCTAGAATTAATGTTGGATACACCCATGAAGCTGTCTAACAAAGGAAATGAGGGGCAGGACTTTTGAGGCAGAACTGGAAGATGAAGGTATTCAATATTCTCAATGCTTAAAATGAATCAACTCCCAGTCCAGTATTAGCTGGGCTGGATGTGACAAATGTGAATGAACATTTGATAAGCAGTAGAGCCAAAAGGCCAATCAGTAGAGGCAAAAGACAAATCTAAGCTAAATATAGATGGTTTTATATGCCAATGGGGGAAAAAAAAAAAAATCATGTTTGCTCTATGGAGTACTGAGAAACAGCAAGGACATGGGAAGGGCAAAGAGGGAGTGTGCAGGATTGGGATAGTTGCTGTGTCTGGAATTGTTTAATGTGAGTGCACCTGGGCAGCTCTGACCTAGCAAAAGGAAGAAATACTCAATCTGCAAAATAACTAAGGCTAGAGCAAGAGATTTATCTGTGTGGATGGAGATTTAAGGTCAAGTCTCTGAGACATTTAATAGTATGTATTACAGGGATTGGATATGACCTGGAGATGCACTTCAAAACTTGAAGGCTCAAAAATACATGCAACAGTACAGGCTTTGAGCTTTGATCAGGACAGTGGTATTTTCAAAGGAGTATTAGTGATGAGAGAGTGAAGGGGAAAGAGTGACAGACCTGTTTCACATTTCCCTGGAGAAAGATAGGACCCTTATAACTTGATAGAACAAGCTGAAATATATGTGCTTCTCAGAGTCATGTTTAAAATTATTTTGTGGCCACACACACACAGTTGTTTCATTCATAAAGGTTACTTTAGAGAAACAACCATCCACGTCTCAGAAAATCTGATGGAAAGGTTACGGAGGGTGTTTACTTATTTGGCTAACTTAGGTACAGGTGTTTTATTATATCCTCTCCAGGAAATGATTGGTTTGGATCATCAGTAACTTCAAAATGAAGCTCTCTCTCAAGATTTTCAAAGAGCAGTAGAAAGCCAGGAGGATACCAACTGCTTTACCATTTGTTCTTGTTTCCTTACATTAAGGTTTTTGAAGTAAGGGACAGTAATTCATTCCATGAACTTTAAGGCTACTTATGAGATAAAGCTGGTGCCCACTAGAAAGGTACCACAGAGTCCTAAATCAGTTGAGAAAAATGTCATTGAACAGTCATACTTTCATACAGTAAGAAAGTGTTTAATCAGTGTATGAGCCTCCTATACCCAAAATGCTAAAATCTACTGGCTGAACAATACCTGTCTCGCCAATATCAGCAGAAAAAATTGCTTTGGAACTTAAATGAATCCAGGAGTATTATATGTATATTTCCAGCAACAGATAATATATGCATTCTCTAGACTGCTACATTTGGGGAGTATATGGAAGCAATCATAGAGATAAATCACACTAATCTACGTGAATTGCATGCAATGATTATTTTGAGGAATCTATGGAATGTAGCATAGAATAATTTAACAAAACTTATGCATTTGAAAGCATTTCATATTACCTGTGTTTTAACTTTGATAGCTCAAATTGTATTGTAATAACTATGTGCAAGCTTACCCATACATAACCAAAGAGAAAAACAGAGAAACCTTGTGTTTACATGTTGAACCTACACCTATAAGTGAGGGTCTCCTGGCTGCTGACTGCACAGGGACTACAGCAGCAAGTAAACTTCTGCTTACTCTGAGAACTTGCTTTCTCTGCCCTCTACAAGACAATCAGGATTTAGTTCCCTGAAGTGGCTCTTCTGTAGTCTCAACTGCTGGTTTTGTCAAGCAAGGTAACCCGAGTAACCAAGGCTTCACCAAGGACAAATCTTGCCTAACCAACCGAGTGGTCTTCTCTGATGGAGTGACTACCTCAGTGGACAAGGGAAGAGTTACAGACCTCATCTGTCTGGACTTCTGTAAGCCTTTGACATGGTCTGTGACAAGATCCTAACAGGACATCTCTAAACTGGAGAGATACAATTATTTTGCAAATTGGAGTTAACTATTATGTTTCAAAAAGAGCAGAAATGTTCTAAAATTACTTACATTATAAAAATACCTGCTTTACTAATTTTTGATGTTCATTTTAGTACTGTAGTCCTGCAATACTGTCTTATATCCTGAACATCAGACTCCATTTAAAGGTAATTTATTGATCTGAGAAAGAATTTTGTGTGGTAACAGAATGATGATCATATTAAAATGAACTCTCTATTGACTACAAATTCATTTGGCCAGCTTTACTCTTAAAGACCGTGAATTGTTAATTTTTACAATGTTTTTGCCTTGCATTTTGATCCTATGTTTTTTGCATTTTGATCCTAAAAAGGACCAACCCTACAGTTTTCAACACATGCAAACTCACCTTCCATAAAATTTTCAAGTGTCTCTGACCTGAAATAGAACATTAACTACATTTTACCCCTGTACAAAAATAGCTGCCTACACAGAAAATTTATGAGCCAGACTGGGAGGAGAACTCTGGATTTTAGCAATTTATCTACTGGCCTTTCTTCTGAACTAATGAACAGTAACAACAATCATATTGCACAGTCCCACTCAAAAAGTTAGTAAAATAACTCGATCCAGTGATTCTGACTGTGCACATAGCCAGTAATAGTCACCATATAAGAAGCTGTTCTCCTTGTTTTCATAGATACTAAAAGAGAATATTTGACCAGTCAACTTCCATGATAAATAGCATGAAGTTCAACTGTGAACAGCACTAAATTAGACTAGCATTGCTAACTGTCTCAGGGACAATAAAATTCTAAACAGTTGGTGAAGTAGGGTCCATCTTTTCACGATTTCCTGGTGTACCTAATAACTATAAAATTATTAACCACATTTTTAATCAAACACACCCCAATATCCAATACCCACTTCTAAAATTGAACACATATATAATATTTACAGTTAATTTTTGAAGTATACTCTGGCATAAGAAATCCAGTCACGGCACATATTTCTTTCCTGTCTTCTCCTTCCTTCTATGGTCCAAAATTTACACACAGCCTTGCAAAATTGTCAGAGAATTTACGACACTCAGCACAAAATCTATTCACCTATACCTTCCCAAGAAGATGGTGTAGGAATCAAGGTAATGATATTCTACTCCCTCATCCAAACATAATTATTCAAGCAGAAAATTCTGGTAGGATCTTGCAGGGCTGTTTGCATGGTACCACTAAGAGAACAGCCAGCCTGCTAAAAGACAGCTTTTAAATCAGAGGTTTTGAACAACATTTTTATACGTAACCTTCTCACCATATGATTTGACTCTCTTAACATTCACAGCATTTTATGCTGGGTTTCCTTCGTGTGAGCAAGGAAAGAAACATAGTTTTATGTATTTCATTACACTGCATTTTCTTTGAATGTTAATTTCTGTTTATGGCAGATCTTTGAATTCTCACAAACTGGTGTTATTGCTGCATAGCTTGATATTCAAAACAGCTCTGCTCAAGATAATCTGTTCTGCACTTTTGTTATGTGGCATTCGAAAACTTTTAATTAAATCCAGGAATGACATCTGAATGAATTCAACAAGGTACCATCATGATAACATCAAATGAAACTGAAGGTAGCTCTGGAGATGTCAGCTTACCACCTTAGAAAAGGGCTTGCTGAGAAACTAATTGACATTCTATGACAAATATTTTCTTTTAGACTGGCCTGTCCTGTGTTTTAATCATCTGCCCAGAAAGACTGTTTTGTCTGCATCAGTCTTGTTTTGTTACTGCTTTGCTACAGTGATGATCATTGTGCAATGAAGGAAATTTTTATAAGTCTGAAATTTAATTAATAAATTCAAGTTCAGTGAGAGAAGACCCATAACCCCTTTTAGTTCTATTAAGTTTTAAAAAAAGTCTGAGCTGATTCTATTTGCTGAAAACATTTCAATGTATATTTGCAGGGATCAGGAGACAAGATGTGCAACTTGTTCTAGCAAATTACGCACATGATTCATGAGGTCTTAAAGATATCCTCACATGGGTCACTTTGGTACAGCACTACTGATTTTTCTTTCTCAAATTGAAAGCTGAAGATATATTTAGTGGGAAAAGAATGTTCACAATTATCCCTTCCCTACAGCTCCTAAAGAACCCCTCTCTTGGATTACAGCTTCTGGGAGATGAAGGCATGCCAGAAATTCACTGGGGTTTGGATCCATTTAAACTGCTGCTTCCAGGATGCTAAATTACAGATTTTTAGGGCAGCATTATTAGAAAGAAAAATTGCATGTGATTGTGAACAGAAAGTGTGATTCCCTGAGCTGTGCTCTGAAGTGTCATGTTCATCCCTGTCACCATGGTAACCAGGTTCATGACTGTCCCAAGCAAGAGCATTTAACAGGGTCTGCCAGTGGAAAGGGACATCCCAGGCACCACCAGCCTCTTCTCTGAATTTGCCCTGAAAGGGGAAGGTAGTGAGTTGATGCTTAGATTAAATCTGCTGCCTCACATTTGTGTTGCAGCATAATGTGCCAAATTTATCCTCATGAGTGTCCCTCACTGGGGAAAGGGAGAGGCGTCACCACCTCCTGATCCTGAGCCCAACAGAAGGAGCCCTCAAGGCCCAAAATCTTTGTGATATTATAAGTAAAGCCTTCATATGGACAAAATTAAACATGGCTATGTTCTCTACATAATAGGTCATTGCTGCAGAAATGGATACAGACACTGTTTATGGGCCCCTTCTGATTACATGCAAAACTGAAATAAATACAGCTTCAGGCTATCCTCTATTTAGTCAGGTTTGTGATGCTGTAAGGAGCTATAGAAGTTAAGCACAGGGAGTCCCACAGGTTGCTGTGCCAACAAATATGGTATCAAGTAAACAGGTGACCACCTGCTTACACATTCTGCTTTCAGATAATGCAGAAAAATAACCTGAGATTATGCTACTGGATGCTTTTAAAATTAGGAACACACAGCTTATAAATATTTATATACATTTTAATTAATTAAACAATCTAGCACAGCATATCTTATATTACCCTATAAAAATGATAATGCTACCTGGAATTCCCATATAATTATCTTTATTTTTTATACATTTATGTATAAAAGACCAGTTCCTGACTAGTGCTGTTAAGCCTTCTCAAATGTTGATAAATATTGCTTTGATAAGCAATATACAAAAAAAAAACCAAAAAAACAAACACATCTCTACAACTCTCCAGGACTTTCAGACCACTTCATTGATGGTACTACTTTGGTAGGAAACTCTAAGGAAAACAGAATCATGTTAACCAAGTCTCTGCTGCTATAAGGGCCTGAAATGAGAATTAATGAGGGCTCTGAGATCAGTAATGTCCACAAATTTATGGCGAATTAGAAAAGAGTTTACCTTAATAGATTCAGAAGTATCATGTGAAGAAAGTGCTGAATGTTTGCCTCACTATCTGAGAAACCTTGGACATGAGCAGATGAAGAGAGCCAGAGCAGGAACAATGCTAAGGGGACAATGCCCCTGTAACACTGCCCTGTTGTCCCTGGGTCACATTGAAAGGGAAACTTAATGCCATCAATGTGTTTCTACAACATTTGCCACTAAGACATACTTCTGGAGCCATGCACTGTGCAGGCACTTTACTATCTTTAAAATTATGGCAAGGATAGGATTTGGTTATAGGGAATTAGGATGTTCAGTGAATGCTATAATCCACAGGTTTTACAGCATTTGAATTGCAAGATGCTATCCTCATGCAAGAAAGCAGCTGTTTATGCAGAGATAACTAAGTTAGCTTTCAGGGAGCTGGCTCAGTGATGCAACTGTGCCCCCAGGACACAAAAAGCTCTGGGCAAATACAGATGGCAACTGTGACAAGGCATTTTACACAGGGGTGTAAGTTGGAGATACACTGTCAGGTTCTAGTTCAGTTGTCTTAAATGGGACAGGACACAAGATAAAAATGTGGTTTAGGGCTTCTGAAATGGCACCTCTCAAAGCAAAGAGCAAATGCCAAGGTCAGAGGAACATGGCCTGTCTCAATCTTGCAGCAGCACTGCCCAAGAGAGGGGAGACTCCTCCTGGTCATAACCCATGATGAAATCCAGGTGGCTAAGGTGCCTTTGGAACCTTCAGCTCCAGAATACTACTAATAAATTATGTTGTTGAGCTTTCCATGTGGATAAATTCGAGTCTCTTAATTAGTCTATTTGACACCAGAAATTCCATGACGCAGCCTTTTTTTTCTCCCATCCCATTCTGGACCGCCTTACCTTCAAAACAAATGAAAATAAATGTTTGAAAGGAATCAGAATACCATATTTCAGGGGTCTGCTACTGTGTTTTTTTTCAATCTTTGAAGTTCCCTTTCAGATTGTAATTTCAAAATTGTCACCAACAATGTAAAGGCTGGAGATTTACCTGAAAAAATCCTAATCCGTGTAAGAACTCAGGATTTAGAAATCTATATGATGTTCTAAAATATAGGTTGTGGACAATATTAAGGGTCTGTTATAAAATAGCAGATCTCATCCTGTAACAGCTGCATGTGTGAAATGCTGGAAAAATTCAGGAAAATACCTAATGCGACTTTTTTTCTTTTTTTTTTTGAAATCTGGTTAATGTTCTGTGTATTGTCAAAAAAAAAAATCCAAAACAAGGCTTTCTTGAGCCACTTAATGTATTTCTTTCAGTTACCAATATGGAAGTAGAGATCTAAAAAGTCAAACCAAATTTTTTCGTGGCATGTGTACTAACAGACTTTGAAAAGGGGATCTAAAAAATGGACGTAGAAATACAGAACACTCATGCTGTTAAGTATTAGAATGAAACAATGAAATATAAACCACTACTTCTCTCTGATTTTCTGGAAAGGGGTATTGGCTAAAAATGATCCTCTGATCTACCTGATCAACAAGCTGTTTGGATGGACTGTTACCATTTCTTAAGGTCACAGTGATCACTTCCCTTATAAGCACAATGCATCTGTTGTTAGATCTGTTGCAGCATTTTTTCCTGGGAACATATAAAAAACAGTCAGCCTCTTGCTAATGTGATCATTTGTTAAGTTAGTGTTTGGCCACATTACAAATCCATCAACTTTCAAGTTTTACCCTAAACAAGCTGTCTTCAAAAACTTGTGCTTTTAAAGATGAAATCTCTCTTGATATAAAATTTCAACTGAGCAAGACACCACACCGAGATGTTACCTGGTGTTGACAATGAGTTCTATATGTCTTGTTAGCTCAGAATTAATTCTTAAAAGAAAATTATTAAAAAAGCAACGTTTGATAACAAATATACAAAAGGCCTCATCTTTTTGTGCCTTTCCACCAGATAGCATTTAAGAAGTTTAGCAGAGAAAGTACCTTATAATGATCATTATCACTTATCTAGGCACATTACATAGTTTATGGGGAAAAATATTACTCTCAAATGTCTGAAGTTCCAGTTTACTATATTTATTGAAAATAATATTCTGTGAATAACTTCTGCTAATTTAAGCAAATATAAAATTGCAAGTGAGAATTTACTGGTAGAGTAGGAGTTGCAGAGTTATTGCAGACCTGTGTAATTACACTGAAGGAAGTAAGGACAGCATGATTCTCCTCCACCAGAAACGTGCAAACTCTCATTGCAAATAGCTCAAAATACAGAAATTCCCAAGCTGAAGAATTTTCTTTTATCAAATGCAGTGCTGATAACATTGCAGAAGGAATCAAAAGACAGAGGCAATGAGGAAGAACAGAAATCATCTTTCCTTTGTCCTTTCCAAAAAACCAAACCCACACAAATTAAACCTTATATAGTGCTAAATTTAGTAGCCTGTGATAGCAGTTATTGGTTGTTATATGCCATTCAGAATGGTGGAAGTTGAGAAAATACATAGAATCCTCCAAGAAAACAAGTGGTTAATTCTTCCTTTGGAGGGTGGTCCTAGTTTTTCCAAACATGCATAGATTAAATTTTATACATAGTGTTTATATATAGCTTACATAGAATCTTTCATAACCCATCTGTTATTAGTATCCCAGATTATTACTGTCATTACTGACAGCCTTCAGTATTTTTTTTCTTGTAAAATTTGGTACTTTTTCAAATAGAGTGGAAGAGTAAATAGATGGAGTCTGAAAGAAACAAAGATGCTTTCTTTCACAAGAGTTATACTCTTGTATTTAAAGGATTTTTTTGCAACTTCTTCAGTTCTATAACACCTTAATGACATGGTGTAGTGTTTGTAGGAGTCCACTGGGCTGGCTGGGAGACAACTGCACTGGAGGGCAACAGCCATGGCAAAGAACCCTTTTTTCCCATGTAAAGCCTTCCTATTGGAAGTGTATCCACTCCCAGAAAGTTACGTGGGTCAAAACTCTTGAGGTTCTCCTGAACTTTTTGGCACTACTAGGTGTCTTAGCAGCTGGATGTCTGGGAGCATGAGGGAAAGGCAAATATCCTCTTCCAAACCAGTGGGGGGGTATCACCCAGCTGCACATCACAGCAGGCTGCAAGTACTATCTCAGCCATTACCCTAATTATGCAGTTGCTCCCAAATCTGCTTATCCAAATACATCTGAAAGGTCTTATGTCAGCACTTTAAGCTCGGCCACCTGATTTTGGACTGAAACATGAAAGCTGTGGTGCTTATCCGGGCTAGTCTACCAGCTGTGATGTGAGAGCAGCAGCCTTTAGCTGGCTAAAAGCTTTGTCATATTCTGCTACACCGCCATTTCCAACCCAAATATGTTACCTAAGCCTTAAACCCTGTGTAAGAAGTCAAGAGCCTGTCTGCAGGCTTGTTTACCACATATGACATCTTGAAGCACAGACATAATGACACTGCAACAACGTGCAGCTAGTGCAATGACAACTGTATGAAAAACACATCAATAATCACACTCTGGGTTGATTGCCATTGATTATTGAGTTCAGATCAGGACCTGTAATGATATTGAAAGCCTTTCATACGGTGTCACTGCTTCTCTTTCTATATACTCCTACATTTTTAATATGACAAAGAAACTTTCAAGCACGAAGAAGAGATGGCAGTCCTGCAGACTGAAGGACAACACAGGTCTGCAAGAAAACAGACTCCTAAAGTGTACTGGTACTTTCTGAACCTCAGACTCTACTTTTTCACATTTTTTTCTTTTAATACTTAAGTTGTGTTATCTTCAAATCTTAAACTCTAACAATCTCCCTCGTCTGAAAAAAAATAGATTTTTTTGTTATTTCCATTACTTGAGGAAATATTCACACAAGACTGTGAAGGGGAACCAGGTGTAATAGAGAACTTCCATGAATAAACTTAGATGAACTTTTTGTATCTGTTATTATACTGGTTCATAAAAGGTAAAGACAAACCAGTTTTTAATTCCACAAAGTACAGACTCTGGCAGAAGACAGTGAGGCTGTAGGAAAGGTAGTAATGTCTGCACAGTATGCAGAACTAAAAGGTATCAGTTTGAAAATGACTTTGGTGCCCCCTCAGCCTCGCATTTTACACAGGTAGTAGAGTGCTTGGCTGTTTTTATCAAGAGTGTGAAATGACCTGCTCTGTATTGGATACGCCTTGGGCTGCTGCTTTCTCAGCTAGTTTCTCCAGGAAAATACAGCTGTATCAAAGGAAAAAAACCCAACCATATATTTAACAAAAGTTTCAAATTCACATACAAGTCAAGATAAATGAAGCCAACTATAACATGCAAATACTGTATTATGATTTATGTAACGGATTGTCAGCAAAGCAGATTACTGTTCTGGTATTTATGTTTTAAATCTAGTTTTAGGGGTTTCAGTCAGTTGTGATCTGATTAAAATGTGACTGATTTGGAGGAGAAAATCACCTTAAACTGATGGAGTGCCAAGAACTCTTGTAGATGAGGTAGCAAAAATATCTATACTGAGGCCCTGAGTTATGTCTAACAGTGACCAAAACCAAATTTGCATCTTAAAATAACAACAAATATTGTATTAAACAATAACTGACATTAAAACAATGTGCTCTTGTGTTCAGAGACACAAGCTAAGATGCACCTGTATGTAACTCATTTACATTGTCCCTTTGGGAAATGTGAATTGGAATTTGAAACAGCCAGGCCAGTCCACACTGTGAGTTCCCTTTTATAAGCAGATATTCCTGGCCATTCATGGCAAAAACAGCCTTTCGTCTTTTCAAGGACAGGGAAAATGGATTTATTCACTGACTCACTTGATACGACTTTAATGAATGGTTCACTTCAACTTTTTATTCCTTAAAATCCAAACAATGTTATCTATCAGCTTTCTTAGAGACAGCTGGCCAAAAGTTTCAAACTTGGGCTGATGGATTCACCCTCATATATTCAGACAGCACCAACACAGGAGATGACTTTCAGATTGCTTGAACAGCTCTCATAAATCAGACGAATTGTCATATTTCAACTAATGTCTGAAAAGAAATGTACATCTGGGAAATATATTAGTAATGAACAGAATGATAACATCTGATAGACCTTCTCCTGCCTGAATCTGATGTAATGATAAGACTAGTAAGTACCACATGAAAACATAGTGCAATCCAATATGACCATCCCTTCTATTTACCAAATGCTCAAAAAGTAAAGTAAAATTCAAAACTGTTTGCATTCTTCAAGCATTTAAGAAACAGAATGTGGAGAATAATAATGTATTTCTGAAGCAGATATTAAACAACTTGGGACTATGTTAAACTTCATAAGAAAACTATAAAAGCCTTTTTTTATCACTAGAACACTTCAGCAGAAAAAAATGCTGAAAAAGAAAAGCAAGAAATGTAAATGAAATCAGTGATTTGTGATTGTAAAATATCAGTTTAAATTGGCCTCACTACATGAATCTGGGAGATATATGCCAATGAAAAGAGAAGCAAATCCAAATGTGGATCTCTGTGAGTGAAAGAGGTGGCCTATTTCTTTCCTTCTTTCCAAAGGCACAATCCAGACGTATTACAGACATCCCTTGTGCTGGTTAGTGATGGGAACTCCAGATGCAGCTACATGTGCAGCCACCCCAGAAAATTACCATAAATTGTTTGCCTTTGTGTGAGATGAGCAGAAAAGGAATGCAAATGGAGTTAGGAATCTGAAAGGCAGAAGCACTGAAAGACACTATCAAATCTGCATGGAGCCATTTACAGATCAACCTCCTTGTGATATGTACTTTGGGTCACCTTTAGTCAGAGCAAATACATCCCTTCCTGCTTCTTACTTGTGCAGATAGAAACAACCAACCAACATCACTGAAATGAGGGAAGTGATGTTACCTTCTACTTAACAGAAAATATAAACCAAGATCCTGTCATTTAACCTTCCCTTACCTTTTCCCCCGCTCCAAAATCAAACAATTCCTGTCTCAGAGTATTGTACTGCTTTTACCCTTCATGTTTCTCTTAAGGTTTTTAAGCCTGCGCACTTTTTTCCTAAGCATCAAGAAATTATTTATAAAAGTAACCTTTGCTGACCAAATGAATGAATCCAAATCAGATTAAGTCTAAAGATAAGAAAAGGAATGACTAAATTACATTGTCTATTTATTTTTCAGAAAACTTATATTTGTATTTTGACCTAGTCTGAACAGGATTTTAAACTAAAGATGTTCCAGTTTACTTCAAATATTTTAAACATTTTTTACATTCAGTTACTCTATTGAGACCTGGCAAACTGTATATCTCCTCTGCATTTGAGAGCAGGACTTCTACTGAAATAAAGGGGGTTATGCCAGGATGGACAAAAAAGGAGTGGTTCAACTACTATTAACGGAAACTACTAAAAGAAAAGCCTGATTTCAAGATTCTGTCTTTTACATCATGAAAAGTAGTGAACAAAGATGCCAATTTAAGGACTATCAGCTTACATAAATGCAATAGTTACTCAAACATTTTTCAACAATTAGTTAAATGTATTTGCTGCAAGCTTCCAGCAGAATCATATGCAAAAAAATCTTATCTCAGACACTTACAACAAAATGCATTTATGCCCACTATAAAAAAAAAAAGCCTTTTTCATTCACGGACATTGCAGCTATTTATTAAATCAGTTTTATCACCAGAAGATATTTTTAATATAATATCAATTTTCACTCTGTTTATTGAACACTTGCAAAGCCTCTTTCAAGAAACATGAAATCTTTTACTTAGTAACAATACACTAAATTTCATTTTCTCTCAGCTCATTGACTTAACAGTGTTCACTTAGTGAATGTGAATTCAAACCAAATTTCATTACATAGAACCATCTTACACTAATCTGCATTTCTGGCAAGGATAAAAAGTACCATTAATATTTAAGATTAATTACAAATGCTGATTGGAAACCCAGTGACAGCAACAGCCAAATTCAAACAAATTTTTCTGAAAAAGGCAAATAATCCTCATCCCATAACTCCAGAGGAAATAGCTTTCTATAACTGGTGTGTCCTTCCCCATTAAACTCAAATATCCTTCCCCTACAACAATTCCACTACGCCTGCGCTGCTGCAGGTGGGTAACAACTCTAAGGAACTCCTGTTCAGAGTTTTGTAGAGACCTTTCTCACATTCTTGGCCCATCAAACACTCTAAAAACAGAATATGCCATCTTGGATTTCATTCCTGTCTTCAGCATTGGATAAGGAAAGATTACAGCTGAGATTAAGCTGAGTTAGGTTCAGAGCTGGGTTATCCCTCCCACTTCAAACTGGGCTTCTCGTGCACAAGGGTCTGTCCCAGCCACAATGAAATGAACAGAAATGGCTTGAGTATAATTTCTAAGGTTAAAAGAAGTCATTTCACCTTAGTTAATATATTAACTATATCAAGAGAGATGTTGGCAAAACAGTAAGAGAGTAGTAAAGAGAGACTTTACAAGGAAGCTGAACTCAAGGAATTCAGGGGAAATATAGGTGTAAACTAATAGATTCTGGGAATTATAATTTTTTTCCTTTTCCTTCAAAGGCCCTGTTCTTAAATTCCAGCTTGTTTCAGGTATCTGACAGGGAAAAATAAGCAGTTCATTCCCCTGTGCCAATTGGTCTCTTTTTTTCCAAATTCAGAACTAATGGAGAATTTCATTAATATGAAACTTCAGAACACAAAATTTGAATTATCACTGTAAACCTACATAGGGGAAGAAATTTTACTTTACTTTTTACTTTCTCCATTCTCACTGGAAATATAGTATGCTGAAAAACATGACCTTAAAGTCTAAGCATTGTTAAGGAATCTGTCTGTCTGAGGATGGAGTAAGGATAAGTCTGTCTGAGGCTGAGTAAACCTTCCTCAATACAGATGTTAAGGTGCTGTGTTTTCAGTTTGTGACCCAAACACACTGTTTTAGCTGTTGTTGAGCAGTGCTTTCACAGTGTCGAGGCTTCCTCATTTCTCACACTGCCCCACCAGCGTGTGGCTGGGGATGGGCAGTATGATGGGAGAGGGCATGATCAGGACAGCTGGCCCCAGAGGGGTATCCCCTGTCATATGATGTCATGCTCAAATAAAAAGCAGGAATTCTATTTTTGCAAAGCTTGGAGACTATCTGGGCATGGGACTGGCTGTGGGAGGAAGTGAGTGACTGCCTTTGTATCCCTTAAAAAAAAAACAAATTAATCTTTCCTTTGCTTCTTAAACCATTTTTATTTCAGCCCACAGGTTTTCTTAGTTTCCCTCTTCTGATTCTCTTCCCCATTCTGCTGGTGAGCAGAGCAGCTGAGTGGGGGTTGGGGTCAACTTTCCCACCCTCCAAGAAGTACATAGAAAGGAAAAAATAAGAGCAACAATGAAAATTGTTCAAAATCTTAAAAAAACCCAACCCACAGAAGAAACCCAAAAGCTGCTAATACCATTGGCCATTGATACCCAGTTTGGTTATCTAAAAACAAACAAGGTGTTTCTTCTTATCCAATTAACAAGACATATTTATAATGCTCTATTCAGTTAGTTACTCTACTGTAATTTGCATGCCATCTCTCCTTCTAGTTGAACCTTTAAAGGCTCTTTTAGGTATTAACTTGAGACAGAGCACTCTTATTTAACAGCTGAAAGAGTGGAAGCTGAAAATAAACAAGCCTGGGGGTAACAAGGATCTCACACTTGAGCTATAAGTGTTTTCAGATAAAGGTAATGTTTGGCATAACTCTTACTTTCCACAGTGTCTCTTTTTCCCTTCCTCACTCTGCTGCTTTTACAACAAGGTAAGATAAGGTCATACCACATTTAGCAACCTTAACAAAAAGCAGCCTATACTAACTGGCACTTTTTCTTTTTTCTATAGCTATCCTCCCACCCCCTCATTTTTTTACACAGCATTTAAGGCAGTTAAAGATTAAATTATTTGAATGTCAAACTTGAAAGGTAAAGTACTCCAGCTTACCATTATTTTTTTATCTATAGCAAGAGAGGATGAATGAAAAGGGAATAAATGACACAGTAGTTCTTTCATACCCCCCCCTTCTTCTTTCAAGAGCATTCTTTTTTATTTCCCTCACTTTCAATTCAACCCATTCACAAAGGATTAGCATAACACATCTTTTTGTGTTTGTGAGGGTTACAGCTGTAATCGCCTCACCTCATCACTTTACGTAGAAATCCTGTCTCCAGAGGAGCAATTTGATTACTCATGACAATCCAACTTCTGCCTAACCAAACAGGAATTCATTATAATGCTGTGCTGCTTCATCAGTTTACTATGAGTGGATGGGAACAAATATAGCAAAATGAATAGCTGGTGTGAAAGGGAGAAAACAATTGTCAGCTAACAAAAGTCTACCAACAAAAGCTAGGATGACAAGAAGAAATTCTAAGTCCCATGGGCAAGGTAGCCCCCAAACCACTAATGACTTGTAGCTTTTAGAAGTTTTGGGTTTCAAATAGGTATGAGAAGTTTGTAAATTGATGAGAACACTTGATTGCTTCAATCTGACTAGTCTTCAG
Organism: Rhipidura dahli; assembly: GCA_013399225.1. NCBI lineage: Eukaryota > Metazoa > Chordata > Aves > Passeriformes > Rhipiduridae > Rhipidura > Rhipidura dahli. Next base: position 2,169,847 of record VXAC01008060.1, read on the forward strand.
CAGGTACTGGGCAAGTGTGTGTAGGAACCTGAGGCAGAGCTTTTCCATATGCTGAAGAATCACCATCATCTTCTCTTGGTGGAGGACATATTCATGCTAGTCCTTATAATGGCTTTTCTTGTCCTTTCCTTCTGAGATTCAAAAACATACATGAAGTAATCGTGGCTGCACACTGTTTCAAAGTAAAACTAGTACTATCCTTAGCACTTGACAGTGAATAAGGATAAAAAAAATAATAATGAGGGCAACTGGCATCTCCAAATGACTTCCAGTTGTCCATATGCCCACAAGCATAAATCTAAGAAAAGCTCATGCTGATTGTGGCACAGAAGGAAAGCACTTGGGGCAGAAGCACAGATGCCAGGATCATGTCTTCTATTTAGAAGTAGAGCACTTTATTTTATTTTGTATTATTTCTGTAGAGTGATTTAAGATGCCTAGATATAATGAGATAAGTTCTCAAGGGCAACATTTGTTTTGCCAAAGGTTTAGGAGCATTAGGATCCAGCTGACAAATCTTTAGCTGTTAGACTGGCTTAGGTTGGTTTTCAGCTTTTGGAGTCCATAACTATCTTCTTGACTTTTATTTTTACAGATTTCAACATGACATATGGGCAGCATTAAGGGCATTAAGGATTTATAAATTCACATCATCATTATAAAAACATACAGAGTCTGAAATATATTTGGGGTTAAATAGAATACATATATTACTCATGGTCAAGTTAAACATTGATGTGTTCCTGCCTGCATTAAAAAGAACAAAAGAAAACATTGTTTTTACAGTGGCTGTATGAAGAAAACACTCCAGACACAAAAAAAGCAGTTCACTGCATTTACTTTAGTCTGATTTCTTTTTAACCTGGAATTTCTTTTTACTTAAAGTTGTTGCTCTTTTACATTCTTCTAGGCAGTTAACCTTTATTGTGATGTGTGTGTACTTTACAGTGACTGGAAATCAATAATAATTCTGATAGCAAGCCCTTTTTGTCTTGAAAAACCTAAAATATCCCTAAGACAGCATCTTTCTTCAATACTGCTCATGGAAATTTACTAATAATTACATTGTTAGCTGTGAGTGGAGAAATTGAGTACGTGAAATAAAAGCTGAACATTAAAATGAAAAAAAGTCCTCAGAGCATGGGAAAAATTGTAGTTTGTTGTTATTGTGCAAATTTTTTGTTCAACATATACACGACTGCAAAAAACCATATTCACTCTACACAGGAAAGTGTCTGTGTTCTTCCTCTTTATTCCATAGTTAAAAAAAAATCAAAGGAGAGCAATCCCCCATCCAAGATCTCATGCTCTGATGCTAATGAGACTTCCAGTCCCAAGAGAGAAATCTACACCTACACAGAGAGATGGGGCAAGATCCAGCATCAAGCCTTGAATGAATGGGACACCTCAAAAACACAGTAAATTGTTCAGGTACGAGAACACACATTCTCTTTTGCCTCCTGACACTTTTTGATTCACCATGGTTTATTTGCTGAAAATGAAGTTACAATACTAACTTTTATTTGAGTATGCTGTTTAAGAAATTAATTTCTCTGTTTGCAGAAAAGCAGCTCTGATACACTGTGCAGAGAGCACAAGCATGGTTAGGCAATGCTGTACATCCCATTGGAAGCAAGACCTTTCACTTCAAGAGAAAGTTCTGGTGAGAACATCCACCAGAAAAGTTGAAATACCTTACATTAAACTGGACAGTAGTAATAATAAAATAGAAGAGAGAGTGGAAAGACCTCAGCAGAAACAAAAAAACATGCATTATTTTGTATGCCCTACCCCAAACCAGAAGCAAGTCCTCCAAGTTTCTTAACCAAGATAAAGCTAAGGTGTGGGACTGTAAATATCACAAGGCAGCCATCATGCTTACAGATAGAGGATTGGATATTTTTCATTAGGGTGATAACTTTTTTCTCTTTGCTGTAAGACACCTAGTTAGACACCTAATCTAGAGTCAAAATTACATAGTTGGCAAAACTAATATGACACAAAAACCAGCAGAATATGAAAATAACTAAGAGTATCTGTTCTCACAGAAAACTGAATCTTTAACACAATGGCCAGTTTCAAAGGTGATAAAAGAAATATATATTATATCTGTACTTAGCTTCCAGTTTAGGGATGTTTTATTTATGCTTCTGTCTCAAACATTTATCCCACAGTATAAATTGCTTCTAACTACCTTAAGTAGCTACATCCTGAGAATAGAAAAAGATGAAAGACTTACAGTCAGCTTATCCTGCATGATTATATTTCCCCCTTAGCCTAACAAATGTTAAGACAATTTGTTGCAAATCCTACATTTTTTCTTATGTCATCTCCAGCTATGGCAATAACAGAATTTGGCTTGATGAAATACTTCAGCCCTTGGTAGGACTAAGGAAGCCTCCATACATGGCTGAATGGAGTATACAGTACAGCTGATATGTTTTGCTTTGACAAGAAGTTCAGCAAGCAACTCAAATGTGGAAGGAGTGTTATTTTAAGAAATTTTGCCATTAGATACAAAGCAGCTGTCACTTGATCTTAGAGTTTTGAAAAACTAATCAAGTGTTGATTAGCCTAAGACTTTGGACACATCCTCATTTTCCCAAATTTTAGAATGAGTTATGGTAGCAACTGGGGTCTCTTGTTGTGGCAGTGTGCCCCCACCTCAGCAGTGACATGGGCTGCATGCTGCAGTCATGTTCCTGCCAGGGTCGCTGTGTGGGCCTAGCTGGGCACCATGTGCTGCTTACCAAGCTCATCACCTCGAGGAGCTGGCTGCTGGCAGGCAGGGCACCACACTCCTGCTGTAAGCTCAGGCAGCAGCAGTGCCTGCATAGCTGTTCCTCTTCTCCTCCGAGCCACAGGCATTAGTTCACGCAAAAGTCTGTCTGGTTCAGGCCGAACCCAACAGCACCCTGTGCTTAACATCTATTACATTATGTTTTGATCTGTGCAAGCACCACAGACCCCTCTGCTAGCAAAGAAAATTGTTCTGCCTAAGTATGTGTTTGCATTCATCTAAACAGTTCATTGAATGGGTTAATCAAAAATAAAGCATAAAAGATTTGTACTTCCCAAAACAATTCTTGAAAAATATTTCCAGATGGTTCTGTTTCATGGGTATAAAGTTTCACTGCCTAAGTTTCACCACTACTGAAGGAACATCCAGGAAGTTGTGATTTCGGTTGCCCAATACTGTGCATGCATAAATTGATTCCACTTTCTGACTCTGAGAAAACTCTACAGCTCTGTTTGAATTCAATCTCCATTAGTAAAGCTATTTGATTTGGCTAAGTAAGATGATGTCTCAGAGCTTATGCTGAATAAGCAACATGCTTTTAATACAAAGGCAACCAAATTACCAGCTCTCATATTTGGACAAGCATATAATGAAATTCAGGTTTCCATGAGCAGCAGCTGAGTGAGCTGTGGTTCTCCAGGCTGCAGAAAACAAGACTCTCTACAATCATCACTCACTACAACTACCTAAAAGGAGGTTGTAGTGAGGTGGGGGTCGGTCTCTCCAGGTAAGAGATGGCAAAATGACTGAAAGTGGACTCAATTTGTGCCAGGGGAGGTTTAAATTGGGCATTAGGAAAAAATTATTCACTGAAAAGGTGGTTAGGCATTGGAACAGGGTGCCCAGGGAGAAATGGTGGAATGACCATCTCTGAAAGTGCTCAAAAATTTTGGATATGGCACCTGGAGACACAGTTCAGTGGGTTAAGATCTTGGACATCTTTTACAAACTTTCTAAATTTTGGAATATTATCAGATAACAGGCCCGTCAGGATCAAATTTTTATGAACTACCAGAAATGAAAAACACTAAACACTAAAGAACTGTGAGAAAATCTGTTTGCATTTGCAGAAAATAATTACAGCATGTTGAATTACCAGTCCTTATAAAATTTGTTACAAAATTCTAGGGGATGAAGCAACATCATTTCAAAAAAGAAATGACAGATTCAATTCTGCAAAATCTGTGAAATTGGAAATAGATCAATGGTCAGTTTGAGATTTGCTTGGCTACATGTTTTCTATTGTAATGAGTCAACAAAAAAAAAGGAAATTCACACAATCCGGATGGTGTTAGTGTACGTAAAAATTAAGATTCACATTAAAAAATGCCTATACTTGTGCAAATCCATGCCTTCCATAAATTGAGTCAATCTGAATGCCAATTACAGTAACTGTAGAATCCTATCCCTTCTCTCTCTGACATGGAAAAAGGGTCATCTGTTGTTAAAAACATGGATATAAGTATTAAAATCTCTTTTAACAGTTCTGGCAAATAGTCAGCAATTCAATTTTTCTGTCATTACCTAATGGTCCCAAGAATAAGTTGTACAACCTGAATACACATCTTTATATCATAGAATAATTTGGGTTGGAAGGGACATTTTCATCTAGTGCAATCTGGGCCCACTACTGAACCTTGGGGGCCTCCAACCAGACCCTGTGCCACTGATTATGACCCTCTGGGATCTGTCATTCAGCCAGTTGTCAACCCACATCACTGTCCCCTCATTCAGGCCACCCTTCCTGAGTTTGCCTATGAGGATATTGTGAGACAGTGTTGAGATAGACAATATTGGCTGCTTTTCCCTTAACCATCAAGGTGGTTGCTTCATCGTAGAAGGCAATCAGATTGGTCAAGCACGATCTCCCTCTAGTGGATCCATGTTAACTACTGGACATTCATGTGGCCTTCAGAATGAGATGTTCCTCCATTACCTTTCCAGGGATATTGAGGTCAAGCTGACTAGATGGTAGTTCCCTGGGTCCTCCTCCTTGCCCTTTTTGAAGACTGGGATGACATTTGCTTTCTGCCAGTCCTCAGGTATTTCTTCTGATGTCCATGACCTTTCAAAGATGATCATGAGTGGCCTAGCCCTTCTTGTTGTCCTTAACACAGATCTGGTCTGCCCTTGACCAGATTTAGTTCCTTGGCCTTGGCCTTCCTTGTTTCATTTCAGCTTACTCTGACAATCTCTCTGTACTCATTCCAAGTGGCCTGACCGTTTTTCCATCTCCTGTGTATTTCCTGCTTATGTTTGAGTAATGACAGGAGTTTTTATTCATCTATGCATGTCTCTTGCTCCCTTTGGCAGATTTCTTTTTCATTAGGATGCATTGTTCTTGAGCCTGGAGAAATGGCAAATTCAGAAACGGAGCAGAATGAGGGATGGAAAGAGTGATTGTGATTCCTGTTTTCCATCAGTACATAAGGATTTGGTTTCATTGTCCCAGGAAGACTCACATTTTCATGATTCTGTGAAGTGTGCAGATATAATGTTTTCACTAGTATATTCACTCTTACCAGACAGTGCCATTCCAATTTTATTTGAATGTTATGATGACATAAGTACCCATTCTTCACCAGAGCAGGAAGTTTTCAGATTTAATTTCCAACACTGTGAAACTGATGACACGTAAGTGAGGATTTGCCTTAAACTTATCCATTAGCCTCCTCATTATACTGCCTCTGAGCTTGACTCTTCATTTCAATTGCCCATAGAAACCAGTTTTGGGCAATCTGTTGTCCCACATGATAAGCAGGTCTGGTATAACTGGTTGTCCTGTAATCTTGCTTCCGTGCTGACAATATGACAGCAATTTAGGAATGCATTATTCAGGGCAATATCCTGCAGTTTTATGGCAGCAAGGGCATGAAAGCAATGCATTGGAAATGGTTTGGATGCTGGATGTGGATATGATAAAACATCCAGGTTTTGTAGCCATACACAGAGTGACAACAACTAACGCACAATAGATATTTAGTTTTATTTGAAGCCAGAAGCCTCTTATTTCAGATATGCTGCTTTAACATCCTAAATACTATACTGGCTTTTGCTATCCCCTGTAAGCCTTTGCTATTAACTCTGGTGTTCTGAAAAAAGTATGCCAGTAAAGTAGCTTTGCTATTCTCACAAATTTCAGTAGCGTAGCATCAGCACAGACTACTGCCTCAGGTTATTTTCCACCACAGTAAGGTTAGAGCAGGACCTCTTTTTCCCCTGTACTAATGGCCTGGCCAAACCTCTTGGCAGAGGTGAGGAAACAGTCAGTAATATGTAGTCTGCTTACATATGTTTGAATAACCAATGCTCGGTCATCAGCAAAGAGCAAGTAACACAAGTCAGCAGATTTGGGACCTCTGATTTAATGTTCAGGTTAAATATTCTGGCATCTATATGGTAGTGAATGTGGTTACCTTTCCTGTTGATTTAACAAAGCAGATATTAAACAAAAGTGTCAAGGAATGTAATATATTTCATGACCTCTTTGACAGTAAAGGGTGCTGGAAGTCCATCCTGATCAAGAACCTTCATCACTGTGCAGCACGGAGCATATTCACAGTCCTTTCCAGACTGCTGAATTCGCAAAAGTCTCTAGACACTTCCTAAGCTCACAGCGTTGAAAACCACACACAGGGTTATAATTCTGTTCCCTGTGCTTTGAATTCACCTGGCCACAAAAATTGTTTTAACCGTGCCTGTAGATACCTCCTGCTGTGACAGACAGATGTGTGATAACCACATTATTTCTAGAATGATCATCCCCCCTACAAGGTTCATCTGCAAGCCCTTCCAGTTGGAATCTTTCCAAAAATAGCCTGGTTGGTACACAACTTCACACCAGAGCAGAAAGCAGCATGAGCTCCTGAACTTCAGAGTCATCATCTTCTTATGCAGCTGACAAAGCATCCGTCTCTGTATTTGAGTAACTTGGCAGCAGTGCCAATCAACCATACTGACTTGCTCTGTAACACATTGGAGTGTTTAGGAAGTGCTACTACACTTGGCAATGCTGCTCCTTGTTTCTAGTTGACTATCTGTATAACTTAGTGCTCTGTCAGAGATGACATGCAAATAGTTTAATAAACCCTTGTAAAGTTCACGACAATAAGGTGGGACTTCTTTTCATTTTGTTAAAAGTGTTGAATTAGATACAGAGAAACATGGTGACGCTGATTTCAGGGTCTTAAACTGTATTCATAAAAATAAATAAGCACATTTCTGATTTAGATGTTGCTGATTTTTTTCCATGTTCTTTGGGCACCATTCTTTTCTGATGTAAAGCCCTTGTGTCCTTCCTGTCCACATGCACAGTGAGTAGCCTTGCTGCTCAAATATATTTTGTCTTCTATTTGAAATATCTTGGCATTAGGCAGATGTTAATACAAGAATGAATAATTGCAAAATCACTTCCTCTGTGGTAAGGTGTTGCATACTGATGCAACATTTTATGTTTGGGGTTTTTGTCAGTTGGACTCATGCAAGTTTGACCTTGAGGTTTCGTTTCTTCTAGCAGTCTTAAACATGATCTCAAGACCTTTTGGATGCACCTGAATATGGTGAAGACTACCTCCCCCTTGCCTTTCACAACGACTCCAGCTTGTAGTCTCATTTCTATTGTGCTTTCAGAACTGTTTACGCAAGTGTTTTAACCTAGAAAACATTTAAATTATTTTGACTTAATTAATTTTGTCAAACCTGAGTGAGTTCAGGGGTAGCAAAGAGTTAGACAAGCACTTTTTTTCCACCAGCTCTGTGGCCACCAGCCATACATATTCCTTAACAATCTGATTTTTTGTGTTGGCTTCTGTATGATCTGGTAACATCAACTCCTCATTATTAATGAACATATCATCAATCTGCCACGTTTTTCCAGTGTAGGAAGGAAGCTATTACTAGTACAACATTGAATGCATTCATGACATTTTCTGCAATAACAGCACATCAGAACTAAGGGCAGCAATGACCAGCTAGGGCTCAGAGCATATAATTACTACTGGAGTGTCATTCAAGTTTTTGTAACCAAATCCAAAACAATCTGGGGCTTTCCTATAAATTTCCAATTCAGTTAAATGTGTGTATATTAAAATCTCCCAATCTAATGAACCTTTCAACAGAACTGATCTCAGGTATGACTGATTTTGACCTCATCAGTTTGAACTGTAGCTTCTCTACTGGAACTAATAAGGTTGGTAAGATACCTGAATGTAGGGATATTTTCAGCATCAGCAACTCATTGCTTTATTTGGTATGTTTTTCAACTTATGTGTAAATTATGTGTATGGCAAAACTTACTCTGGGCTGACTGTGCTGTCACGCTTGCCAATACAGAGAAAGTGTCATTCTGGCTGAAGAGTACTGGCTGCATATAAACACAATTTATAATTCCTAAAGACCCACTTCTCCTTCTTTCTTGAAAACAGAGCTGTCCCTTCACAGGGCTCCTCTAAAACTTCACTGCAGTAAGCATGAGCCAAATTCTTGCCAAGGCTGAACATGCACATGAGATGCCTGTGACAGGCTGTTAGAGGCAGCAATCTTTGCCTGATCTACCTCACACACTCTTCAACCCCAGGCACTGCAAGAGGCCATTTTAGCCAATGGTACAGCACAATAGCAAAGGAAAGTGTACACAGGCTGCCTGTGTGAAACGGGGCTAATGACACCAGTCCTATCAGGGGATGATAAAGCTTACCTTCTCTAAACCCTTGTAATTTTACAATGACACAAAGAAGGTAAACACATAAGAAAAGACAAATGAGAAATGGAGAAAGAACAGTAAGAAAAGAGGAGCTGAAATCCACCCCTGCACCCAGCAGTATTAGCAAAGGGTACTTTTAAATGTACATTTATTATATGGGGAATGAAGGATTTTCAACTGCAGTTAAAAATCTAATGGGTTTTGTAAAAACTCTGTATTTCTACCTTCATGTCTCCATGCACTCCAGTAATGGATGCAAAACACTCAATGCCCACAGTCTGTTTCATGAAATAATATTCATAATAGCTGAAAAGACCAAACAAACCAGGCATCTACTAAAAGAGCATATATGCTAAGGTGGTGATCCTTGTAATGTATACACATTCCTCTTCTAATATTTAAATACAAAACTGAATACTCTAACTGAATTCTTACTTCTAAAATTCTTATTCTTTAGGAAATATTTAAGGTTGCTAAGATTTCAATCTTTGTGCATACATGAAAATATTCACATTATAGGCTTTGTGTCTGGATATCTGAAGGTGTCCCTCCCTTAACTGTTCTTTTAATAACCATCATCAAATATTCCATCAAGGGATCATGGAATTTTTTATTTACAACTGAAGGTGTTACTTATCAGAACTAGCAGATGTGGTTGCTCGGTGAGCTACTGCAATTTCACATACAAAAGAGAAAAATATGCCATGCTAATGTTCTGTTTCCATCTTTGGAAAGCTCAGCAAGTCAACTAAATTCTTCCCTTTGTGTGATAAAAGACATTATGCAAAAGACCACTGAAGTTTAAACATATTAAATGCTTTTCCTATGAATGAGTAAAAAAAAAGATGTGACTTAGGAAACACCTGCATTCTTCTCTATATTTCTATTGCCACTTGGGTCTCCAGCTCCTAATGTGATGGTGCACCTCAAAGTCATTGTAGGAGCATCGATCAAAACATAAAAACAACAGTGTGAGAAAATTCCTTTCAGATACGTTTAGCATCTGACATATTCCCTTCATTTGTGCATTAATCGGTAACAGACATTTCTGAACATCCTGCAACAGGAGGTGATATGACTTTCACAAATTTCCCTAAGAGCAGAAACATCATCAGGAACAATTTCAAGGAAATAATTACGGTCTAGACAGATTTATGACTTCTAAAGACCTAATCCAAAGCACATTAATGTCAGTGGAAGGACTCCCATTGACATCAAAGGCCTTTGGATCAATCCCCAACTGCTGTGGGAATGAATTCAGAGCAGTAATGATGGTGGACTAAATGCACACTTGCAGTTGAAATGTTACCACCCAGACCTCTTTATTCCTCAAATCAGATTAAAAAGTCATTTTCTGCCATTTCACAATTACTTCCAGATGCACATCATCTCAAATGGCATTTTCATCCATCTGTATGAACTAAACATGCACAGAGATAGAGAGGTTCTACACTGCCTGAACTAATACTGCAAATTAAAACCATGAGGGAAAATAATGTTGGAATTGATGAAGTTCTTGTTTTAAATGTGGATTGAGAAACCCTGGACTTCATTTATTCCCTCTAACTACTTTGTGATAGAGCTGCCAGGCCCACCACTTCTTTATTTACTGCCACAGTAGATTTCTTCTAATTAAATTTTCAATATTTTTCTCTAGAACACTAAGCAAAACAAAAGAACACACATAAATCAGTGTTAGCCTCAAACTTGGCAGCCTGAAAACTGTCACAAATGTCAACTTCATATACTCTGCTTAATAACAGCTCTGCTGTCCCTTCTGTCCTCCTAAATGTGTATTTACATGCTAAATAATTTGAAGCATCACTCTTCTCTGACCATGTTAATCTAGTTTCATTCCCTTAGCAGTCAGTAACATTTTACACTGTAAAATGAAATGCTGATGTCATGTGCAAATGGAAACCCATTCAAAGTTTTACACAGTCAAACTCAACTCCAAGATGTGACAGATCAGTTACCAACATCATTTATTACTCTGGAGTGCATGCACCTTCTATTTACTTCATTTTTTCAACACTTTGGTTATTATGTATTCGTTCTGATACGTGCATCTTAGGAGCTACTCAGTGGTGTCAAGTTTTGCCAGGAGGTCTTAATTAGACATTAGGAAAAATTTCTCCATGGAAAGGTTTGTGAAACATTGGAACAGACTGTCCAGGGAAGTAGTGGAGGCACCATCCCGTTCAAAAAACACGCGGGTATGGCACCTGTGGATGTGGTTTGGTGGTGAACATGGTGGCTTGGTTGAGGGTTGGACTTGGTGGTCTTAGAGGTCTTTTCGAACCTCAACTATTGCATGATTCCATAGCTGAAATCTGCCTTACTTGTAAGCTAGTATTAGGAAGTTCAAGAACTTTTTTTAGGAAATTATATATAACAATTTTTTTATGAAATAATACATATTTCCTAGCATAACTCTATCTTTCCATTCTTAATAAATATCTGGCCTGTTATCTCAGTCTCTGCACTCTTCTCTGCTCTTCGTAAAACAAGGTTTTTTATTTTTTCTCTTTCTTCTGTTACTATGTGTGGGAAACCAGATGATTAGTGACTGGGTAATCCTATATAGATTCAAAAAATAACGAGGTAGCAAAAAATTAAAAGCTGTTAGAAAAAAATAAATTACACTCATGATTGGTTACTAAGAGTTTCTGGATGAGAAGAGGATCCAGCTTAACAGAGGAAGGCAGTATCAGCTCAAAGTGTCCAAGGAATTAAAGTTGTTCAGAGATAATATATATTGTGGACTATATTTGTAATTGGAAATGGTGCTTTAGGGATGTTGTACTCATCACCTGTTTCAGCTTTATTTCCTCAAGAATGAAAGCTTATGTGAACAGGCTGTGTACTGTCTGCAACTTTTCATACTCTCTCATCTCTTCTGATAACTTGGCCTGGCCAATTCACTCTGTTCTGCAGAAGGGCAAAAGTTAGTCATTAAGCTCTTAAAAGTGCCATGGAAGTCGGTGTCTAGAAAAGGAGGGAATCCTACTACTAGCCTAATTAGAGGCCATGGAAAAATCACTGACATTCATCCTTCTGCTGCAAGTATACAGGAACAGCTCAGGAGGCTACTTTTTAAACAGGTGCTGCTCCAGTATTTTCTGCTATGAAAAACTAACTCAGGATATTACAATACTCCTGACACTTGTATGTCTCTCTGTTTACTCAAAAACATTTTTTCAAGACACACCAGGAAAGAGCAGCAACATATTTTAGTCGTGATTTGTCACCATCTTTTAGATGACTTGACATTTCAGTGCGTTTGTTATCAGAAGCACATGAGAACACAGCACCTGGAATATACAGACTTAAAAAGTACAAGTGTTTCAATTAAATTTGCTGACTTTCATTAATTTTGACACCAATATAAAAAGCATTCCATCAATTCTCAAAGGTAGAAGGCAACCCTGGGAATGGCATGTGTGAAACCCATAGCATGTTAACATGCATGCAAAGTATGTTGCTAGGCAACTCTCAAAAAAAAAAAAAATTACTTAGGAATGAACTTCTCCAGCACCAAACCATGACATTACTGTCATATTTTTTCCATTTTTACATCTTATTGGTGTGAATAGACACAGTAGATAGCATCAGATCCTTGAACAAGATAGAAATAAGAAAGTAACTTTGCTGGTAATATTGAACTTCACTGCCAGGGAGATTTTGTCTTAACATGCACCTTTTATGTTGTTCCTCCCTGCTCCTTTCCACCACAGCTTTTTATAATTTTTAATGCCTTTTTAACACATTCAGGGCAAAATTCAGCTTGGCCACCTGTAGGCTGCTGCAAGTCACAGGAGATGACACAGAACCACACACTACATTCACAATGTAATACATAGTTTAGATAATTTTCTGGATTTTAATCAGGTGTGCTAGCTTTACTGGAGTGCATTAGGTAAGGTGAGACTCTTTTCCCTATGAAAATACTATGAATGTAACCAGGCATCTCCTATGCCAGTGATTTAAAGCAACCTTGTACACTAGAAAAAATTGAACAAACAAATCAACAAACAAATCAGGGTAACCAGATGAGCGTATATGCAAACCAGTACATTAAGTATACTTTTCTTCAAGCAGAACATATCATGTTATTACTATTATGATGAAAACATGGGAAAAAAAAATCAGAGCTTTTAAACAATACTTTAGAATAACACTATAACTCATTAGAGAAATATGAATGTACATGACTCTGAAGTGATGATTCCCTATTAAATGTATTCCTGCAAAGGAAGGGAAAGCATTTGCTCCTAATGTTGCCTCCCCATGCAATTCACATCTACCAATTAATATAAGTCAGATAAAATACTTTGATTTTTAGGTCCACTTTCAAGGAGTTTAGCACTGATATATCAGTCAATGCAGTTACTTCAGGAAAACTGTCTTCAGTCAGAGTGGCAAAGGCAATATATAAGGCACAACAGTAAGAAACCTCACACTTATCTTCCCTTTCTGTCAGACTACAGTCATTAGGGGGAATGTGACTATTGCAGTAGAGGAAGGTGCACAAGCAACCACCAACAGGTCTATTACTATCACGAACATTGATTTGAGATTGGGGGACTGCACATGACTAAGCAAAAAATAATTTCCTCATATGACAGGTGAATTCCCTTCCTGTTTTATTATTACTATCCAGAAAATTTATCATGAGAGAGACCATTGCTTTCCCATTCCACAGTCCTGCAATATTTTTAGTTATTTCTGAGGCTTTCAAAACCCTCCCTAGACTCAAATCCTGGCAATACATGCTTGTGGTACATAAATACTTGTTTATACAAATATATTTTAATTAAAACATTTCATCTTGCCAGGTAAACATAAGAAAAATAATGCTGATACACTTTTTACAGAAGACTTAGCTCATGGTTTTAATTTCCTGTTTTTATTAGCTTACCTCACTCGATGAAAATATTAATACATCTTAAGAAGTACATTTTATTTTCTGGTTTCTCAAGAAAACGTTTGATTGCTACCATCTCATTACAGGCATGAGCTTTTCATTGGAACAAGATTTAAATTGAAGGAAGTTATTGAAAAAATAGGGCTGCTGTGCCTCCGCAGTACTTTAATACCCAGTTGCTTGTATCTAAAGTTGTTTTTATGCTGAATATCAATATGCATTTAGAAAGAGACAGCATAAGTGCTGGGCCTCTGCAGAGGACTCTGGGCATTTGTCAGCTCCTTCCTTGTTTATGCTGCCAGAGTACATCAAACAACTCTCATGTCGGCACAATCAAGCCACCACAACAAATGGCTATAAATACAGTCAAAGCAAGAGATAACAATAAGCAGAACAACTAAGTCCTCATTTGAAGAGGAAACAGCATTTTTGAGTGAGCAGTATGTGATTAACCTGCTGTGTTTGGGGTCAACATGATTTATTCTCACAGCTATGCAGTCAGCCTTAGCCCTGGAACTCACTTGCTGTCAAAGAGACAAGCCTTTCTCAAATCAACCCTCCCCTATGCCTCGCTAACACTTGGAGCTCTTATTTAGGAAAATTAACTGTCATGTCCTTCATTTAAATTATTTCCACCCCTGCTTGGAAATAATTGTTAGTCTAACAGACAGTTTACCCACATGCACTTTCTACTCCCCTGTCCATCTCTTTGCTGCCTGCAATGCTTCAGAACTCTAAAAGTAGATCTTGAAAACCACAGAAAGGGAGGGGGAAAAAAGAGGTGTCCTTATTTTGTCTAAATTCTGAGTATTGCTAGAACAGTACTCTATTGACTCAATACCAAAGAATAAAAAGCAGCAGACCATTAGATTTTAACACAATTGAGTGGTTCAAAATAGAGGGATAGTACAGGCTTTGCTTTGAACCTTTAATAGCAGCACCACATTTCATTTAAAAAGCTACTTTGTGTGTGGGGAAGAACATCTTACCTTTTGTAGCTATTCGAACACACTGAGTTTTGGTTTCCTGTTAAGGGAAAAAAGTAAAGGAAACAGTCAGATCAAGGGCTTTTTCTTTCCTTCCCCACTCCATAAATTCATCTTAGATCTACTGATCAGCCAGTACAACCCAATGAGGTAGCTCAGGGCTTTGGGCTTAGCAGGGGAGGAGGCTGGGGAATTTGCCTTTATTGGACTGTACTGTCCAGGATAGCAATGGGGAGAAAAGGTGCACAACAGCACCAATATAGCAAAATTTCAGGTTATTCAAATCAAATGGAAATCATGCCATAAGAATACAAAGAGAAGGTGCAGCAGGAGACAGGGGGAGGAGTGGCGCTCCTATTTATGTCACGGCACCAAAATCCTGAGCCAGTGCTGACCTCCTACAGCACTGTGCAGCAAAAATGTACATTCACTCAGCACTGCCTCCAAAATTATGTCTTGCTGCATCCTGACACCCTTACAGAGTTGTCTGAAGCACATAAGCAACATGCTCCCTCGTGCTTCTGGGTGTGGAATGAGCACAGATGCAGCCCAGGTATCCCTCCACAGTTAGTTTACAACTTATGCAATCTGCCCAGGAGAGAGCTGTTTGACAGCAATGTGCTTCAGAAGATGCTGCACATGCAAAGACAATTTGTGTGTAATTTACTACTCTACCCCTATCCCTCAGAAGTTTGGTCAGCAATTAAACCAAATGAACAGAGAAATGGCTTGGTTATGCACAGTTTGGACAACTTGAACAGATGAGGGTCAATCACAAATGAGTTTTCTGACCTTACTGTACAATGTGCAGCCATTTTAAAGGCAAACATACTGAAACAGCATAAGGTTGTGTGAGAGGATGCAGCTGCTGTTTTATTAGATCACTCTAAACAATATTGGCATATAATTTGAAAATATAATAATGACAGTTTCACTCTATAAAATATGCTCACTCTAGTTCTCCACCCCCCAGTATTCCCTCCCTGAATACACCCCCTGGGATCTGTCTCCTCTTGAGGGTTTGAAAGCAACAGGTAAAATATGCTGATGCTGGTTTGTAAGCACAACTTGTAAAGAGCTAGCAAAAAGCACTGCAAGTGTTCAATAAGGACAATTTTTCAACCTAAATTAAAACCCCATCATGTTTGCTAATATAATCTTACTTATTCTCCCTAGTTACTGGATTTACTCGTCTGTTTCTGTTCAATATGTCTACAAGGATCACAAAGTAACCTCTTCTCAAACCTACCATGTATTGCAGAGCCTACTTTACTTCCCTCTGCCTATTTTGGGGATCCCACTGGTTTACAGCAAAGCATCTGTTTAAATACTCTTCAGCTCAGAGGTTATCTTACAACCACTAGATCTCTGTCCTGGCAGAATGCATTGCAGTTCCCCTGAAAACATCCCTGTAAATCCCTGTAGGAACAGTAATTTGATCCAAAGTTTCAAGCATAACAAAGAAATCCATTTTAGAGTTAAAATCTCTCACCAGCTGGAATCAAGTTGAAGTAAAAAATACTCTATTCTTCTCTAATTTTCTACTTATGTGTCAAAATGTAAAAGCCAAAATAAATATCTATGTTTTTATTTAGTAGTTTTATTTTACTTTTCCCTCTTCTTTTTTTTTTTTTT